>OZ018320.1:151679979-152007479 GCA_963969495.1 Ceratothoa steindachneri
TCTTCGTTTCGTAATTCCTCAAGGGCGAGGACTATCACAGTGCTTTGTGCTACACCAGGATAGTGGGGAAAGTTCTCTGACGAAAATAAGTTGAACTTGAAAAAGTTAACTTAAAGTTCGGTTTGATAACCAGGGACTAGCTCGAGGATGAGCTGCTTCTTAGTCCCCTTGGTAGCCCGGCCTCTCTTGCCAGGGACTTAGTGTCTGCCGTGTAGCATTTCTCCATATTTTTGACCTTGGAGAGAAGAGGGTCAAGAATGTTTTGGAAAAACAAACTGTTACAGGTACAGCTGTACCTGATCAAAGAGGGAAAAGTGAGCCTGCGATCAAAATTGCTGAAAATAGGGTCGCAACCGTACGAGAGCACATTGAAAAACTCCCAGCTGTAGGATCACAATATACAAGGGCAAAGTCCCCTAATAGGAAGTACTTGACTCAGGATCTTAATATTAATAAACTTTATACGCTGTACCAAGACTTCATGAGCGAGACGTACCCGGATCTACAACCTGTCAGTGAACCAAAATACAGGTCGATCTTCAATGAGGAATTTAATATTGGTTTTGTCCTAGTCAAGACAAACACCTGCAACACCTGTGACATGCTGCAAGCCAATATCGCTAATTATGACACCAATCCGTCACCCAGGGTGTCACGAGAGGATCTTGAAGGAACTCTGCAAGAACATAAGCAATTAGCTGGAAAATGTTTGCAGTTTAATGCTAGGCATGGTGACAACGAGGAAATACTTGCTGCTTGCTTTGATTTACAGCAAACACTCCCTACTCCAAAAGTGTCAACAAGTGTGGCTTATTACAAGAGGAAAGTATGGAACTACAACCTGGGCGTCTACGACATCAAAACACAGAAGTCATTGATGTACATTTGGGACGAGGTAACAGCCAAGAGGGGGTCTGTTGAGATAGTCAGCTCATTATCTCACTGGATCTCAGAGAATCATTCTTTTTTTTCTGACAACTGTGCGGAACTGAACAAAAAATCTTAATATGGTGCTCGCTCTACTGCGAATGATTCATCAAGGAAAGTTCTTCAGAATTGAACATTATTTTTTACTGCCAGGGCATTCCTATATGCCATGTGATCGCCAGTTTGGTAATATTGAACTCCAGTTGAGGAAGCGGCCAAATATTGGAACCAAGGATGATTATGTGAGGATCATCAAAAATGCTGTTAGGGCTGGATTGAAGGTCGTCGAACTTAATTAAGGTCAGTTCTTGGATTTTTCTCAATTCCAGAATAGTATCACCAAGAGAAAATCCAAGGAAATGAATTTTCAAGATGCTCTTCGACATTAACTACAAGGAGGGCTTCAAAATCAAGGAAAAATATGAAGAGGACAGCCCGGAGCACAAGGTACGTCTCATGCAGCTTTTTGACCTGGCCACTGTCAACCTACTCACCAAATACCATGGTGCCATTCCTTTAGCACAGGAGAAGATCAGTGACATAAGGGATCTTCTGATCTACATTCATCCAAGCCACAAGGCGGATTATTTCTGCAACATAATCCGCACACAAGAAAACCTCCAACTTGCTCCTCTTGAAGATGAAGAGGAAGAGAGAGTAGACGATGTTGAGGACAATGTCCTTGACTACATCTTATAATCATTAATCATCAATATTAAGAGGGGGGAGGGGACCAAGTTCTTGCGCGGATGCAATTCCCCATCAAAAGTGAGTACAGTATTCTTTTTTTATTCTGTTTATTTATCTGTCATCCATTATTATTTTTTTTCATGGGAAAGGAGACTATAATATTTTTTACTATTATGTTTTGTTTTTGGTGAGGTCAAAAGGCAAAATTTATAAAATGCAAATTGCATTTTTTAAGGTGTGCGTGCGCGTGCGTACGTTGTATTTTTTTATTGTAATAATGTTTTTATTTTTCTGCCATCCATTATTATTAATGTTAATGTTTATATACAAAATAACCAAAATACATTCCTATCTTATGTCGTCACAATTTGCGCGCGCACGCAAAGTGCATAATATTACCCTATATCAGGAAAAAAATATATTTACTTTATCTGTCGAATGACGCAAACCCCGCTTAAATATATTTATTAGTTTTCATGTGATAAAACTTTAACCTTTGATTTCTCAATTTTAAAAAAAATGGCGTTTAGGCCTTTCTCTCACTAGACGCTTCATACAATATATATATATATATATATATATATATATATATATATATATATATATATATATATATATATATATATATATATATATATATATATATATATATATATATATATATATGGAGCATTTTTTCTTGTATGCATATTTTGTTTAAGACCCTTGTATATTTAACCATTTTAATTTCCGTTGACAACTTTCTACTTTCCTTATTATTTTCTTTTTCCATCTTGTAGATGATAAATTATTTATTCTAAGTTAATCTCTCTTCTTTTCAAGTGACTATATTTGGTTAAAAAAAAGCAACTTAAACTACTAAGTTTTGATCTTGCGTGATCATCTTCAGATCGCGCAAGTTTTTTATGTTCTTTTCCTCCTTTACTGATGATAGTATGATGAGGAATGATTTAAGGGAGGTATTTATTTGTATAAGCTTGAACGTAAGATCAAAGGGAACTGATCAACCAAGAAGATGGAATTTTTAGAACAGATTTAATTTTCGATTCCAACTTGTGACTTGAGTATTAATAGCTTATGATAGCTTCTAAGATGTTTAGTCTTGGAGAATTTCTCTCTTTTCTTTTTATCCTGGTGTTCTCAACCAATATTTATCTTGTAATGCTGGTCTTGTGAATGCTCTCCATGTGGTTTTTAGGTACTCCGTTTTGAAGGTGCATTTTTAAGCCCCTCGAAAGGGCACTTAACGAAATAATGTATCATTTGATGCATTTAAATACTTAATGCTGAACAACTCTGCCTTTGTGGTTGGTTTTCTTATCTTTTTCGTATTACCCTGTCCAGTATGCCACAAAGGTGTTCAATGGTTTTGCTCTATCAGTCCCTGGTCTTTTTAGTTGTGTCGCATATTCCATAAATAAGCTGTCAATTTTTACTATCTGATCACTGGATAAAAAATGGAGATGTCCTTTCCGAAGGATGGAGATGTATTTTCCGGAGTTTATGTTGCCAATACACTCCAAGAGTTCTAATGTAGGATTTGATCACAATTGGACTTAGGTACTACAAAAAATTTAGAAAGTTCCATAGAATGAAATTTCCGTTAGAAATTTATATCAGCATACCTTTAAGTAATATCAGTTGCTGAAATATTTCGTCAGATAAAGAACTCCTAAAGAGAAGAGCCGTTCCACGGGAGCTGACAACGGAAGGGTGGTGTTGTATTTAATAAAGAACTTTTTTTATGTTTGGATATCTATCTAAACTTTGAAGTGTTTTATTTGAATCCTGAAGGTAACTGAACAATTCTAAATTTGCGGTTGATCGTGTTGGAGTGAGTTTTGTAAATCCAAAATAATCGTCACTGTCCGATACACCACTGGATGATTCATCTTCGGGTCCCTCTGTTAAATTCTCAATCACTTGAATCATAATATTTTTAACAGTCTTGGTAGCTTGAACTGTCCCATGAAATACTGATATAGGTTTTAGATGGATATTGCGGCAATATCTTAGATAGCTCTCATCGCAATAAACATAAAAACCTATATTTCGTTATTCAAGGAAATGAAGTTAAATGCTAACGTGAAATCTAAATTTTTGCAGACGAAATTTCCTTAGGCCTAATTGTGAGGGACGTTGAGGAAAACGTGTATTAAAAACAAAGAGTTAAGAAAAATGTATATTATTGATAAATAGTTATTATTGAAAAGTAAAATTATACAGTAACAGTTTCTGATTGGATTGAATTACGCATGTTAATTAAATTTGCATGAGTTAACGAGAATGGATTTACAATTGATAAATATTAAATGGATTATAAATTGGTAAATGCTTTATAAATAATTGGATGATAAATTGGATTACAGTTAAATGGGTAAATATTAAATGGATTATAAATTGGTAAATGTTTTATAAGTAATTGGATGATAAATTGGATTACAGTTAAATGGGTAAATAGTTAAATGGTATGATAAATTGTTGGATATATATGTGTAAACAGATTATATGGTTAAATTGGATAAATAGTTAAGTGGATTGATAAATAGATTATAACGAAGTTGGAAGAGTTTGTAAATGAGAAAAGAATCACACATTAATTCGGGATTTTGGGGGGAAATATTTAGCTAAACAATTATAATTCACATATTTACAGACCTGTTTACAGGAGCGCCGAGCAAAACGAATGAAGCTCATGGGTTGATTTTAAGACGCTTGGGAAAGCGGGAATAGCAATCTCACGATTTATGTCAGGGTTACCAACCCTTCTTGAAAAAAAAATATCTATATATATATATATATATATATATATATATATATATATATATATATATATATATATATATATATATAGTGTTAGTTAGCAATAAATATTTCATTTGTAGAGGTATAGACCGCTACACTGATATCTAACTAGCGGAGTTTGAAGGATGGATGGTTTGTTGATGCAATAAATGGCATCTGTAACGCTGGCTTCATTTGCCAAAGTCAAATAAAATTGGTAGCGCTTTCCAAAGCCCTTAGGTACTGCACTTAAAAGAGATTGGCAAAATTTCAGAGAACGTGACGGAAGGCTCTTCAGCTTTTTCTCTAGAGTGAGCAAGGTAGGGAGCAATTGTCCTAAAAAGACTTTTGTTCTCCCTGTAAACGATCAATTGCCACTGCAATAGGAGCCAAAACTGTGGCATACTCCCCAAGAAATTGAATTTCCTGACTTCTAAAGACTGGAAGTTCAAAGGGAGTCATGAATTTTGATGTAATTTGTCCTTGTGTTTTAAAAGTAATGACAATGCATCAAACAAAGAGTTCCAGCTCGTAATGCAAGGCACCTTTAATGAGCAGTTGATAACAGTTTTGACAATTATAGCCTATGCGATGATTGGTTTAATGACAAACTTGCCTAGATAGCAGCCATTAAACCTTGTCATATGAATTTAAATATAAAAATGCGTTGAAAGAGAAAGCGTGAGGGAGGATAACTAATTCAGCCGGAAGGTTTCAAAAGTACTGACGCATAAATTTAACAAGATTTATTGAACTAACAAATAATGGAATATGGCTTAGTTATTGAATTGGATAATATGTATTTTAATAATATATATATATATATATATATATATATATATATATATATATATATATATATATATATATATATATATATATATATATATATATATATAATAAGGGAAATGGGCGATGATTATAATGTTAAGAGGAATAAGCTATATAAGGTGGATATTATAGAGTGAATAAGATAAAATATGGTTTAAATAAAATATAGTCACGAACTAAGCTAAGCCACAACCTAAGCTATATATATATGGGGGAATTATATAAAATATAGTATAGTACATCCACGACGTTTTTGAAGTTATAATATCAGGGGAACTTGACTGAAGCACAGATGAAATAAAAGTGTCTATTATAATGCGCTCGGGTATCGGGAAACGGGAAAGTTTATTCTGATTGGTGAACTTCGAATTGGGTTGTACACAGGTTTTTATTGGTTGGTGGTTGGGAGGAGTCATGCTTTGATGTTGAAGGAACCGTATTGGTATTAAAGCTCGTAGTAAAATGGATTTGGGGGCGAGATGCATGATTTTATCAGGCGGGAAATTGCCAACTCTCTTTACGAACTTTGTAGGAGCTTGCAAAGATGTCAGCTGCTACATAATCTCTGCTGATTTTAGCCGACCGCCTTTGTTCCATAATGCTGAGCATTTCGACATGCAGCATGATTGATATTTGCAAAAGAAGATTTTTTTCAGTGCCTGCTTTGCATCAGTTGTGGCGACGAGACTGAGTATGTGTGAATCACATCGCACATGCTTAGGTAGGCTGAAGCTGCATGGGTCAGACGAAAGGTCTTCTTCCTGATCTAAGGCACTTCTCATTATTAAGAAAGTATCATCCAGCTCGTGCTCGCCCTGATCTCCTTCACCTACGTAGATTCCATCTTCTGAATCTGTGGACACATTTGTAGCAGTGACTGCAAATTCCTTAAATGTAGTAACAAAATTAGATCCGTTATCAGTGACTGGGTTGGTGATTTTCTGCAGGTGGATAGCGTATTCATTGATGACATTCTCCATATGTTCAGCAATCTTGATGTAGTTATGTTCTCCTTTGAAGTGACAGCATGCCAATACTCCATTGTGACGGACAAGAGCAGCTTCCTCAACCTGAAAAAAAATGAAATAACAGCCCAATGTTTGCCTCATTAATGTTTCCACAAATTTTCCATATTAATATAATCGAGATAAATTCCACCAACAAATAGGTCTGCTTTCAGCCAAGAACTGATAACATCCTTAACTGTAAAGACATTTTCAATTTCATATTTCATAAGGAGCAAAATCTTAACATACCCAATGAAGTGTAACGCCCAAAAAACTACGGTGACGAGTTGAACAAATACCTGCAGTAACACATAAGTAAGAGGAGTTATCTAGTTTATTCTCAGTCGAGCTTTTGTAACTTTCTCTTCTTCTATAAGGTTTCGGCCTAGCGTCCGTCTTGAAATGATCTGAACGGAAGAATTCAGACCTGCGGTAGTGGAATGTGTGATTATTGTTAGTGAAATTGATTTTCACAGTGAAATGAAAATATATGGTATGCTATATATATATATATATATATATATATATATATATATATATATATATATATATATATATATATATATATATATATATATATATATATATATATGTAGCTATATGAATATCCTATAGATATATATGACTGATAGATTAATTCATAAATATACTATTAGTCCTTTATATCAGGAATTACATAGTAAAATATTGACTTTCAGTATTGTTAGGAATATATACATTATTAAGCTTTATTTCCTACATTTTTGACGGGCTGGCATGCTAGTTTTGACATATTGATATACAGGTAGGTATTGCTACTATAACGAAATGCATTGTTATAGGAATTCATCTAATAACTACAAATAATCGACCAATAATTATACTAATTATTCATGAAAAAAATTATTCATTAATATCTTTTAGTAAATGATCGCGCGCTTTAAGAATATATGTATATGAATTCTCATGATATTATTGCAATATATTAACCCTTGTTTTTTGTATATGTCTTCCTTTATTTAACTTCGTTATATAGCCTACGTAGTAACCAATGATCCGAAGGCTTTATTATTCGGTCGTTAGAAGAGCTTAACCTGTACTACTAATACTATAATTGTAAACAACATTTGTAACTCAGAACTCACCTTTAATTAATATCAAACAAGCTGGTTGCTCCATGGTTGATAGGGAATACACACCTTGTGTGATAAAATCTGCAATCAGCTTATCAACAACAGATTGTTTGACCTTCTTAGTAACACTGCTGCATCGTCTAATATTGAACATTTTTTTTTTTTAATCTTTTCTTTGAGCTGTCACGTAGTTATCCGCTTTTTGCACCGAGGCAGGATGCTTTCTCTGTTGATAAATGTACATGATCAGATAATTGAAAGACATTTGTCTCACGTTGCCATAATTTACGTTAAATTCAATCAGCATATACTATAAATAAAGGTGTTGCAAAAGGAAGCAGGTAGGTTGGTCATGGTAAACCTACGCTACTTAACATTATCGTTAGCTACTAGAAATTTTGACATTTTTTAAAAATAAGAAATAGTGATACTTGTCAATTCAATTAAGTATCATATAATTGCTTTAATAAATTTTTACCTTCGAATGAATGCGTAGATTGGGAGTAAAATTGCTCGCCCAAGAAATTTCGTCATTGCATGATTTACATACACACTTAACTTTTTTCCGTCGGAAGATTTCACTCTGAAAAATGTACCATCTAGTAAAGGATGACTATAATTACATGATTCTTTATCTTCTTCGTCTTTATTAGTGTCTAATATCTCAATTTCACACACTTTCGAAGAAGCTGAAGTTGCATGCAGCAGTTGAAACAACGCTGAGCGCTCTAACTATACAACCGAACACAACTGTGTCCATCTGTTAACTGAATTTGAACTGATGCAAGCAATCTTCCTTCACCGGCTCAGGCAGTTAACTGTTTCTGTCATACAAGTTGTGACAAGCTCAAACATGTATTACACATCCTCAACAGCTATATAAACCTATTATCAGTAAAGTATTTGCAAAATGTATTTAAATATTGTATTTAAATACATGATTTCAAATGTATTTACAAATACAATTTTAAATACTGCCCACCACTGACCATACGAACAATAGATGCAAGGTTACTGAGTCGATAATTATTAACATCCCACTTGCTATTTGCAACACTGCCAGATTCTTATAATCCCCAGAACTCCAAAAGTAAATAAAATAATGTATATTATGTATTTCTGTATTATTTCCTAAATTATTAAAATCAATTTGTTATTCCTCAAAATAACTTTCAATGCATACCGCTGACTTATATGTGCACTGATAATTTAACAATGAGACAGAAATATAGTTTAAATATTAAAATTTACTCACTTCATTTATACATCAACTACAGTCGTCTTGATTCGATGGCGTTTCACGTTTTTCCGCAATATTTCTAGCCCCAAATGGCTTATTTTTTTATATCTAGCACCCTGTGTTTCTCCATTTCTAAGTTAACGGTAAAAATAAAGCAACCCTGCAAAACACAACTGATCTTTACACACAGACGCACATAATGACAGCAATCAAATAACGATAGCGGCGTACATAACAAACATTAGCCAGAGAGCGATCTGACTGTTGCCTGTATTGTACTCTTGACAAGAGATGACAGCTAGTCTCTACACCTACCAGGCTCGTTCGTATTAGCCCAAATTTTCTGGATAATTTTTCGTTTTTTTAAGAATATTGTAGAACGGAAACCTTTCATATATTGGAATTTAAATCCTAATCTCTACAGATATCTATTGTTTCAAGAAAACATTGAATTTTATTTACTTTTCATTTTTACGATTATAGATAACAACTCGTGCTGTAACTTCTGAGTCCGAGTCAAGCACGTGTGAACGATGTCGAGATAACGTCTGCTACGAATTATATTTTTTGACACAGGGCACCTCTAAGACGACCGCCAGACGCTGAACGAAAATATATGAACTACGACTAGGCTCAATAAAAGGAGTCCGAGTTATTGGCTGCAATTACTGACTCGAAGTCAATGTTGGCAAAAATTAAATTAGCTTGCAAATACGCCTTCACTTTACTAAATTTATATTCGGGCTAAGCCCGAATATCGCCAGTGATATATGTATATATATGTTAGGGTGTTCCAAAGTCATATAAGTAAAAATCAAAGTGGCGGTATCGATACTAGCACACTTCTCCCTTGCTCGTACATGTGTGGAAATGATTCAGAGAAAGTTTCATCAAAATCGGTCCATATTTCCTGGTAGCACAAAATGATTGTTTCTCTAGAAAAAACATCACGAAAGAGAGAAAAAGGTAGAAAACGGAAGATAATTTACTTAAAGACGAGGGTCAGAGACAAATGATAACACAGAACATCAGCTAATAAGCCTCGGATCCCAGGAGGGGGGGGGGGGCCCTTCACCACCTCTTCGGTTGTCTTAGACGTCTTGGACCACCATGGTCTTCAGCTGCTCATTTGTCTTTTTTGACACCACCCGTGTGTGGAGCAGGACTGTCCTCAGGAGGAAATGCGTCTGTTCCTCGCTCTTGGTCCGCTGACCGATGAATCGCTTTACCAGGGCGATGCCACACTCGGCCACGTCGTTGGTTACACGGAGGGTGGCAACCCGCTTCTGGGCCAGCTGGTAAAGGGGGTTGGATAGCCAGATCGCCATATTTTCGTCGAGGAAGGTTTGTTCTCCCAGAAGGCCTTTGATGAGGTTCGACGATCGGACCGTTGTCCAGGTGGAAAGTGGCTCCTGCAGGTTAAAATTCTCTCCCTGAAGTCGTCGTGAGCTGTTCTTTAATTCCGGTCGTGTCTTCAAGTCCTGGACGATGGCGATCTTCTACCTCTCTCTCGTCGAAGAGCGCCAGCCCGATCAGGTTATCCGACAGGTCCCACAGGTGCCGGCGCATGGCACGGTCGGCGACAGCGGCCACGCTCCGATCCCCATAGTCCGCGATGTCTTGAATGAAGTGTCTGTCGTTCTTCGGGGCGTGGGCGGCAATGGACACTTTGTTCCAGTACTTGATGTACACCATTGCCACGAACAACGACATTTGATGGCGTAAATTCCTTTCACCATCCAGCGGGCCATGTGATAAGCGCCAGGAACTCAGAAGGACTTTGGCATGCCACCGCCCAGGAACGCGAAACAGAGCTGGATCAGCTTTTGGTAGTCTTCGCGTGGGTGAGATCCAGCCTCCAAGAGCTGGCGCAGGAGGTTGGTCATTGGCTGCCATTGGGTGTCCTGCTCGGCCGACAATGAGTCGGTGTCCAAGGGCTTGGCCTTGCTCTGATCGATAAATGTCCATCGTGCCTGCAGCTTCTTGAAGAAGGCAATGTTCGGGCCAGAAGAAGGACCGTGGCAGCATTTGTGACGTCCTGCAGCACAATCTCAGACATGGTACCTGCACGCCAACAAGAGCAGGGGACGGTGAAGCTCCAGCTCGCTTCGCGTACACGCCCCTTGCACGAGGCCAGTATTGGACGCTGTGGTGTCGAACTCCATGCCGATGATGCGGGTTTCCAGGCCATTCTCCCTGACAAGCTTCAAGACTATCGCGGCCACGGCACTTCCTGTTCCATTAGCGGAAACAGGGACGCTCAGGAGTTCCCCTGTGTACTCCCCAATGAGCAAGACCGGAGCAAGACGAGGTGGCAGCCCAAACTGACAGGTTATTCCGATCCCAGGACAGGGTCATCTCCTTGTTTAACTTGTTCGCTGGAGGGCGACGACAAAGTGATTTTGCGGGCGTTGGACCCATGAGCGTATCATCAAATTCGGTTGACGATGACGACCCCGAAGATGGCTCGAGAGCGACATCCTTCGTCAGCATGGAAGACACAGCTGCGGTCTCCCTCTCTCGTCGGTCGTCCTCTCGCTTTCTCTTCAGCCAGGCCATTCCTGCTCCTTCACTGAAGTTTGGTCGACCCCAGCCATTGAAGAGCTCGTCCTGCCTTCACGTTGGGACCTCAGGAACTCCTTGTCTTCCTCCGGTATTCTTAAGATCAGGTCATCCGCGTGGGCCACGTCAAAGATGTCTTCGAAGGAGTCCTTGAAAATCCCTCGTTTGCCACCTCCCTCTCTGTCGTGCGATTCTTCAGCTTCTTAATTGTTTTGAAGTCACTGAGAAGCTTCATGACTTTCTTCTTGACTTAAGGAGGGTTAGAGGTTGGAATGTTGGCCTTCTTCCAGACGTCGAGGATCTTGGTGGTGGTTGAGCCAGCGGCTGCCGTGACGAACTCCTTCTGATTGACATGGTGTAACAAGAACACGGCCAACACCTCCTTCCGATAGGGCAGCCTGTTCCCGGGAAAGCTCTCAGAAGAGTCCACATCAAAAAACGTATCTTGTGATCGCCGAACACGTGCCATTGCGATTCAGATATCTGAGGAAGAGAATAAAAAACATCATTCCTGAAAGTGGTCAATATCACTCAAAATACACGAAGTAGACAATTCATGCCACCAGTAAATATAGCCGAAGTTAAATAAAATTTTACAGTATTTACTTTCACACGAGAGGCAACCGGGTCGTCATGTACCGGTGCTTATTAAAATACATTTCATTTTCAAAATTTACGATTATTTAAAGTGTGTATACATTTTTGGAGGACACCCGGTATATAAAACTCAATTTCGAATTCCCCTATAATTACGGCAAACTCTTAAATTGCTGAGCAATATTGGAACAGCCTTGCTTAAAATATCTTCCAACTAAATTTGCTTTTCCTCATTATGTGTTCGCTCTCGCCCCGAAAGGTTTCTTTAATAAGATTCCACAATTCAGGTTAACAAATTCATTTCAAACGTGTGAGTACTGTACATATATAATTTTCATTTATTATAGACCCCAATTTACGTATTGCTATTGTGATCCGTTAACATTCTTTGTTTTCTTAATATCCTGTTAAGATTCTTTATCCTGTTAATTCCCTATCCTGTCAAATAGCCTTTTTATATCTATTTAGCATCCTGTTATTATACATTTAATTACCAATCATTATCTTGTGAATTGCCTTTTTAATTATTTTATATATTCATTAAATAATAACTCGTTATATACCAATTTGCATCTATATTATAACCAATCAATTATTTCTTTGTTTTCATTGTTAATTCTTAAATACAATATATTACTTCATACATTCTCGTATTCAAATCCCTACTGTGTTTGCTGCATTCCGTCACGTAGGCCGAATATTGAAATTCAACCTTCATTCCTATCAAACAAATTTATGTGTACCTACAGGATATTATATTTATATGCTAGGTCAGCAATATAATAACCAGTACACATAATACCCTTCTTATTAATGGGAACCACATCAGTCAATTACCCATCGTCTGGTACTTCGCTGTCTGAAACTTACCTGTTTAATAATATATTCAATGGCAAAATTAAAGGATTTAAACTTCACTAAGAATTTTAGTATATTGGTTATCACGTTGTGGGCGAGCGGTGTATTTGTGTGTGTCTGTAGGGCCATTCCCAACCCCCTTTACATATATCTTTCCCTACCCCTGTATGAGTGTGTGGGTATAATTTGCCTTCCGATTTTTTATTATGAATACAAATAATAAATGATTGTACTTTCTTTTCAGAGATTGTACTTTGTTTAAAATAATCTTTTATCAAAAGATATATTTTGTTTAGACTATATCAATATTTATATAATTTTATAAAGTTAGGAGTATCTTAAAATTTATTTGTCCAGCGCATTGGGATATTACCCTAGCATTGCATCCTGTGTCTTCAAAGATTGAAGCTTCAGCGGACTGTGAGAGAAATCCTCGAACCAAGTGCTCCACCCAGCCAAGCCCTGAAACGGAGGGCGTTACCTGCACTGCCCACCTGCATTGGCTGACGAGCCCATCCCCCTTCTTATTGGACAACTGCTACTACTACCACCACCACCCCAGCACACAAGTGATAGCCCTGTGCTCCTTCTCGTTCGGATGTTTTTTTTTGTTTTGATTGATTTGTTGTGTGGACCTTGTTTGGGTTGTATAAATTTGTTGCGTAGCCTGTCATATTTTATTTTGTTTTTGGTTGGGAGAATTGAAATTTTTATAGAATATTTATTTTGAATGCGCACCGGTGTTTTTTTTTTGTTTTTTTTTGTAAATATAAACTGTAATTAAAACTGTATTTTTTTGTAAAGTAAAGGACTGTATATTAAATCGTATCAATTCTTCCTCGGGGTTCTCAAGGTCCATAAATTCTAGGATAAGGCTGGAACGTGGGGTTAGTGTTGCTTTCGGCCCACTACAACGTCGTGCTGTTTAAATAGTTTTTATTTCTTTAAAACCCATTTTAATTTCTTCCAAATCAAATGTGATAATTTCACCAATTACTATAGTTCTAATCTTGAAATCGTATCATCTTTACTACAGCTTCTGATTAAATGGATTTCTAGTCTTCCATCGTTAGCTCGAAATAATTGATTTAAATAACTAAATGTACCCTTCTATCACAAATTTTACTTCTGATTTTAGTAATCCATCATGCGAGGTTTCTAGTTTTCAAGTTTCTAATTTCTTTCAAAGGTATATATTCACATAAAATACTTTATATATTAACTTTGAACTTCTCTCACATATCAAATGCAGTCTTATTGTAAAAAAAAAAATCAGTTTACATATAGGTCACCAGTTTATGTTTTAGTTACCAATTAATGGGGTTACACAACTTATATGAAGGTGAATTAAGTATCTTACTCCAAAGATGATTTCTTTACTGTGTTCTTATTTTGGCTGGGCTTACCGAAGGTTTCAGGGTAAATCTAGGTAAAGAAGAACGTTGCAAAAATATACTTTATTCTAATATTGACCTATTAACGGGGCAAGCGGCACGTCACGAAGTTACTTTGCGGGCCACTAGCAGACTATATATATTCAGCAAGCAGTATTAAATTCTGGAACGAAAAGACTTAGTTAATTTAAAAGGGGGAACCTGAACGAGATAATCGTCTTAACGACAGTAATCTAATAATCTTAATAATACAATCATCATCCTAACTGAGCTGCTCCTACTATATATATGATTATTTTATAGAGGGCATGGCCTAGAATCGTCCGTGGGATGAGCTTCAGATGTCGAGTTAGTTGTTCTCCACTCTTAAGGCTGGGTATGCCAAATTACTTACATATCCCAAGTTTTTATCTATATAACAGGGTATGATTGTCGCAGCTTTGTGATGCAATTCCTTTTGATCAATCTATTCTGAGGTGCGAATTGTTTGTTTATGGGTTGTCTAATTAACAAAGATGTCTCTGACCTTTAGCGCGTTCGTACATTCGTGTGTCCCGCGCTCACTTCCAACGGTCGCTTGCCTTCCTATATATATATATATATATATATATATATATATATATATATATATATATATATATATATATATATATATATATATATATATATATATATATATATATTAACAAATATATTTACATTCTCATTTCCTTATTCCAATTTTAGACATATTACTTTATCTGTGTGGAGTATGCTGTGATTTAATAAGACCACCGCGCGTCCATTTTGCGGAGGCTTTCGCTGGGCCTATTGAATCCTGCAATTTGGTGACAGTAGCTTACCTATTACATAATCCGATCACCAAAAGCATACTGCAACTTTCCACTGAATTGAATAAAATTTCCTTCCTAAAAAAATTCAGTATATTTACAGTGTTGTATTTAGATGAACATAAAAAAGTAAATAAAACCATAGTATTTTATGATCCATATGACTAGACTCTTAAAATTGACTCAACAAGGGTTAGATCCTGCATACACTATAGGAGGAAATTTTTCAATAGAAATTAAAAAAATCTTAAACTTCTCTCATTCCCTTCAATTTCATTTTAAATTTCATTAGGCAAATTCAAATCCTCATGATAGGTATTTTCTCCCTGTACCAAATTCTTTATCAATTTCCTAACATAGTAAAACATCAAATCAATCACTTGAGTTATTAGGTGGCATACAAGTATAAATCCTAATTATTAATCTTAAACTCGACTATCTGATCTTTATGAATACCAGCGAAAATTCGCCCAATGGGCATTTTATGCTAAGCTGGCGGCGCTTCTCGCTTCGCTAACAAAATTAAGAAAGTGTGCGAGATAAAAAGGCTTTGTTCATAACATATTCAAAATTGGTAAGCAAGAAAAAAAATATCTCACAACAGTTCGAGTCCCGTTCTTATTATTTTTTTAAATACATAGACGGACACACACACAGGCTAAGATCACTTAGGACTCACTAAAACAAATTAAATATTTTTCAAAATGTATCCAACTTTAACGCATCTGTTTTCTTTTTCATAATTAACGGTTCACCTGCAGAGTAGGAACTCTCGTAACGCACATGCATCCACTTTCTTAACATTATTCATTCTTATATGTGTGATCACCATTGCATCAATTGCATAACCAGCACCCAGCCCCCACCCCCCACCCTCATTCATCTCGGTTCAAAAATAAGCTTTTTCTTATTTTTATATGGTTCTGTACATTTTCCCAGGCTTTTTGACCCGATAAACCCGGAAATCACAACTATTTTAACCTATGATGTTGGGAATCATTACCGCATGGAGCTTTAATCTTCCGCCTTGAAATCGGCCAAAAGCACCAGTTCCGAGATCCATTGAATCGTGTTTTGCAATATAACTTTTGATTTAAACGAAATAGAATAACATATTAAGTGCAAACTTAAAGAACATAAAAGGAAATAATGATAATCTATCATTTTTCAGGAAATGACAGAAACTCAATCAGAATCTAGAAAAACGAGTTACAACTTCACGATGGCATTAATCAGGAAGCTGAGGGAGCTCCGTGGGCGCATAATTGATATCTCAGAACCACCACGTACTTTCAGCGTTAATCAGTGGTCCCAGCTTCCCACCAACAGAGAGGCGTTTCAGTATTTCCTTAATCTTCATAATTTACCGGAGAATGCGGAGAGGCCCAAGGTTCAAGTCATTGTATATGAAACAGTTCAATCTATCACCTCATTCTGGCAGATGGCTAAAATCAATACAATAGCCCAGTACAATGCAATGAAGCTCTCCATAAAACTACATAAGAAACATCGTGTTCTGGGGAAAAACAAACAAAGAGCGAGTAACCCTGGAGGAAAAGTGGGACCATTTGTGCTGAAATTAGAGGCATGATCAATATAAGAACTCCAGATACAATCCATTTAAAACAGAACAAATTTTTATCCAGAGGAAAAAAATGAGGACATCAGGCTCTACGAGGACCAAAAAGAAAAAGGAAATATCATAATCTGGTCATGATAAGATTTTTGAAACGAGATCCCTGCATCAAGCTTCGAGGAATTAAAGACTGCAGCATATACAAGAATAATGTAAAACTAATTACCTTGAACGTCCCAAAACATTTACTCTATTGCGATATTTAGCATGTAATTAACAATTACTGTCTTAACATGGTGTACGAGTTTACAGTTGCAGCAGAACAAGAGACAGTTGTTCATGTATATGGCATTACCTAGGGTGACTTAACTAACAAAAACTCTTGTTGATGAAGTATTTAATAAGATGGAAAACCACAAATGGTACCTCACGCAAGAAGTCATGCCATTTGCCCCTTCATCAGTAGATTGAGTAACACAATGCTGCCCAGTTACACACCAACGAGATGCCAGGCAGCTTCAAAACAGGAAGGCCTCTGTTCCAGAGAATCACAGCTAAGACCACCCTGGTTGATCTCATTAGCACAGAATCACATTTTATGCTGAACACACTGAACATTAGATGCGAGTGGCTTATGGAACCTTCCAAATATTGACCACATAATGAGGAATACAGAAAGTATTGGGCTATGTTAAGAATCAGAAAGCAGTGAATAACATTACTGAACGTAGTGTCAAGATAATGTGCCACTTTAAAATTGTTATAACAACAGATACCAAGCAAAGAGACAGTCTCCTTCAAGCTAGGGAGTTCAACAGGCGCCGCTTTGACAACTTCAAGAAACAAACTCCTAGTAATTGACTATGTAAATATCATTATAAAATTAATCATCATGCATTGCTTTCACCCTTAATCGATTAGACTTTTGACAAACTGTTAATTTCAAATTTGGGTGACGAATAAGAGGCCTTGTTTGTCTTGAGTGCGAAAAAATGAATTCGAGAATAGTTCTGAAATCTTTGGCTGCACCGATGTGCCATTTATTGTTTCAAAACTACCATAATTATATAAATTAGGAAGAGGATTAAAAACACTTTGATTTGCTGAATATTTTGTTACTCTATCTTGTCTAGATCAAAAGTTGTAATGCACCGGAACCGGTGATTTTAGCCGATTTCAAGACAGAAAATTTGAAACTCCATGCGGCAATGCTTCGCAACATTCCAAGTCAAAATGTTTGACTTCCGGCTTTCTCGGGTCTAAAAGCATGGTTAAATTTACATAAACTTATAAAAATAAAAGAAGGTTGATTGTTGAAGAATCCTAACCCGACATTCAAACACTCAAATCACCCCATCTACTTCCTATGTAAATATCAAGCCCGAAAATCACTCACCACATGCGTTATAGTAAGAGCCTTATTTCTAACTCCCTCAGTACTGACTATATCCACCTTCATATTCTCATTCACCTTACCAATCACTCAACTTCCACCCACTTTCTCATCCAAACTACTAATCAATCAACTTCCACCCACTTTCTCATTCAAACTATCAATCACTTCACTTCCAGGGACTCTCTTATTCAGGCTCCCATTCAAATCATCTGAGGAATCACTTCGCGTCAATTGTACTTTGAGGTCACTGAATTTATTAGTCGAACTAACAGTTTACATCCCCCTTTGACTCACTTGCCTAAGTACTCCTGGTGTGATTCTGATGTGATTAAGATCAGGGCTGCTTGTGGACACTTCTCTGGTTTGATAAAGATCGGAGTATGAGCACCGAGGCATATTACTATATCTTGGGCAGCTTGAGAAGGGCGTTATCTTAACTAGGTACAGAGTCATTCGTATTTTTCCTTATTTCAGGTAGTATTTGAGATCAAATAGCAGCGTAATAGTGTTGTAAGGCAATTTTCACAGTAAGAATGATAAAAATTAGATGATATAGTCAAAGAAACAATTATAAAGTCAGGAAAATTATTTTTTCTGGCACAAGAGTCAAGATGGTTCGCCTTCAGTTTCGATTTTGCAAAGGAACACAGTCATTGTGTGTGTTTCGAAATATTTCAACAGTTTTTTTTTGTTTTTTTTTAAATTACTAAACCAAAACCTTTTTACCTTTTTATCCGGATGAAATTTCTTCAAAACATTTTGCTCTTCCCCACTTATTTTTTTCTTATTGAATCAGATAAAGATGAGACGATCTTTTCTAGTGTAGGCGTTTAAATGCAGATAGTTCTTACACCTAGTTTATCTTCATAACTAAGAACAAGTCTATAAACAATATCAATATTTCCCTTAGTTCTATTTGAGTTATGCGTACCACTTCGAGGACAATGTTAAATATTCCCACTTTCACGAAGTATTCTAAAACAAAATGCGGCAGCAGTATTTAGTTCAATGGCAATAAGGATACCTAATCTTTCAGAATTGGTGCCAAAGGCATTTGCTTCTCATCTCGTAAAGCTTGTTAATGTATTTTTCGTTTTCTTTCAAACTTATGCAAGCGAACGGTTGTAGCGGTCTATACCCCTATAAATGTAAATATTGATCATATATATATATATATATATATATATATATATATATATATATATATATATATATATATATATATATATATATATATATATATATATATATATATATATTTTCGAGAAGGGTTGCTAACCCTGACATAAATCGTGAGATTGCTACTCCCGTTCCCCCAAGGGTCTTAAAATTAACCAATGACGTTAATTCGTTTTGCTCGGTGCTTCGGTAAACAGGTCTGTAAATATGTGAATTGTAATTGTTTAGCTAAATATTTCTCAAAAGAATCCCGAATTAATGCATTATTCTTTTCTCATTTACAGACTCTTTCAACTACGTTATAATCTATTTACACATTTAACTATTTATCCAATTTAACCATTTAACTATTTATCCAATTTAACCACTTAACTATTTATCCAATTTAACTATAATCTATTTAATATTTATCAAGCGATTTACCACTATTTACCCATTTAACTGTAATCCAATTCATCTTCCTATTACTTATAAAACATTTACCAATTTATAATCCATTTAATATTTATCAATTGTAAATCTATTCTCGTTAACTAATACAAATTTAATTCGCACGCGTAATTCAATCCAATCATAAACTGTTACTGTATAATTTTACTTTTCAATAATAACTATTTATTCAATAATATATATTTTCTTAACTCTTTGTTTTTAATACACGTTTTCCTCAACGTCCCTCAGGTTTAGGCCTAACGAAGTTCGTCTGCAAAAATTTAAATTTCACGTTAGCACTTAACTTCATTCCCTTGAATAACGAAATATAGGTGTTTATGTTTATTGTGATTAGAGCTATCTAAGATATTGCTGCAATATTCATTTAAAACCTATATGATTTAAAACTTTCGCTTGAATGACTCTTTTCTGAGACTCAGGATGGCATAGTGGATGCGCCTCTCGCCAATGGTGATCTAAAGGTGCAGGAAACTTTTCGCACCACGCTGTACGATACATTCGTTCACAATTTTTTGATCGCCCCTTGGCTATAGTTTAACTTTAATAAATATTGAGTTGAGATAATAAGTAGATTGATGAGATAATGAGACTACGTAATGTTGGTAAAATTGCATGAATGAATAGCTGTCAATTTGGGAAAGGATTTCAGATAAGAGTATAAAGGTAATTTGGATTTTAAAACAGCAATGGAATTTTGTGGTAATGAAATGTGATAGCAATGGGATTAAGTAGTAATGCAGTACGTAGAAACAGGCGAATGATCTGAGGATAGGGAATGATCGGCCAGAATGTAAAAGATTGTTGCTTATAAAGCTATTGAACAAAAGAAAATTGCCAAATTTAAGACGAGGAAAAATATTCAATACAATTTATAATATGAAATTTCGGAATTTGATCAAAGATGTATGATTCTTTGTATAGATTTTATGAAGATTTATTATAAAAGAGTGTAACCGTATATAATATTACGGCATGGTTATTCACTTTACCAACACAATACTTCTAAACAAACCTAATGGTGAGGAAATAGTCGGCCAGAATGGAGGAAGCATGGTTTCCATGAATGTTATTCCAAGAAACAACCTTGCCGAATGGACGAGTTTGTGGCAATGCAATTACATAGTTTAAAACATAAATTTTAGTCACTATAATTATTTACAATCCCAGGCAATGATTCGTCACTCCCCCCTACGGGGGAGCTTGCGCTTCGCTACTAGGATGAAAATTTAAAATCTAAAAAAAAGCAGCCATGGTTAAATATTTAGAAATTTTCTCAACTTCGCCAATTATAATAATTTTAGAAGGAACTCTAACTAAATTTCCCCCATTTCAAAATATCACGTTGCTAAAATATAGTTATAGAAGAAGATACATAAAAATACATTTTCTGAACTTCACCATTTGATATTCTTTAGGTTTAAAAAAAAATCACTTATATTTATTTCTGAACGTCACCATTTTGTTTTTTGATATTATAAAAGAATTATTAGAAATAACTTTGATAAAAAAACATAAGTCATAACCAAACTAAAATGAAATTATAATTCAAATACTAAAAAAAATCCCTTTCTTAAATTATAGAGTTGGTGATATATTATTTTTAATATTTAAAAATAATACATTGGAATTATACAGGGAAATTACAAACTTAAATTTTGTTCAAATTATTGTGGATGAATTGCACGATTTAAATTCAATTTGGGTGCTAGTACCACAATACAATGCTCTCGCAACATATATGCTCCTACTGTCAAAACACAAAACTAACATTCATTTGTGCGCTTGGCCGGCAGTTCGAATCTCCGTCCGGGTTCTTTTTAAAAAGCTGACACTATTTACTATGGAGGTTACCTCCGTGGCTGAAAGACAGGAAACAGAGAGTTGTGCTGAATGGGGCGAGGTCACAGTGGAGGGACGTTATCAGTGGCGTACCTCAGGAATCCGTTCTAGGCCCTTTATTTATCATAGTTTATATAAATGATCTTAGGGAGGCTGTAAATAGCAAAGTGTCAATTTTTGCTGATGACACTAAATTGGCAGCTGTAGCCAAAGAAGCTGAGGGTAGCTTTAAGGTGCAGAATGACTTAAATAAGTTATTAGCTTGGGCTCAGAAGTGGCAGATGACTTTTAACCTTAAAAAATGCAAAGTTCTTAGCATGGGAAGGGATAATAAGGAATTTAGCTATGAAATGGATGGGCATTGGCTGAATTCAGTTGAGGGTGGGAAGAACTTAGGCGTAATAGTAGATAGATCACTGAAGTTTTCAAAGCAGTGTATTGAGGCAAAAAATAGAGCAAATAGGGTGCTAGGATACATTAAAAGGAATGTTAGCTACAAGAGTAAAGAGGTTGTCCTTAAACTCTCTAACTCGGATGTTAGGCCACATTTAGAGTATCGTATACAAGCATGGTCACCACATTTTCGACATGACATCAACCTGCTAGAGTCAGTAGAAAGGAGGGCAACAAAAATAATACCTTCCCTGAAGCACCTTGAATATGAAGATGATCTCCTTTGAGAGATGCGCGAGGGAAGATATGATTGAGCTTTTTAAAATATGTTATTGGATGGATAAGTTGGATTTTAGCAAGTTATTTGAGTTGGCAGGTAGTAAAAGGACTAGGGGTCACCACTTAAAAATTTAAAAAATAGAGGTGCAGGTTGGATGTTAGAAAATATTTTTTCACCATTAGAGTGGTAGATTACTGGAATAGTTTGCCATCTGAGAGAGTAGACAGTCCAAACTTGAATGTTTTCAAACGCAGACTAGATAATTCTATGGATAGGGAAAGTTAACTTTGGGTGGTATTCTGGATTCATTCCTGTGGATGCAGTTTTTTTATTACCGTATATTATGATTGATTTGGATTTTGTCGAGTCTTAATGATGATGCCTTTTGTATTTGACACATTCGTGTTTATGGTTCTAATTGTATATTGTAGATGGATGATCTGACACAATCCTATGGATGTATTTTGTGGATGGGTTTTGACAGGTAGGGATGTCCTTTGATACGCTCTTGTGGCTTTTGTCATCCGTAAAATTATGTTATGTTAGGTGGAGTTCGTAGCCATTGCAGGCAGTCCTCTTAAGAGAAGGATTACTTTAATTTCAAAATCCTGGAGCCACCGGCATAATTTGCCTCTTTCATAAGATCTTCTGTGAATCTCACCCAAAACATTGCATTGAACTACTAAATAAAAAAAGTCCTCATGTAGCATCTGCATTTGCTAGAAATGCATTACAAATTGATATACATTTATAGTGATTTATATCTTGATAATTTATTATGTTTTTAAGTTCAACATCTCACGGATGATAACGTAAATTTCCTGCCATTTGTACAAGACGGGAAAATTATGTGGTTTACAAGACTGTAGTTTACCTCTGTTAACAGCTTTTTGAGACGCCATTTTTATTCCCTCGCTCAAGCCTGCTTTCATCTCAACGCCGTACTTATACTGTTATTTTTGTTCTCGCCTAGTTTTGTCTTAATAAAAACCTTCAAAAGACATCCCTCTTTAAAGTGTTTAACGCCAAAGTGAATATTTTATCATAACCGCCATGTTAAGGAAGGAAAAGTCATTGACGGGGAAGTTTCACACTTTTGGCCCGGAATAATGAAAAATGGCGACCGAATTTCAAAAAGCAAACTTTGCGTCTTTATTTTTAAATCGTTATTTTAAAACCCTATCATTACATTAGTGCTTAATGTGATGACTTATTCTTTAGCTAGATTTATCTCTTGTTTTTTTAGGTAATTAGACGCCTCAAGACGTATAGAGGTTAGCGTGCTTGCCCGGCAATCCCCTTGTCGGCGTTTCTAATCTCTGTCCGGATTCTTTTTGGTAAATATGTAGAGCGGCCCGGCCGATAAAACGTACTATTTTCGTCCGTGTTCCAAAATGTTTCACGTTTTAAGAGTACATTTAAGGGGACGGCTCGTGTGGGGGGTAAACACAAGGGGGGAACCACACTATGAATATCCTGAGTTTCATTAAATTGGGGGGGGTCTGGGGGGCACAGCCCCACAGTATATAATCCTAATTGTTATAATGTTCTGACGTTTACAGAGGTAAATGCTTTGGAAATATGTAGATTATCGGCGCGAACGATGGGACGTACTATTTCGTCCGTGTTTCACGTTTTTTGAGTACATTTAAGTTGATGGCTCGTGTGGGGGTAAACACAATGGGGAGACTACACTACGATGATCCTGAGTTTCATTAAATTGGGGGGAGTCTGGGGGGCACAGCCCCCAAGTATATAATCCTAATTGTTTATAGAATAATAATTCAAAAAGGACTCAAACGCGCATGAATATTCCGATACGAGGGAATGATAATATTTATACACAAATTTTGGTAACACTTCAGATTCGTGGCGCACGGTAGATGGCGCTGTTAGTCGGCTACAATTTTTGGCTACAGCATATCTTATGACGTCAGACGGTAGCGTCAGATGTGAACAATATCAGCGTAATATTTTTTGGTATATGAGTATATACTGGGGGGCTGCGCCCCCCAGACCCCCCCCAATTGATTGAAACTCAGGGTCATCGTAGGGCCGTCTCCCTGCAGTGCTTACTCCCCCATGAGCAGCCCCACAGTATATAATCCTAATTGTTATAATGTTCTGACGTTTACAGAGGTAAATGCTTTGGAAATATGTAGATTATCGGCGCGAACGATGGGACGTACTATTTCGTCCGTGTTTCACGTTTTTTGAGTACATTTAAGTTGATGGCTCGTGTGGGGGTAAACACAATGGGGAGACTACACTACGATGATCCTGAGTTTCATTAAATTGGGGGGAGTCTGGGGGGCACAGCCCCCCAGTATATAATCCTAATTGTTTATAGAATAATAATTCAAAAAGGACTCAAACGCGCATGAATATTCCGATACGAGGGAATGATAATATTTATACACAAATTTTGGTAACACTTCAGATTCGTGGCGCACGGTAGATGGCGCTGTTAGTCGGCTACAATTTTTGGCTACAGCATATCTTATGACGTCAGACGGTAGCGTCAGATATGAACAATATCAGCGTAATATTTTTTGGTATATGAGTATATACTGGGGGCCTGCGCCCCCCAGACCCCCCCAATTGATTGAAACTCAGGGTCATCGTAGGGCCGTCTCCCTGCAGTGCTTACTCCCCCATGAGCAGCCCCACAGTATATAATCCTAATTGTTATAATGTTCTGACGTTTACAGAGGTAAATGCTTTGGAAATATGTAGATTATCGGCGCGAACGATGGGACGTACTATTTCGTCCGTGTTTCACGTTTTTTGAGTACATTTAAGTTGATGGCTCGTGTGGGGGTAAACACAATGGGGAGACTACACTACGATGATCCTGAGTTTCATTAAATTGGGGGGAGTCTGGGGGGCACAGCCACCCCAGTATATAATCCTAATTGTTTATAGAATAATAATTCAAAAAGGACTCAAACGCGCATGAATATTCCAATACGAGGGAATGATAATATTTACACACAAATTTTGGTAACACTTCAGATTCGTAGCGCACGGTAGATGGCGCTGTTAGTTGGCTACAATTTTGGGCTACAGCATATCTCTTATGACATCAGACGGTAGCGTCAGATGTGAACAATATCGGCGTAATATTTTTTGGTATATGAGTATATACTGGGGGGCTGCGCCCCCCAGACCCCCCCCCAATTGATTGAAACTCGGTTTCATCGTAGGGCCGTCTCCCTGCAGTGCTTACTCCCCCATGAGCAGCTTTTTACTGGCAGAAAAAACGTAACCTAAAGACAAACAATACTAACTTTAAGTGGGCAGGTATAATTCTGCTATGGCTAGCAGAAATTCGTGGAATCGCTCTTTGATACTGGAAAATTTCTTCACGAAAAGAGCGGTTGCGAGATAGCCAGCAAAATGTTTACCGTTTTCGTTTAAATAGAACTTATCACAACGAAACAGTAAATTTTCCGAAAAATGTAAATTCGCACTGCATTTTGGGCATTTTATAGTTTTCTTAATTAATTTATGAGCCTCTAGATAATCCAAAAGTTTTTCGCGGTTATGCAAAATAAAGCCAAATTCGAATAATGACGAAGCACAAGTAGAGCACGCAGATGACATAACTACAAATTTTTGGGGGCAAAACGGGTCATAGTTATAAGCTACGACGTTGCCAGTAAGAAGCTGTTATCGTTCGTAACAATACAAAATATACAAAAACAAAAAAAAAACAATAAAAGACATCAAGAAACCTTACCTAACTTAGAAAAAACTATAAACAAGCAGAGGCACAGATATTTAGTAAATAATACAAACTAAAAGTTACAAATCCCCAAAACAACAAAACAATATAACGCCGTGATTGGTCATATCTGAGGCTACCGTCTGACGTCATAAGAGATATGCTGTAGCCCAAAATTGTAGCCGACTAACAGTGCCATCTACCGTGCGCCACGAATCTGAAGTATTACCCAAATTTGTTCGGCTGGGCCGCTAATCTACATATTTACCAATGCTTTAACTACATCATGTCACTGTCTTTAATCATTTTGCGAATTATATGGGGGGGGGGGTATGACATAAGAAATGCTTGATTTCAAATTTTTTTTTCCCACTTAATAGCTTTTTATTACCCTCATTCGGAGTCATTTTTATTTGTCAATATATTTTTCCCCATTTTACTATTTTTATTACCTTCTTTTATACATTTAAATGTAATTAGCTAGATCATTTCAAGGAACTACTTGTTTTTTAGCAGTTTGGGCTTCAAACATTTCCCTTTTACGCAGTTTGAAAATGATCAATCAGACGTGAAAATAGTATCAAATTGTGAACTTTGTCCGTCGTCTATTGCGGAATTATTAACCCTAGTTTCTGATAGATAAATTAAACACCTTTTTGGACGTTTATAATTTAGTGCAAATTAAAAGCGAATGCAACATTTGTGATCGAGCATTAGATATGAACCCTAACTTTGAATTTAAATTCTCAAAAATACAACGTGATTCAAGTCAGCTAGATTTCGAATGGGACGTAGACACGCAAAATAAATAGGCTTTCCTCTTCGCTATTTCGGAAGAATAACCACTGCAATTAGTACAGAAACAGCGTGTTTCAGTTGTTTTTTTCGGGCAATTTTGTAAAAAAAAACAAAAAAACAGGCCCACGTAAACGTTTTCGGTTTATTTACTTTCGGGCATTTTTTCAATACAAAAAATTGCAGCAGCTATCATTTGAAGAAAACTCAAACGTGCATGAATATTCAAACACGGGTGAACAATAATATTTACACGAAAATATTTTTTCCGACCGGGCTGCTCATCTATATGTTTACCTTCTTTTTAAGCAGTTGGGGCTTACCCTGGTTATCTCCGCATGATAAGCAGCAACACTGAGAAGTTAAGTTTCACGCCTCAGAGAGCTTTGTCAGTGCTAACTTTAAATTATATATATATTTGTTAGTTTGTTTGACAATGAATAACTTGTTTTAAAGAATCTTTCCAGGTAAACATGAAGATTGGCAGCTCACCTGATAGTGTTTTTTTTTTGCGTGTATGTTTTGTTCACTCCTGCATGCATACAAATTCATGCGCGTTTGAAGGTAAACATTACGATGGGTGGCACGAATCATGAGATGTAAACTTTTTTGTCCGTTATAATATGCTTCACCTTTTTGGAGTAGATTGAGTGATTTGAGGGTGTGTTTGCCAGGTGATGGAGTGAGAGATCTGTCTGATAGGAGAGTGGCATGGAAGAAAGCCAATGTGATACCTATATTTAAGAAAGGGGATAAAACAAATATGTCTAATTACAGACCAGTAAGTTTGACATCATTAGTAGGAAAAATGATGGAATCTATTATAGCAAGGAATATTAGAGATCACTTGGATAAGCATAAGTTGATAAAAGAATCATAGCATGGCTTTAGTAAGGGTAAATCCTGTCTGACTAATTTGCTGTCTTTTTATAGTAAGGTGTATGAAGCAGCAGATAATGATGAAAACTATGATATTTTATACTTGGACTTTAGTAAGGCTTTTGATCGAGTGCCACACTTACGGCTTCTGAGCAAAGTTAAAGCACACGGGTTCGATGGCAGTATATTTAGGTGGATTCAGTCATGGCTTGGTGACAGACAGCAAAGAGTTAGTATAGATGGAGTTAAATCTGAGTGGGGTTGTGTTAGCAGTGGAGTTCCTCAAGGATCTGTTTTGGGTCCCTTGCTATTCTTAATTTATATTAATGATCTTGACATAGGTATAAGTAGTGACCTGAGTAAATTTGCTGATGATACTAAGCTAGGTAGGGCCATTAGGGCTGATTCTGATGCTGTTGTAATGCAGGAGGAATGCTAAGGAACTTACCTTATGGTGAAAGGCTCAGAAAACTAAATCTACATACATTGGAAAGGAGAAGAGTCAGAGGGGAATTGATTGAAGTCTTCAAATGGGTAAAAGGATATAATAAAGGGGATCTGGGTAAGGTTCTTATACTTAGTGAACATGACAGGACACGTAGCAATGGGTTTAAGCTTGATAAGTATAGGTTTAGGAAGGAGATTGGGAGGAATTGGTTTACAAATTGTGTGGTAGATGAATGGAATAGGCTCACTAGACATGTGATAGAAGCCTCCTCTCGGGGTAGTTTTACGAATAGATTAGATAAATATATGGATGAAGCTGCTAGATGGGACTGACCTTTTTTTTTATGTACATATGTATATATTTTTCTAAGGAGTGGGGAGATTATATTTTGCGGTTGCATGAATGGACATAATCCTCTGGATGCATTTTATGTTTATTGTAGATTAGATCTGACGAACTCCTTAAAGGGTGACAATGTTGATTACTTTTCTCTGGTAAGAAATCTTTTTTGTGTGTTGACTGGAACAGGAGCTGCCAAGTGTAGGCCATGAATGGTCTTTTGCAGTCTCCTTTTCTTATGTTCTTATGTATGAGGACCTAGTGTCTGGCTGTGCAAGGGATGCGGTTGTGATTACACATGTAGGAGTGAATGATCTGAATTAACTGGGTGCATTTGAGTTACATGAGAGATACAAGAGGTTGATTGAAAAGGTGAAAGGTTTTGTGACCGGTGTGCTTCCAAGAATGGATGTTTAGTTTTTGACAAGCCTTTATTGGTGATACCCTTGTTTCTGGACTCAATCCTCTGGATGTAGTTTTCCTGAGAGTTTGGGTGCCTTAAAAAAGAGGCCGTTTGACTCGGATGACCTATGATGAGCCCTTGTGGCTTTTGTCATCTGTTATATTATATTGTGGGGGACTTTGATTTTGTCTTCCCCTGGCGATGGTGCTTTTTGTGGGTGGGTTTTGACAGAGATGGATGACCTTTGATAGGCCCTTGTGGCTTTTGTCATCGGTGAAATTATGTTACATAATTTCATGGATGACAAAAGCCACAAGGGCCTATCAAAGGTCATCCATATCCATCAAATACCATGCACATAATGCATCCATAGGATTTTGTCAGATCATGCATCTACAATATACAATTTAACAATCCATAGGAATGTCCAACCATGCATCTATAATATATAATTTAGAGCCTCCATACGACTCTGTCAAAAGTCCCCCAAAATATATAATAAAAAGAAACCATCCACAGGAATGAGTCAAGAAACATATCCCCATACCAAAAAGTAAGAAATTAACCCTCCATTCCCATATAAGAACATAAGAAAAGAAGGAGACTGCAAAAGACCATTCATGGCCTACACTTGGCAGCTCCTGTTCCAGTCAACACACAAAAGATTTCTTACCAGAGAAAAGTCATCAACATTGTCACCCTTTACAGGAGTTCGTCAGATCTAAATCTACAATATACATAAAATGCATCCAGAGGATTATGTCCATTCATGCAACTGCAAAATAATCTCCCCACTCCTTAGAAAAATATATACATATGTACATAAAAAAGTCAGTCCCATCTAGCAGCTTCATTCATATATTTATCTAATCTAGATATTCTTAAAACTACCCAGAGAGGAGGCTTCTATCACATGTCTAGTGAGCCTATTCCATTCATCTACCACACGATTTGTAAACCAATTCCTCCCAATCTCCTTCCTAAACCTATACTTATCAAGCTTAAATCCATTGCTACCCAATCTGTGCTTGAAAACATTCAAGTTTGGGCTGTCTACAGTCTCAGGTGGCAAACTATTCCAATAATCCACCACTCTATTAGTGAAAAATATTTTCTAACATCCAGTCTGCACCTCTGTTTTTTAATCTTTAAGTGGTGGCCTCTAGTTCTATTACTACCTTCTAACTCAAATAACTTGCTGAAATCCAATTTGTCCATCCCAGAAAATTTTTTAAAATGCTCAATCATATCTCCCCTCACATACCTTCTTTCAAATGAAAACATATTTAATACCCTCAGTCTATCTTCATATTCAAGGTGCTTCAGGGATGGTATTATTTTTGTTGCCCTCCTTTGTACTGACTCTAATAAGTTTATATCATGTCTAAGATGTGGTTACCATGCCTGTAGATTTAGACAGTACTCTAAATGTGGCCTGACATAAGAGTTGTATAGTTTAAGGATAACCTCCTTACTCTTGTAGCTAACATTTCTTTTAATGTAACCTAGCACCCTATTTGCTCTATTTTTTGCCTCGATACACTGCTTTGAAAATTTCAGTGACTTATCTACTACTACTCCTCCTAAGTCCTTCTCATCTTCAACTGAATTAAGCCAATACCCATCCATCTCATAGCTAAATTCCCTATTATCTCTCCCCATGTTAATAACTTTGCATTTATTAAGGTTAAAAGTCATCTGCCACTTCTGAGCCCACGCTGACAACTTATTTAAGTCACCCTGCACTTTAAAGCTACCCTCAACCTCTTTGACTACAGCTGCCAATTTAGTATCATCAGCAAAAATTGACACTTGTCTATTTACACCTTGCCCAAGATCATTTACATAAATTATAAATAATAAAGGGCCTAAAACTGATCCCTGCGGTACACCACTGATAACATTCCTCGACTCTGACCTCACTTCATTCAGTACAACTCTGTTTCCTATTTTTCAGCCATTCAGTTATCCAATTTAAAACCTTCCCACATATCCCATGCAGCTTTAATTTATGAACTAGTCTTCTATGTGGAACCTTATCAAAAGCTTTGCTGAAATTTAAGTAGATCACATCAACTTTCTCACCCCTATCTAATTCTTTAGTTACATAATCCATAAAATCCAGTAAATTAGTTAAACACGATCTACCTTTTCTAAAACCATGCCGAGCATCATTAATTAACCTGCTACTCTCTAGATGATCAGAAATGCCCTTCTTAACCATCTTCTCAAGAATTTTACAGACTAAGCTTACCGGTCTAAAGTTATTTGGATCCTCTTTGCTTCCCTTTTTAAAAATTGGCACTACATTTGCCAATTTCCAATCATTTGGTATTTCTTCAGACTCTAGTGATCTAATAAATATCTTCTCAAGAGCTACTGCAATACTTTCTACACCTTCTTTGAGTATCCTAGAATGAATTTTGTCGGGGCCAGATGCCTTACTAGTATTTAATTCTATTATAAGCCCTTTAATTTCTTCTCTGTCTATATTAATAGAATTTATCACTACTTCCCTTGACCTAGAATAATCATCAATTAATCTAACTGGTTTCTCTTCTGTGAATACTGAAGCAAAATGATCATTAAGGACCTCTACTATTTCCTCGTCAGATTCTTTCAAAACCCCTTCATATTTAATAGGCCCTATTTTATCACTGTTAGATTTATTATTGATTCTATAATAGCTAAAGAATTTTTTAGGATCTATATTATTATTTTTAGCTATATTAATTTCTGCTGTCCTTTTGGTCTTCTTAATAATCTTATTTAGTTCATTTCTGGTTGACCTATAATGGTTTAAATTATCTAAACTACTCTCACTTTGTAATCTCTGGTATGCCCTTTTTTTCTCTGAAACTTTATTAGCTATTTCTTGATTCCACCATAATGGTTTCCTACATTTCTTCCTAATAGACTTCATTGGAATACACTGTTCCTGAACCATTTTTAATATAGTCTTAAAAATATCCCACATCTCATAAGTATTCTTTCCATGGAATTCTATATCTCACCTAATCTGATTTAGCATGCTGCGTAATTTATCGTAATCTCCCCTATAAAAATTTGGAATTTTTGTGGAGTTTGTTGTTGTTCTACCCTTAACTATTTGCAAATTAAACCGAACCATCTGATGATCACTGTTTCCCAATGATTCCCCTATACTCAATCCTTGAACTAAGTGATCATCATTTGAAAGAATTAGATCTGATATATTGGCACCCTGTGTTGGCTTATTAACAAATTGGGTCAAAAAGTTATCTTCAAAACACTCCATAAACTTACAACTTACTCTATCTCTTCCTATCATATTTTCCCAGTCTATAGTTAAATTAAAGTCACCAAGAATAACTGTATCTTCTTTGCATCCTTTACTTATTTTCCTAATCATTAACTCATCGATACAATCAGACTGTCCTGGTGGTCTATAAAAAGCTCCCAAGTATATTTTCTTATTTTTACCAACCTTAATATCTCTCCATAATGATTCACCTTCTTGCTTTATAGAGTTATTTTGATTTGAAGAAATGCTATTTCTGATATAAATAATCAACCCACCACCAGTCCTATCTCTCCTTTGACTAATGTACATAGTATAACCTTCTAGTTCAAATTCACTATCATTAAATATATTTTCATTAACCCATGATTCAACTATACATATTATATCTATATCTTCATGAATGATATAACTAAATAATTCATCCCTCTTATTTCTAAGACTATGAGCATTTGTGTAAAGACAACTCAGCCCACCTATCCCTGAAGCACCTGAGGGCCTATCTCCTCTGCATCTCCTTTCTCTCCTTCCCTGACCCTGTACTCTTTTATTTTCCTGACCACTATCACTACTCAAGTAATTTAACCCTAAAACACTTCCATTAGCCTGCCTACCTTCTACAAATCTGTTTTCTTCCTTTTCCTGCGTCACTTTGAGCCATTAAATTTCCTTGACCACTATCAAAACCTAGTTTCCCACCTCTAAAGACCTAATAACACTATTTAATTCCCGCCACAAAACCTCAACCCCATCTCGGCTCAGATGGAGTCCATCCATCGCATACAAACCCTTATTCCCATAAAAGCCACTCCAAACATGTACAAACACCAATCCTGACTCCTTGCACAAACCTTTCACATATTCATTCAACCCCATTGCACGAGACAACCATTCCATCCCCACATCCATTCTCTGAAGCACACCTGAAACAACGCCTTTTACTCTACTTTCACACATCCTTTCAATCAGCCTTTTATACTGCTGTCGTAACTCACAAGTACCCACCTTCTTTACATCGTTTACCCCGACATGTGTAATCACAACTGCTTCCCTCTCACACCCAGACACCAACCTATCATACCTCTCACACACATGATTTACACCATCACCCGGCAGAAAAACTCCATTCTCTTCCATTTACTTTCACTCAACTTCCTATCTAAATACCTAATCTGAGAGTCACCCATCACAATCACCTCAGTCATTCTCCTATTCTCTCTAGTCCTAGTATTACCCTCCCTCCTGCTCTCACTCACTCGACCTCCTATTCTACTTTCAGGCATGGCCACACCAGACAAATCTCTTTCAAATTCTTCCTCTCTCAGGGCATCAAATCTGTTAGTTAGCCTAACAGGTTCCATGTCCCTCTCATTCACACACCTAACCTGTCCTAACTTATCTATTCTGTTCACTTTCACCCACCACTCATCATCACTTACTGCTTTCTGTCCAGTCCCTGTTCTAGGCCTAACTTCCTCCCTCCTGGTCCCAATCTGACTCTTCAAACGTACACTTGCATCTCTTCTCACTTCAGACACTAAATCGTTCAGTCTCAAGCATTCCGCACGTAATCGACTCACCTCCTCAGTCAAAGCACATACACGGCACTCAGACACATTCACTCTCCTCTCTACACCACAGACATCGCACACTATATACACACTACTTTCAAAAGGCATACTCTCTACATCCAAACAGTCAGCCATACTTAAACAAGAACAATAATAGAAACAAAAACTTACGAACAACGTTGAATTTGACCCAAATTTGTGCACGCAAGTTTAAAACCTGCTAATCAAGATGGTCACTGAAGTACACAGAAGTCACTTTCTCACCAAAGCAAAATAACCCTGCTCATGGAGGGTTTATTGAACACTGTGGGGGGAGACTTCCCTATGATGATCCTGAGTTTTACTCAATTTGGCGGGGGGGGGGGGCACAGTTTCCAGTATATAATCAAAATTGGGTAAACATGTAGATGAGTGGCCTGTGTCTGAATATTCATGCACGTTGTAGTTCCTTTAAATGATCTAGCTAATTACATTTAAATGTATAAAAGAAAGTAATAAAAAAAGTAAAATGGGGAAAAATATATTCACAAATAAAAATGACTAAAAGAGGATAATAAAAAGCTATTAAGTGGGCAAAAAAAATAAAAATTCAAATCAATCATTTCTGATGTCATACCCCACCCCCAACCCCAACCCCTATTATAATTCGCAAAACGATTAAAGGCGCTGACATGATGTAGTTAAAAGCATTCACCTCTGTAAACGTCAGAAAATTATAAAAATTAGGATTATATACTGGGAGGCTGTGCCCCCCGGCCCCCCTCCAATTTAATGAAACTCAGGATCATCATATTTACCCCCTCCCCCATGAGCCATAAATGTACTCCAAAAATGTGAAACATTTTGGAACATGGACTAAATAGTACATCTTATCGGCCGGGCCGCTCGTCTACATATTTACCCAAAATTGTTTATAGAATGAGTTCTAATGTTTTTTTTTAACCAAACACGCATGAATATACATGCAAAAAAAATCTTTCAGCCATTCTGCCAATCTTCATGTTTACCCATTTGAGTCCTAGTTCAAATATACCCGGCGCTATTTTTGTAAAATCATTTGATGAGGGGGGGGGGTCTGGCTGTGTCCCTTAGTATATAATCGGAAATTGCTATAAACTTCATCCACATAGGTTTCAGCTCAGAAAAAGTATCTAGGAAAAATAGCCCAAAATAAGCTATGACTCGGATCCGGACATACTCTACACAATTACCAAGGAAAGCGTGGAATCTTTCTTTAATTCACGTTTTGGATATTCCTCATTCCGTGACATTCAGTGCTTGGGGTGCTAATAGGGCTACTGCCTTACTTTTTTATCAATCCTTTGTCCCTTCAAAGTCGAAGGGAACTTAAAGTTGCGTGCCATTCCGCCACGACTGTTCCCATCGTCCTATCCACCAATTCTGTGATGGCTTCAGGTCGCTTTCTGCCGTCTCCGAATCGGACACACTTGTGTGACGCATCGCTATTTGATTGAGCACTCGCCTGCACCCTATTGTGATGACTGCATCATCCCCCAGACTGTTCGGCATATTCTTGTCGAATGTCCCAGTCTGGGTGATCTTCACGCACGTTACCTGTCCCGGTACTGGGATGGGCGGGGTCGATACTGCCTGTCCCTTGACTTGTTGACTTTTGGGGGGGACGCCGGGCTTCTCCCCTTTATTTAAGTAGGTTCTTTTTTTTTCTTTTTTTTTGTAGGTTGCACGCTCCTGCACCGAGGTGAGGGGGACCTTCCCCCGTTGGCGGAGATTGCTTCCTAATTAAGTTTTTCCAATATTTATCATTATGTTTTCATATTTTTATTTTAAAGTAGCCTAGTTATAGACTGTCGTATTTCCGGCGACTTTTTCCCAAGTGGGCAGTCACCAGATGGGCTCTAAAGAAGAAAAAAAAGAAGTCCCTACGAAGCTCAACTACGGATGAGTTTTATGCATCTGCAGCTGAATGTCTATTGTGGAAGGTGGACTCGATCCACCACACTGGCCTTTGCTTGGCGACCGGTGCATTCTACACTTCCCCTATTGAGAGCCTGATTATCGATGCTGGAGAGATGCCATTATCTTTGCGCCGTTCACAGTGCCTTACTCGCCTGTATGCATGAGCGCAGTGTCTCCCTTTGTTGCCTACGGCTCTCAAAGAATCCGCAGCTGATCTCGATGGTGCCTATGCCATCAAGAGACGCACATCATACCCTAAGGCCTTTGGGTTTAGGGCTAGGAAACTCCTTTGAAAGCTAGATATAGCTCTTGGGCCGGTAGCACCCCTGGTTCTACCCAGAATGCCACCCTATAGGGTACCACATTTGGCTATTTGTCGAGACGCCTCTGCTTCCAAAGCTTATACAGCGCTGAGAGTATTGTGTTTGACCTTTTTGGAGCACACCTTGTATCACGCTGGAACCACGCCAGTGTTTGAAGTCAGCCGGGCTCTGCCAGGAGCTGCGTCTGTCTTCATGGCTGAGCTGGTGGATATATACCACTCGGTATGAGAGATTATGCGACATGCCCAGTTTGGAGACCGAGTGATCGGAACCATCGTGTCTTGGATTTTGCTTAAATTTTGCTACCTGAGAGTTTTTGATGCCGATTCCAGCGATGCAAGTCTTATTTCTCTATGCTCAACGCTTCTTGAGATACAGGGGTGTCAATTTCTGGACAGGGCTGTGGGGTCTCACACTTTGGAGAGCTATATCTCAGAAACTTTTAAGGTAAACCCTACAATATTATATATTATTGGAATCAACTTGAAAGGCTCTTTCAAATGCTGTACAGTACTAATCTTTTGAACAATACTACAAAAAATTATTCTAAAGTATTTTTCAGGAGCCCCCCCCCCAGTACAATAAAAAAAAAAAAAAAAGAAGTTATTAGCTTGGGCTCAGAAGTGGCAGATGACTTTTAACCTTAAAAAATGCAAAGTTCTTAACATGGGATGAGATAATGGGGAATTTAGCTATGAAATTAATGTGCATTGGCTGAATTCAGTTGAGGATGAGGACTTAGGAGTAGTAGTAGATAGGTCACTTGAAGTTTTCAAAGCACTGTATTGAGGCAAAAGATAGAAATTAATAAGTTGCAAATTATTGAAAGTAAGGTATATTGACAGATACTGGGTGCACCAAGATATGCTGCAAAGAGTACTTTAAGAGAAGAAATTGGAGCATCCTTGATGAAGAGACGAATATTTGAGGGACAAATAATATATATAAAAAATATTTGATGGTAAGAATGATCTAGTGCAAAGAATTCTTGATATAATTTCTAAGGATAATAAAAACAAATGGATAAAATTAAAAATCATATAAAGGAATTAGGAATTAATTTAGAAATGATAAAAAAAATGAAATATGAAGATATTACAAAAACATTCACAGAATGGGATTCACAATTATGGAAAAGAGACCTTGCAAATAAAATTCATTATATATATGCAAAAACTTTGTCACTTCCTCCTAGAATGTAATGCTCTCAAAAATGAAAGAAAGTACCTTAAAATAAAAGACTCATTAAACAGCACAAACCAGGAAAAGATTGGCAAATTACTATTTGCTAAAAAAAGTCAGAATTAATAAAATGATGTGGAAAAGTTGACAAAGGCAGCTAAAACAAAAATGTTGGCAACCTAACATTTTAACTATAAACAACGAATCCCAGAAAAAAAGGGATGAAAACTGACATCTAAGGCTTTCACGCTAAGAAGTCACAATGACCAGGATGGCACAGGTTAGTTTTAATATGGTAAATGTGTAGATTAGCGGCTTGGCCCCAAAAGTGGATTTTTGCGTTTATATTTCATTCACCTCTGGCATATGCGGCGAATCCCGCCGAGGCGGCCAAGATAAGTGCTCTTCGGACACTTGATGACACCCCAGTGAGTGTGATGCCGCACTCTACCATGAACTTTGTGAAAGGAGTAGTTTATGCGAGGGAACTCGTTGACTACTCCATTGAGGACATCACCCTAGAGCTGGCTGACCATGGGACAGTCAAGGTCGAACGTGTGATGCGAAAATGTGGAGGAGCCTCGAGACTCACCCCTACACTCTTCGTCAAGTTCGACTGTGACAAGCTCCCTGAGTCGGTGCGTGCCAGTTGGTACCGCTACAGCGTGAAGGCATTCGTGCCACTGCCGCGGCGGTGCTATTACTGTCACCGCTTCGGCCATACGAATCGCTCATGTAGACGTGCAAAGTCGGGATAAGTCCAAATCGTGTGTGGCCAAGTGTGTCAATTGCGGAGAGATGCACCCTGCTTCTTCGAAGCAATGTGATGCATATCTCCTTGAGAAAGAAGTCCTGGCCGTTCAGGCCCAGGATCGCCTCTCATTTAGGCAAGGCTAAGGACTTGGTCCTGGCACGCCCGGCTCTGCTCCTGGCCCATCCAGGCCAACAAGCACTGTTGTTTCCGCGCCCATTTGGAGCCCTTCTGTGGGCTCTACCCAACCCGGGCGCTCCCCTGGTAAAGCTGGCGGCAAAAAGGGTTCATACCCAGCCCCAGCTAAAACCAGGGCTCCACCCTCTTCCCCCAGCGTGACCGTTTTCCGTAAGGCGAAACGGCCACGCGCCGTTAGTTAGACTCACATGATGCAACACCCCTGAAGATGGTCGCTAGGCCATCTTCCGGGGTTCCTAAAGCTGTCCCCCGAAAGGAGGACAGCAACAAAGGAGCTTCGGCTCCTTCGCCCACGCCCCAAGGTGGAGCGAGTGGCTCAGAGACGGTGGTTCCTCGAAAAGAGGGCCCCCCCGCCTCTGAAGCCGCTACGCCCGCCTAAGGTTTTGAGGCGGAGGGAGGAAAAGACTCGCATGTCGAGCCCAACGTCCCCCAATAAGTCCTCGAAGGCAACAGCGCCCGGGGTTCTGCCCCCGGGAAGCGTACGGCCATTCCCGTGAGGGTCTCAGTTTGAGGAGGGCCCCCGCGTCTCCTCTGAGCTAGGCCTGGAGGGCATATTCCTTCAATGGAATTGCCGTGGACTCCGGGCCAACTGGGAGGAGCTGCGGAGGCTCGTCTCGTCCCGTTCCCCGTTAGCTATCTTTTTGCAGGAGACCATGCTAGGCGCATGCCCCCTGCCCACCCTCCCGGGGTATAAGGGTCTTGCGACCCCACCACCGCAGGATGTCCGGGCTAGGGGATGCGCGGTTTACACCCGGCATGATGTCTCCGTTCTTCCTTTCTCTTTAGATACCCCCTTCCAGGCAGTGGCTGTGCAGCTGCACCTGGATAGGAGGTATACTATCATTTCTGAATTGGAAGCGGGGGACTTCTGCCGCGTCGTGGCACGGTTGCCGAGGCCCTATCTCTTGCTTGGAGATCTGAACGGCAGGCATCCTCTCTGGGGAGATTACTCCATAAATCCCAGGGGACAAGTCCTTGCCGATCTGATCGAAGAGCTTGAGATGGGTGTCCTAAACGTGGATGAGTTTACGCATCACTGTCCGAGAACCGCTTCATTTTCTTGCCTTTACCTATCTTTGTGCTCTTCGGATGCACAGCCTGATTTTGATTGGGGGGTGGTCGATGACCTCCATGGTAGTGATCACTTTCCCATTCAAATATCATTTTCAGGGCACTGCCGCCTGAGAGCCCACCTCGGTGGTGCTTGGCGCGGGTGCGGGGGCCTGCATTTCAGGAAATGACTGAATTCTCTATCTCAGTAGAGGAGTTTAGGTCGGTAGATGAGGCCGTTGAGTTCTCGAGCAACCTCATCGCCGTGGGCCTGACTACTATTCCTAGGACGTCTGGCCGTTTTGCACGCCGACCACTCCCATGGTGGTCGGCCGAGTGTGAGACGGCCCTCAAACAGAAGCGTTATGCCTACATGCGCTATAAGCGCCGTCCGAACGATTTTAGTGTCGGTGAATTTCGTCGGGCTAGTGCTAGGTTCCGGTATATTTCGAAGCACGCCCGCCGCTCTTCTTGGCGGGCATACGTGTCTTCACTTAACGGGAAGACCCCTTTAGCTGAGGTGTGGAAGCGAGTCAAAAGGATTCGGGGCAAGTTCTCGCAGGACCCCCCTCCCGTTCTCCAGGAGAATGGGACCGCAATCTCGGACCCCGCGTCCGTGGTGGAATCCTTAGCGACCGCTTTTTCCGCATTCTCTAGCCTTGATGCTGCTCCGCCAGCATTCAATGCACGTCATGATGTCGCGGAAGGCTGCCGGCTGGACTTTACCTCCAGAGGCGGAGAACCCTTCAACGACAAGTTTACTGAGTGAGTTGCGTTCCTCTCATGGTCCGGACGATGTCCCGTACGCCATGCTTCGACACCTGGATGAGCGAGGTATGGCCTTTCTGTTAGATTTGTTCAACAGGATCTGGGTGGAAGGTCTTCTCCCAGACTCCTGGCGAATCGCTACTGTGCTCGCCTTTGGCAAGCCGGGGAGAGATCACTTTACTCCGACCTCTTGCGTGTGCAAGTTGATGGAGAAATTGGTAAATGTTAGATTAGTCTTTTTCCTGAACAGCGGAGGCCATCTGTCTTCCGCACAGTGCGGCTTCCGCAAGTTCCACTCCACGTCGGATGCTCTGCTCCGACTGGAAAATGCCGTCTGCGAGGCTTTCCTTCGTAGACAGCACTACGCCACGGTCTTTTTCGATCTGGAGAAGGCCTATGATACCGCATGGCGATACGGTATCATGGAGACTCTCCACACGATGGAGGCGAGGGGACGCCTTCCAATGTTTATATCTGAATTTTTGCGAGATCGTCGATTCCGCGTACGGGTGGGGGGGAGCCCTCTCCGGCCCAAAGGAGCAGGAAGCGGGTGTCCCGCAGGGAAGTGTCCTCAGTGTCACTCTTTGACATGAGCATCAACGGCATCACCTCGTTGCTGCCGGAAGATGTTCTCGCTACGCTCTACGTGGATGACCTTTCGATCTCCTTTGGCGCGGCCCAGATGCCAACTCTGGAGCGTCGACTCCAACAGGCATTGAACCGCGTTTCTCGCTATGCCGAAGCGCACAGGTTTCGGTTTTCTTTGGCCAAGACCAAGGTGGTGCACTTCTGCCGCCATCCACGGCTTCACCCCGACCCAGATTTGTTTCTTAATGGGGTGCGCCTGGATGTGGTTGAGTCGCACCGTTTCCTTGGTCTTGTATTCGACCGACGCCTCACCTGGGAGGCTCATATTCACAACCTTAGGGTCTCTTGTTCCCGCACCATGGACATTCTCCGTTCCGTGACGTTCAGCGCTTGGGGCGCTGATAGGGCTACTGCCTTACTTTTTTTATCGATCCTTTGTTCGCTCGAAGCTCGACTACGGATGCGAGTTTTATGCATCCGCAGCCGTGCGTTTATTGCGGAAGGTGGATTCGATCCACCACACCGGCCTTCGCCTTGCGACCGGTGCCTTCCGCACTTTCCCCATTGAGAGCCTGTTGGTCGATGCTGGGGAGATGCCACTCGCTCTGCGCCGCGTGCAGTGCATCACTCGCCTGTACGCGCGAGTCCGGCGCCTCCCTCAGTCGCCAATAGCTCTCACTGCATCCGCAGCTGATCTCGATGGTGCCTATGCCGCCGAGAGACGCCAGTCATAGCCTAAGCCCTTTGGGTTTAGGGCCAGGAAGATCTCGGGTGACTTTGACGAATACCGGAGGCTAGCCAGGAGAGTGAAGTCCAGCATAAGGGCGGCTAAGCGGTCTGAGGAACTCAGAGTGGCGAGACTCTGTAAAGAGAATCACAAGGAGTTTTTTGGATATGTGAACAGCCGTAAACCAATCCGTCGAACGATTGGCCCTTTGAGGAATGAGGAGGGGACATTAAAGCATTCAGATGCAGAAAATGCTAACCTCCTCAACGACTACTTCTCTTCAGTGTTTACTGAAGAGTGTGGTCCCATTCCCCAGCCGACGGATTCCTACTCGGGGGAAAAGCTGGAGGCAATGGACTTCACCGAAGGAGAAATAAAGAAAAAGATGGCTGACCGAAAGACAAATAAGTCCCCTGGACCGGACTGTTTTCTACCTAAAGTGTTGAAAGAAGTGTGTGATGAAGTATCACGACATCTGTGCGCTATCTTTAACATGTCAATCCGGACCAAATGCGTTCCTAGAGACTGGCGTGAGGCGGAGGTGACTCCTATCTTCAAGAAAGGAGACCGTAACCAACCGTCGAACTACCGACCTATCAGTCTGACTTCGATAGTCGGTAAACTCATGGAAAGCATCATGGTGGACAAAGTGACGTCGTATTTAGAGTCAAACCTGCTACTGAGGAGTTCCCAGCACGGCTTCCGAAGGCAACGGTCATGTCTGACGAACCTTGTAGAATTCTTCCACTTCGTTTTCAGTGAGCACGATCGGGACAAGGCGGTGGATGTGGTCTACCTAGACTTTCAGAAAGCCTTTGATAAGGTACCACACCGCCGCCTTCTCCGGAAAGTGCGAGCGCTTGGCATAGACGGAAAGGTAGCCGGCTGGATCGAGAACTGGCTAAGTGGCAGACGGCAATGGGTGGTGGTGAATGGACAGTCTTCTGAGTGGTTGCCCGTTACTAGCGGGGTGCCTCAAGGTTCTGTCCTGGGACCACTACTATTCATTATCTACGTCAATGACATGGACGGTGACATGGTTGCCAAGATTTCCAAATTTGCCGATGATACCAAGCTTGGTATGAACGTTGCAAAGGATGGAAATACTGCCCGCCTGCAGGAAGATCTTGGGAAGATTGGGGAGTGGTCGGACACATGGCAAATGCCTTTTAACGTGGGGAAATGCAAAGTGATGCATATCGGCCACAGAAACCCCCAATCTCAGTATATCCTTAAGGGCACTGCTCTTGAATCGAGTGACACTGAGAAGGACTTGGGTGTAACAATCACTAGTGACCTCAAGTTCTCGAAACAGTGCATTGAGGCGGAGAAAAAGGCCCAAAGGATGCTAGGCTATATTAAGCGCCAGTTTGGTTATCCGAACCAGGAGATTGTACTGTGCCTGTACAACTTACTTGTCCGACCGCACCTGGAGTATGCCGTACAATTTTGGAGTCCTTCATTGCGAAAGGACATCGCGAGATTGGAACGCGTACAAGCCAGGGCAACCAAGCTGATTCCCTCTATCCGACATAAAAGTTATGAGGATAGACTAAGGGAATTAGATTTGTTCTCGCTGGAAACCCGTAGACTGTGTGGTCAGCCCATCGAGGTTTTCAAAATACTTCGAGGGTTCGACAATGTTGACTACCGGGATATTTTCACACTGAGTGAGAACAGAACGCGCAATCACGGCTTCAAACTTGAACTGAATCGTTACAACCGCAATCTGTGTGGAAATTTGTTCACCTACAGTATCTGCGGTAAGTGGAACGCACTTCCAGTGGAAGTTGTCAACAGTGAATCTGTTGACCAGTTCAAGTCAAGACTAGACAAGGTCTTGAAAAGTGGCCGTTTATGGACGCAAAACAATTGAGTAGCCTTGTGCCCGCTCGATTGCAAGTCCAATGGTACCCTCTTTGAATGGACCGTAAGGTCTCCTAGGGTATCTTCTTTCCTTGTTGTTGTTACTCGTTCGAGAGGTAGATATAACTCTCAGGCCGGTGGCTCCCCTGGTTCTGCCCAGGACGCCACCCTGGAGGGTACCACATTTGGCTATTTGTCGCCACGCCTCTGCTCCCAAAGCTTGTATGCCGCCAGGAGTATTGCGTTCTACCTTTTTGGAGCACACATCGTGTCACGCTGGTACCGTGCCAGTGTATACGGATGGCTCCAAGTCCCAAGAGGGGGTCGCTTCCACGCCGTATCCCCTCTTTTGAAGTCAGCAGGGCTTTACCAGGCGCTGCATCTGTCTTCACGGTCGAGCTGGTGGCAATACACCACTCGGTACGGGAGATTACGCAACGTGTCCGGTTCGGAGACCGGATTGTGATCTATAGCGACTCACAAAGTGCCCTGAGTGCTCTCGGGGCATTGGAATCTCCGCATCCCCTGGTTCGCGATTTCCGGGACGCCGCGGTTTTGGCGAGCCGGGCAGATGTCGAGATTATTTTCTGCTGGGTTCCTGGACATGTAGGAACTGCGGGGAATAAGCGCACCAAAGAGTCCGTGAGGACTGTGACCGGACCAGCGTTTCGCTCTTCCTCACACCGACTGCTTGGCAAAGAAGATGGGAGACGGTCGAAGGCAACTTAAAATTGCGTGCCATTGCGCCGCGACTGTTCCCATGGACCTATTCCCCAATGCCGCGGCGGCTTCAGGTTGCTTTCTGTCGTCTCGGAATCGGACACACTCGTGTGACGCATCGCTATTTGATGGAGCGCTCGCCTGCGCCCTATTGCAATGACTGCGTCATCCCCCAGACTGTTCGGCACATTCTTGTTTAATGTCCCAGTCTGGGTGATCTTCGCGCACGATACCTGTCCCGGTACCGGGATGGGTGGGGTCGCTACCGCCTGTCCCGTGTACTCGGGACAGATTTGTGCACATTCACTTGTGGACTTGTCTCCCCGACGCACCAGCTTGCTTCCTTTCCACCTATTTGGGGTGTTGTTTTTTTTCTCTTTAATTTTATTTTAAAGTAGCCTAGAACTAGGCTAGTTTTAATACAGCGACTAGTGCTCAAGTAGACAGTCGCCAGATGAGCTCTTAAAAAAAAAAAATACTACAAAACGAATTACGGTGCAATCACCACAGTGAGCACCAAGGGTCTTGTAAACAATTCATCCACTGTAAGTGCATTCAGATGTCCAAGGAAGTTTATTTATATTTGGAATCACACTAAAAGAAAAAAGCCTTACATATGTAATGTATGCTCAGAGGATGTTCTGTTGTAACTCACATGAACCCACCTTCCTTACATCATTTACTCACACATGCATAATCACAACTGCATCCCTCTCACACCCAGACACCAGACTATCATACCTCTCAAACATCATTTACACCAGCACCCGTTACAAGCACCTTGGTCATCCTCCTGGTGGCCCTAGGCTTTACCCTCCACATCAATGTTGGTAATATGCATTTCTTAGATCAGTGTAATGAAACTATTTTCCCCAAGACTTAGGATGTTATAGGAGTGGCAAATAATGGTTCATGTATTGGAAAATACATGCTAATAACTCAAATTAGTGCTTTTCATGCCGAATAAATATCATACTATGCTTTTAAGTATAGGCCTTTTAGTTAATTATGATGAATTTTAGGCATTAAAATGTATTTCTAGTGGGTAGGGTCAGTTCAATTCATTTTGTAAGTATTGCCTTTGTATTAGCACTTTTTTTTACCTTTTACACTTGGAATTTTTTTCATTCTCTTAAAAAATTTTCACTTAGTTAATTATATAGCAAACTTTAAACCATCATTTTTTCCAAGCTTAACCCTTGGGCATCAGTTTTCATGGTATTCATTATTTGTAATTAAAATATATTAGCTGGCATTTTTTCTTTTATCTGCCTCTGTCAACTCTTCCACATCTTATATACCGTTTCTTTAATTCTTGATTTTCTTTATTAAGGTATTTTTCTAATCTTTTCTTGTTTTAAGCCATTAAAGTGCCCTGTATTTTAAAGTACTGCCCTTGATATTTTTAGACGGTTATATTCTAAGAGGAAGTGACAGGTTTTCTTTTTGTCCCCACAAATATGTTCAATTTTATTGCAATTTACTACTTTTCTAGATAAAAGGTTGGTAATTTCCAAGAAACCAGACTGCACTTTTGGGGGGGGGGGCTATTTTGTCATGTTACCACATTTATATAACTTGATAATATTTACGTTAAGTTGGTGGGTAAAGTTCTGTGGCAGTGAGCAGAATTCATGAAACTGCTCTTTCATAGTTGGGTATTTTTTAACAAAAAGAGAGATTGTGAGATAGCCACCCATATTTCGGTATACAAGATCTCGCACCCCTCCAATGTCTCTTGACATTCTGGGTTCTAGCCCCAACTTCAGGATCCTCAAAATTCTGCAAGTGGTTCACCATTAAGTACTTGTAACTTTTGGATGTCAACTGAGAATAGGCCACCTATCTTTTGGAAACTTGTACTTCCTGGCCAAACCTAGCTTTTTATCACTGCCATGTGGGTTTTGGTGTTCCTATTTGCCACAGGAACTATGAACACTTTCTTTGACTCACATTTGAACCCACGAAATACTCATTGGCCCCCAATCTCAGTATATCCTTAAGGGCACTGCTATTGAATCCACCGACACTAAGAAGGACTTGGGTGTAACAATCACTAGTGACCTCAAGTTCTCGAAACAGTGCATTGAGGCGGAGAAAAGGCCCAAAGGATGCTAGGCTACATAAAGCGCCAGTTTGGATATCGGAACAAGGAGATTGTACTGTGTTTGTACAACTCAATTGTCCGACCGCACCTTGAGTATGCCATACAATTTTTGAGTCCTTCATTTAGAAAGGACATCGAGATTGGAACGCGTGCAAGCCAGGGCAACCAAACTGATTCCCTCTATCAGACATAAAAGTTATGAAGATAGATTAAGGGAATTACATCTGTTCTCTTTGGACACCCGTAGAATGCGTGGTCAGCTCATCCAAGTATTCAAAATACTTGGAGGGTTCGACAATGTTGACGACAGGGATATTTTCACACTTGTTGAGAGGAGAACAAGAAATCAGGGCTTTAAACTTGAACTGAAGCGTTACAACCGCAATCTATGTGGAAAATTTTTCATCATGTACAGTATCTGCGATAGTTGGAATGAATGCACTTCCAGTGGAAGTTGTCAACAGGGAATCTGTTGACCAGTTCAAGTTAAGACTAGGCAGGGTCTTGAAAAATGGCCATTTTAGGACATAAAGCATTTGAGCAGAGATGTGCCCGCTCGACTGCTAGTCCAAAGGTACCCTCATTGAATGGACTGTAAGGTCTTCTAGGGTACTTTCTTTCCTTGTATTACATACCCACGATTGTACTTGCATTTGCCCAACTTAGCCTCATCAATTTCAACAGTTTTGCCAGGTCTTCCCAGTGACTCGGTGCACTTTTCAAAAATATCCAAAAGTATCTCTGCAGAAATTAAACCAATTGATGAGTCTATTCGTGCTTACACTACTGTTTTGAGATCTCATTATACATCAATCAATTTGTTACAAACCAAAATGCAATTTCTACAATTTGTGGAATGGGTAATTTTGAAACTGCAAAAAATGTTCCGTTACATGCCATGCTTTTTGATTTCCTTCCACAATGTTTTATCATCGTGAAAAAAGTGAAATTGTAAATCTGTTTGAGTGTTAGCTCACAGTGACATTTAGGGCACTCTGAACAGGTTTTTAATAGTTTGTTGGTCCAGAACGCCTACAAGTCTTTCATGGTCGTTTAAAACTGCACCCAAATTAAAAGCAGATCCCTAACAGAAGTCTTGCATGGTAGCCATATTGAAACTGCCTGAAGCTTGCCCTCAGCCTCTATTTATAGGGAGCAGGTGGCTGGTAATGTTAGCCTCGGTTCAAGTAATAATTTTAAGAAAGTGCATTTGTTCAAAGGTCTAAAAAAATGTAATGTACAAATAAACTTGGATTATCTTCAAAATCAAGCACGAATTAATGTAAAAAAAAAAGTTAAATTTAAGAATTCATAACATCCTTAATGCTCCATCAATGTTAACAAAACTTATATAACATAATTTTTGGCGCAGACCCACACTATTGTCAATAAAAGTATATAATTACAGGCAATAAGCTAATAAAAATTGAAAAGTGCTATCTTTTGTATTATTTGGGGGGAAATATAATTACAGGTACACGTCTAAACTTGCCTTTATAAAAAAGTGTGAAAAAAGCCTTTTTGTTAGTTTTTCAAAACACAAACGACAACTGAGAAAATAAAACCAACAAAAAAGAATCCCTGATTGGTCAATTCATCTTTGGAGAAGAGCAGTGATTGTTGGGTATGTAGAAAGTGCCAAAATTGCTTTTTGGAAATTACCAAAAGGTTTGCCTAAAAAAAAACTATATTTTCTTTATTGTAATAGCTTTTCTTTTCTTGTTTTGATTTTTATTACTTTATGTAGGATTTTTGTACTTTTTCCAAATGTTCTTTATTTTTGGTGGTTGGAAGGTTAAATGCATGGTGATACAGTATCATGGAAACCCTCTATACTATGGGGAGGAGATGTCTACTTAAAGATCATTGATCAGGGTCCGATTAGGCTGGAGGTCACTCTCCGATCCATTATGCCAGAAAGATGGCATCATAGCTGCCTATTTTGGAATATAGACTACAATATGCTCTGAACCCTATCTCTTGCTGTGCCTAATTGTACGGGTTTTGCATACCTTAACCCTTTAGGATTTATAGCTCTTGAGTCAGTATTTCCCCCTAGTGGGTTGTTGGTTTCTCTGCAACCAAAACTTCTACAGAACTGGAAGTATCATTTTTATTGGACCCATGCTACTGTGTATATATTGCTCCATTTTCTTAAACAAAGTTTGTCTCCTTTCCTTTTCTATCTTGTTTGATGCTGGTTGGGCTGCATTACACTGAATTACAGGAGATTATACTATGCCTGGTTTGAGAACTGAATTGTGATCATCATGACTCAGCATGCTGAGCGTCTTCATTGCATTTGAATTTCTGCACTTTGTAGTTTGCAGTATCAATGATGCCACAAGCTGGGAGACATAAAGAATGTCTTCTTTTGGGTTCCTGCACACATCTATCTGCCAAACAGTCTGCACAGATTGGATGGCTGGACCAGCATGTTACTCTTGCCCACTGACTGCATAGCAATAATCAAATCACCTCTTCATCTCGTCTCCATGGCAAAGAACATGGAAGCCAGCTGGTGAGGATCTATTTGTTAAAGAATTTGATGTGAATGCTGTAATAGGTATAATTTGTAGCCATCACTTCATTGAACTTCAATTTGGTTTTAAAAGAATCTCTTAAAATTTTGGTTTGACCCTGGGGAAATTTTAAGTTTGGATTCTGAAGAAAGTCCTCCATCCTCAGAGGGTCTATAAAGTTACATGCCATTGCCCTGCAACTTTTCAATGCCCTGCTGGGTTCAGGTAGTTTTTTTCTTCTAATCGGAATGCAGCGTCATTTGACGGAGCATTTCCTTGAATGCCCAGTGGATACATTTTTTAATGTCCCAGTCAGGGTGCCTCATGTGCACTACCTGTCCCTTTGTATTCAGAATGGATTTGTTTACACCAGACTTAATTTTAGCTTTTGGAGGCAGTGGGCCACTTCCTTGGTATTTAATTTTGAGATGTTGAGTATGTATGTCCTGATTCACCAGAGAGTTTTTGTTTGTTTTTTATTAGCCTTGAAATAGGCTCTGTAATTTTTTGTAGCTGCCAGAAGATCCCCCCCAAAACTGGAGGCTGAATAAATACAGGTGTGAATCATTTCCCAGTGGAAGAATTCCTAGTTATCCACTTTCACCTAACCCTGTATTCTATTTGTTATTCCATTTTTTTTTTTTTTAGTTCTCTTAGCAATTTGTATTATACATATTAGTGTATTAGTCACCTTTTCCCATTTAAATTTTTTTTTTTAGTTCTCTTAACAATTTATATTATATTAGTGTATTATAGGCACCTTACCCCACCTTTTTCCATTTAATTTTTTTTAGATTTCCATATGTATTTGCCATACACCCACTTTATAAATGTAGTTCCATTTATGAATTATTAATATACATAATTGATTTTTCAGCTCTATATAATCAACTTTTGTGGGCATTTTGATCTCTTTAGCCAAACTAGAAATTAAGATTTTTATGCTATTTATTATTTCATATAAAATTAGAAACTATTAAAATGTCAAGTCCAGAACGCAGTCACTCATCAATGTAAGTAATATTTTTGTTTCAACTAAAACCTTTCAGAACAGGGCTACAAAACTGTTAATTAAAATTGTTGTATTCTACTTAGTATTTTAATTTTTTTATTTTCTCTTTTAATCAATGGCCTAAGTGTCTGAATTCTTCCTTCCATTTCACCCCAATATATATTATACACACACAAATTCCTGTCAACACATTGATATTCAAACATGTCACAAACATAAAAAACAAATTTCCACTACTTGATAGTATTAAATCTTTCCCAACACTTTGCTGCATTCATGACCCCCTACTCTCCCCAGTGTATTACAGAAAACATAAAGCATTATACCTTGCTGCAGGATCCATCTGCAGCACCCATTTAATCCGCTTAAGCTTTGAAAATGGTCCCATAAAGTTATCTTTACCTCTGTTGAAAATAATTTCTCGTGTAACCAAAATGAATTAACTCATTGCATTATATGTAAGACACTTACCATCCTCAATGAAACATCACAAAACTTGAAGACTATATCCAGCTTGAGGCAGAGGGGATGGATATTTTAAAAAATTCACAATCTGTAATTTTAGCTTTAAAATTTTTTGACATGAATGCTCATATTGAATTAGCATTTGACAAAATCAAGTTGGGAAAACATCCCTCATGTGGTGTCCATTTTCATTTGTGCATTTCTGAAGATTTTTCTTGGAAGCTGACCTCTTTTTAGCATTGCTCTATCGATTTGTCAACTTCTACATGAATAGCTTCCTTAAAATCATCCAATGTACAGGGTTTATGCTTATATATGTGTGCCTTGAAGTTTCCACACAAGAAATTATCACACACAGGCAAATCAGGGGACTGTTGGGGCCAAGGAGTATCAGCAAAATTGGAAATGAGACTGTCACCAAAGAGAGGGTAGAGAATGTCCAGTGATGCTCTGGCTGTGTGAGCTGTCGCCCCATACTGCTGAAACCACACACGTTGGCTAGGAATACTTTTTTTTTAATTTATGCACAAAGCAGTTGTTTATCATCTTGATGTAACGCTCGGAGTTCACAGTAACAGAATTTCCTTTACAATTTCCAAAAAGTAAGGACCAATGTTTCAAGATCCCAATAAGATGATTTTGTTGATTCACCATGCAATTGAGATGAAAATGAGCCTGTCATTTGCCTAAAAATTGATTTCATCTGATGTGCGAAGTTAAGCCACTGTGCATAACCCCCTGATCTCAACTGTTGAGCAATGACCAATTTGTATAGATAGAAATGCAGGACTTCAAGCAAAATATGCCTTAGTGAATGATTCTTGATGCCAAGTTCAGTAGCCTGCCTCCAAGCAGAGCAATTTGGACTGCGCAATAACATTGTCTGAAGCGTTCCACATTTTCTGGAGCATGTACCATTCATGGGGCTTTCTGGTCTGCTCTTCATTAGTGTACTTAAGGTATGAAGTGCAGAAACCCAATGTAAGATTGTGTTGAGTGGGAACAGCCTCATTTTGTGGAATGTTAAATCAATGACATAATTCATACTGAACCGCTGTGACACACTTTATTCTTCATGAATCTTCTAGGCAAACACACAGTACTCTATCGTCTCTATCGCCATAACTTCACCTAAAAAAAAAAATTTTAGACCACAGACTGAATGGTATCTGTTGGACATATGTTCCTTCCCCTGGGGTTGAGTAATAGCCATTTCAAAAATGTCCGTCCTCTCTGCCTCACCCTGTATAAAGACATAGTCCAAGGAATCCTCCTCCCACCCATTGACCAGTCCACCATTAAAGCACAAAACCATTCACACACAACAGTTTAGCATCCAATCTATAGGTCTGAATCACATTGATGCTATCCCACCAGAAGACTCCACAAAGGGGTGGTTGTTGCATGGGCAACCATGCTCTGGTTCTATCTTCCACACATTCTCACTCCAACAATTTCTTACAGGTCTCCCCAGCGAGATAATCTCATTGGTTTTGACTGACTACTTAGTTTTAAGTAACAAAAATAATCAACCCTGAAGAAACCCCCTTCCACATCATTCACAGGGTACACTGGCTATATTTATCAAACATCTGCTCCATTACTACCAGGAATCAGACAATTCAATACATTCACAACATGCCCCAACACAACTAAGACAAACTTATAAATACACAGACCTCCTGGATCTGGTATAACTTCATCCAGTCAATTGGGTTCATTGAGGATGCTGGTCTTAGGGATGGACCTTAACTTGGGGCAACTTAAGTATAAAGTGAGAATTTTGCAGTAACTATGCATAAATATATAAGTAGAGAAAATGCTTGATTTTAGTCAATTTTAGTCAGATACTGGTTAATTACATGGCTACAATTTTAACATAGTTTTTATTCAATTATGTTCCACTCTGGGAGACCAACTAATATTACCTCAAAATTTAGGGTCACTTTAAAATCAGGTCTATGGTGGGAAAATCTACTTGATCCCCTCCCCCAAATCAGTGGTTGCCTGGCCTATTCAAGAAGTAGATTTATATATGGGAATATTCTCTAAATTAAAAGTAATAGTTTGGGATCTGTCATGGATAAATAGCAAGTGAGGAGATGTGTATCTGAATAAACCCCTTTCATTATTGGGTACTTTGTGAGTGTAAATGTTCTCTGAATATTTACATAAAAAAATAGTCTATATAAAAATAAGCTTATGAGTAATTGTTTATTAAAAATCTTCATTCATGGTCTTCATTTCTTTATAAACAGGAGAGGAGAAACACGGGTGTTCTTGGAGAATTTACCAAAAGACATCCGTAAAGATGAGGTGGATAAAGAATTTTCCCTCTATGGAAAGATTGCCAAAATTTATCTTATCTATGATCCCCCTGGCTCAGGGTTTGTGGAGTACTTTGACCCTGGTGATGCTGAATTCGCTGCTACAAACATGAATGGGGTTGAGTTTCTGGGGTCAAAACTAAAGACAAAATTGACAAGGGGTGGTATCCCACGGGGCAGAGGTTCTCGAGGTAGCTTTGTCCCCCGAGGAAGAGGGTTTAGTTATAGTTATGGAGACAGAAGTCGGGGTGGTGGTTATTCATCCGATGGAGGAGGACGGGGTAGTCGATTCCGTGGAAGTTCTCGTGGTATGCGTAGTAGCTTTGAGCCTAGGGGTAGAAGTAGAGGAAGTTCATACAGTGGTGGTGGTTCGAGAGGATACAGTGGTGGAAGCTCACGCGGAAGTTACAACAAAGAATATTCCAGAGGGGGGAGATTCTCGCGTGGTGGGGGTCGGGGGTACTCCAGAGGAGAAGGTTCTGGTAGAGGATTTTCAAGCAGGTATGGAGGTGATAGCTACCATGGAGGGGGAGGGTATGAGGAGGAAGATGGGATGAATGGGTATGACAAGTATGATGATTACCCAAAGTATGACCGCTTTAGCAAAGACTATGGTGAACATGATTCACGCTATTCAAAGTACTCCCCCATGGACAAGTACTCTTATAAATCCCGGAAGGATTCTTATCACCGAAGTCGGTCCCCGCCTGACATGTCTCCTCAGGGTTATCGCTCTTCTCCTTCCTTCCAGCGAAAGTAAGTTACTCATCCAAATTTCATTCTTTTCCTAATGAAAATAGATGGGGCCTTTTCCTTCTCAAACTTCTTGTAATATATCATTTGGAGCTTTTCAGATCATCTCCATCCAAGTTGCTGAGCAGATAGAAATCAGAGCTTCATTTTTTACTTATTGCATTTCAGGAAAAGAATGTGGCAGTCCTTTTTCTTATTTCAGAGATTGCCATGCCACTACCTTTCTACACACTACCAACTAATCTCTTGTGGGTTTGGGTGTTTCATTCCCTTCAAATAAGCCTTGAGAACTATCAAAGCTTATATGTGCATGATCTTCATCTTGTATCTCTATTTAGCCAACCTTGCAAATGTTGAATTAAGTGAAGAACTCTGCAGAACGTAGTTTATTGTGCATGAAATTTGATGAAAGGAATCTTATTAAGCGTCTAAGTTTTCAAAACCAAGTCAAGTATTGCTGTTAATCAGAAATTCACAATCACAGCTAAGTAAATAGAAAAAAATCTACTGTAATTGGAAATTGCAAAACATGCCTGGAAAAGTTGATAGTTTCTTTTATTAAGACAAGCTAAGCTATTTACAAATGGCTATTGAATCATTTCATTGAAAACTTGAGTCTTTAAGGGAAAATTGCAAAACTAGAACTTGAAAAGATCCTTATTCTAATCGCTTTTACTTATTTTCCTAGTAATAAAATTAATGAAGAGTAAATCTTAGTAATATATGCAAAAAGGAATCATTTGAAAAAGTATTGCCTAGTTGTTAGCATTCTACGCATTAGTTAAGTATGGTATGTATAACTACTCCTGGGCAAGTGTATAAGCAAAATATTAAGTGAAAATGGGCAAAACTAATTGAATTGGGTTTATATCCTTATGAAACTTAGATCTCATTATCTGCTGAAACTTGCTATTTTAATGAAATATGCCTGAAAGAATGGAAATGAACAATTCTTTCTAGAGTAGTACTTTTATAACTTCTGAAACAACACCTAGAAATGAATCATGAAGTACTATTGTTTCTGATAATAATAATAATAATGCATTTTTAAACTGAAATTTTTATATATTTTTTCTCAATATTAAAAAGATCTTAGCATTTATGCTGGCCTTATTTTCGGTGCATAAATCCGTTCTCTCTTGTGTCTGGTGACCATATACCTATAAGATAAAAATGAACACACAATGGAAACTAAATTTTGAAAATTAGCAAAATGTACCCTCACTATTTCCACAATTTTCTATTGCTAAAGCTTTTACTTGTGATTTGCAGGCACACAATTTATTAAGAAAATGTTATTAATGCACTAAATATTAATCAATTTTTGTAATGGGTATTAACAGTAATTGAATTTTGGTGACTGGCAACAAGCAAATTTCTATATACATTAGTGCAATTCTGAAATTTGGTATTCTAGAAATTAGCAATTGCACACCCAATTTGAAACAAAAAAATATACATTTGTATTTAATACAATTAATGTAACCTAGAAAATTGAGTTAATGAAATCTATTAAAGCGATGGAAACTTAAGGACAGATAATACATTGTCAATTATCAACGTTGACCAAATTACAATAACATCCTTATTCAGTTTTTCAATCTAAGAAATGTATCACTATTACTAGTGCAATCTGAGCTTATAATAATACTTGTGTAGAAAATTTGAACCGGTACCTAAAATCAAGTTTGTACTATGTGAATTAAAGCTATACTTGGCAATTCAGATGGACTTACATCTTTACATCTTGAATAATTTTTACTCGATGACACTTAATTATTACATTGTTGCATTTTCTGAAAAATACACACACAGTTCAGAGGAAACTAATTCTCCACTTAGTTTAATGCTATTGAGGTAATGACACCAAAGCTAGGGTGAAGTAATGAAAATTCCCTTGGCTAATGGTTTACAGATCACGATCTCCTTTGCGCCGAACTGTGAAAAATACTTATTACTCGCATAACTTTGATGAAAGTCCGAAAAAAATGTCACCAGGTGCAAGAGAGATATTCAGAAGGCCCAGCTCTAAGAGCTCGAGGAATTATAGCTCTGATCATTCAAGAGAACCCTATGGCCACTCATATGGGCAGAAAGAATATGACAGGTAGATTTCCTATGAGCATTAAAGTACCATACAGTAAATTAAATTTGACCATTGCTGAATCGCTTTTTACAATCCATTGTTCAACATTTCCAGTCTTTTATGAATCCCAAAGAACTTTCTTTCAATGCTTCCCCCCTCAAAAAAAGTCATTTTTCTTTTGTCTAGTTCGTCCTACGGAAGTCGCAGAAGTCCAATGGATGAACGCTATTAGAAAAGATGAAAATTTTGGAGCTGAAGTTGCGATGGATACAAATTACATGCCCTACTTTTTCTTGGAAAGTTGTAAGAAAATTTGTGTGTAAACTTAAAAAGTTCTGTAGTGAGGTTGCAAGTCATGGCATTTGAAAACATGCACCAGACAAAAGTTATAGGTCAGAAAAGGAAGCAGAAATGCATACCTACTCGAGTTTTAGACCTTATGAAAGTTTTGGATGGGGCTACATTATCTTATGGAACAATTCTCTCTCTTATGAAAAAATGATTAGACCCTAAGGGATAATATCTAAAAATGCTAGCCAATTGCAACGCCTAGAGAACTTTTTTCCTCCCTCATGGCTTTTAAACCTAATTGATGTTCATTGTTAAGTAACAGTTGAAAAAATGTTTAAAAAAATCTGCATCTGTATTTGAAAAAAAAGTTAAAATAAGGTGTAGAATAATGGAAATAGTCGCTCTGTCATATATACTTTACCACAAGCTTGGTATCATAAAAGTGCATTACAGTGGCACCATAAAATTGTGGACTGTAGTTTTGAAAATAAGTACCACTGCAGAATCAGTTAGTAATAAATAATCTGCATGGTTGGAAACGTACATGGTAAGTTTAAGGTAGCAATACAAACATATGTATGTATGGACATTTTTCATTTCTTAAGGATTACAAGTAAGTTCATCATTGTCGTGTCTTGAGATTTCTCCCAGTTTAGGATGTTTTTTTTTAATACTTATGTAAGTTCATTAAATGCTTCAACTTTAGTTGATTTTATTGTACAATAGGTTCTCATTGAATCCTTTTGCTTAAAAAAAACACAGCTTTGACTTCATTATGGTGTTTTCACTCTTGATTTGAGTCAGTTTTGCCCAACTGCCATTCATAAATACCCCCCCCCCCCATTATGCCATATCAATCACCAAGCTATTTTTTGCCCATAACAAATGGTTCTTAGCATAGAGTGCCTCATGCTGTAGCATCTGATCCAGTAAAGGTTCTTCCCTGTGCAGGAGGAGTCTCCACATTCCCCATCCATACACCTTATCGTTCACTTGTTCATCAGTCATCTGTTTCTCTCTTAAACACTTATTCACATAGTTAACCAACCAATTGTGCTTGCTGTCTACCAACCCTTCACCCCCTTACATTCTTGTATATTCTGTCTTTCACCCTTCACCCACCAAGTATCCATCTCAAATTGTCAATTTGTGATTCTCTCGATCCTTTCCTTTTCTTCTACACCATAGTCTTGTACCCATACATCATTCATTAAAATGTAGCAACTGTCCCTCATTCATGGATGAGATAACAAAATTTACCTGATAAAAATGACCAACATTGCCATCAGCTTCCTGGCACTCAAGCTCCTAGCTTTTATAATGTTGTGATTGTACCAGAAACTTTCTTTCCCTTGAAAATCTTGATGCAATCTGCTTCATCTGTACCACTATTATTCACTGTATCCTAGATTCTTAAAAGGCTTGTTCAAAGATAAGACTAATATCACCCCCAAATACTTTACTCTTTTCTCCATTTTTAGCTCCCTTTCATTCTGTCAAGAGCTTTGATCACTATTTCCAAATGCTTCCCACTGAGCCGCCAATACCAGGTCATCAGCATAGAACACACCCTTCATCACTCACATGCCCCTTTCCCTCATTTCCATACATACCTCTTTCAGCACTCCATCTCTAAATAAAGAACATGTGAGAATACCATATCCTTCTTCAGTGTCTCGGCTGTTTGGCCAGACGTCTAGAGGATTAGTGACAACACCCCTCCTAAGTAAGAGTCTCAGTCAGTATATCTTTCACCCTAACACACTTTTAACATATATCCCCCAAACTTTGCACTACCCACTATCATATTCTGAAATTGGTTCCACATTTCCTCATCTCCATGTTCATACTTATTTCCTATCATACACTAGAGCAGTGGTTTTCATGATAGTGGCACCCTAATTACTATCAGGAAGCAGCCATTGCACCCCATTATAAAAATAATTGATGTATAATTAACCACAATTGATATTTAATTGACAAAAAATTGAATTTGCATAATTCTTTAATAATGGAACCTATAGTTGACAAGGCAACTCATTTCTTCATTGACCGTCTGTGATCTTTCTCTTTTCTTTGTTTTATGTTGTTCCCCTATAGAGAGATGAAATTTGGGACTTAGTCACACTACAAAATATACCCATGTCCAATCTGATGCCTTCTTGGATCTGGTTATTTTATAAACTTGTTAGTCTATCATGATCTAGTGATGCTGTTTAGTGGGCTGCTTCTCAAGGATTCTCCTCCCACCACCAAATCTTCCATGTTCTTTTTCACCCTCACTAAAGATTATTCACTGAAGCTCTGTCCTTATTTTTATTTAGGAATTCACTACTGGCAAAGCAATCTGATGTTTCTAGGCCTTATTTTTTGATAAATCTCTTATGAAAGACTTTCTAACCCTTATTTCCCCCACCCAGTCCACTCTCTTGTAAGTAATCTGCCCCCACAGAACATGGGGACTGATAACTTACTCATGTTAATTACTCTACAGAAAACTTTTAAACATTATTTTGGTTGTATGTCTGTAACACCCTACGATTTTGAATGATTGGTTTCTGGGGCTTCGATATTGAAAAGGTACAAGTTCTTTCTGCAAGTGTTTTCCACCAGATGGCCATTTCATTATTTTTCCTACTTGTATCTATTGACCCCTCCTACGAAGACCTCTCTCATCCCCTCTTATCTGTCCTTCCATTCCCTCTGCCTCCACCTATCAGATTTGTTTCATGAGGCTTCCTCCCTGGATCATGTTGCAAGGAGTCAAGTCTGAAGCCAGCTAGGGTTCTCATCAGAATTTCTCAGCCATGTGTCCCAACCAGTCTGGGGATCGTCATATTTACTATGTCTTTCATTCACCCCATATCTCCTCTGCTTGTGGTAGAGATGCTTTGGTGCTCACTTTCCTTCCACCTTCCTGGAGTGTGCTCATTGTACACAAGTGTTTGCCCAACATCCTGGCGGTCATCCATTATATCTGCCTCTTCATCCCTAATATGTGCTGTTTAGATTCCAGAAGGAAATTTTCTGCATTGTTTCATTACTATAATCCTAATCCTAGTCTTTGATGTCAGATTGCTCATGTGAGATTTCAACCTCGCACAATAAGCTGGGGACCCTCTCACATTGTGTTCTCCGGCGATGAAGCAGCAGACCAAGCTGCTCAGTCAACCTCCCCAGCATGCCCTCCCATTCACTGATCTTACGCATGTGAATATCTTTAATGCACAATGACTGTTTGGCAAAATCTGCTTCTCACCAAACCTAGTTGCATTAATGCCCACTGCTCTCGCTATAAAGACTTGCCACCCCACCTACACCCAAGGTCACACCATGCTAACTCATGGATACCTTATGTCGTGCAATCTCTGTGGTACCTGTATCACCTGCTGTACCAGACACCGTTCCCCCCCACATACTCACCCTTATTATTTTTTCCTTTTCTCTCTTCCTACCCACCCACCCTAACTAAACATTTTTGTTTAATCCTGCTTGCTGGTCTTGTTCCCTGTAAATAATCTTTCTTTCCTCTCTGCCACTAGACTTTTCTGATATAATTGTGCATTGGTTCTCTTCCCGTTCCCACTTCCTCTTGACACTGAAAAGATTTGCTTAGTAGCACATGTATGCATTATTCAGCAGTTAAAGCAACAACAAAAATGAGTTTCTCTTTGTTGATTGTTTGTGAGTCTGCTGATTTTAACATAAAAGTAGTAGTTGGTGAGTGCCTAATCTACCATGGACTATCAATTTATAAGCTTGATGGGTTTAGTAGCGTGGCACCGTTCTAAATGTCTGGGATCCTGAGACCCTTGATGCATTGGAGTCTCTGCAGCTCATGGTTCCCTGTATCCCATGATGACACAGTTTTGATGAGCCAGGTGATATCGAGATTATCTTCTGCTGGGTTCCTGGACATGTAGAGATAGTGGGAAATGAGGGCACCAAACAGTTTATAAGGACTGCAACTAGGCCACCATCATTTCACTCTCCCACTTTCATCCCAGTGCCAGGGTACAATAATAATAGGTCATCACCCACCCTGCTCTTTAGTGGACCCACCTATCTGTATTCTTAATGCATACCCTTGTTCACCCCCTTCCAGCTTTTCCTCTTAATATCCATAGGGTCTGGTGCCTCAGCACACACTCTCCCTCTTAGCATAACCAAGCTGAGTGGCAGGTTTTTCATGTGGTCTCTACCTGTTCCCAGGGATGAAATCCCACTGGCTAAAGGAGTTATTAGGTATGGGTTGTGCTGGGTTACCAACTTTCTTCACCCTCCTTTCCCAGCCCATCACAATGGGCTGGCAGGTACAATCTGTAGAATGAGTATGTGTAAAAGGTCGCATTCTGGATGTTTTTGATCCTATGGCCGATATCACTTTCCATGCCTCCCTTTTCAAATGGATACAAAACTAAGGAAGTGGATGCGCACTTGCCCCAAAGGAGAGACACCTCCAAGCGCGGCCCTGTCCTCTCCTAGGTGCCGACGAGGGTAAAACTCCCCCTACCATCCCTATGCATTAATAGGGTTCTTTCCTTTACCATCTTCGAATCTGTGTTCGGGGGAACACCACTTACGGATTATTATTATTTTTTAAAAAATGGGGTGGTTTTACCACCAATATTCATTTATTTCCCAGCGGATCCGAACCACAGCTATCTTGAGTGTATGGCAGCCACCAGGAAGGCGACCTGAAACAAGACTACATCCAGCTACTAACCACACCTGGTGTGGCTCAACTTAGCTAAATTAAGAAGCTGCTTTTCCACTCGGCTGAGCCGTTGCCCCCACCACTGAAATGATTGGCTTCAACCACACACCCCTCCCGTGTTCTTTCCCACAGGCCTCTCCAGGTATCTGGGCACAGAGGGGTTTTCCCCCTATATCTACCAGTTCGAGGGCTTCCCTCCTACCCCCTTCTTCAGTCTTCTCCCGGCGACGACAAGCGGCGTACCCCCTCGGGGGCCCACCAGGAATGCAGGGCCGAGAGAAAAAGAGCGCCGACTAGGCTCACAGCCCCATGAGGGCTAAGGGGCAGTGTGTCGCAAGGAAACTAAGTACCCTATTAGACCTCATAGTCCATTCAAAGAGGGTACCTTTGGCCTAACAGCTGAGCAGGCCTAGTTCTCGAAAGTGTCAATTAACACCCTCGAGGGCACAACGGGTTATGTGCCCAATCGGCCATTTTTCAAGACTTTCTCTAGTCTCGACTTGAACTGTTGAACAGAATTGCTGCTGACAACTTCCACTGGAAGTGTGTTCCAAGAACCACAGATTCTATATGTAAAAAATTTCCTACACAGATTGCAGTGGTAACGCTTCAGTTCAAGTTTGTAGCCGTGATTTCTGGTTCTGTTCTCGCTTAGCTGGAAAATATCCCTGTAGTCCACATTGGCGAACCCTCAAAGTATTTTAAACACTTCGATAAGCTGACCATTAAGTCTCCGGGTCTTAAGCGAGAACAAGTCTAATTTCTGTAACCTATCTTCGTAACTTTTGTATCTAATAGAGGGAATCAGTTTGGTTGCCCTGGCTTGCACACATTCCAATCTTGCGATGTCTTTTTGTAACGAAGGACTCCAAATGCGGTCGGACAAGAGAGTTGTACAAACTGAGTACTATCTCCTTGGTCCGATATCCAAACTGTCGCTTTATGTAGCCTAGCATCCTTTGGGCTTTCTTCTCCGCCTCAATGCACTGTTTTGAGAACTTACTAGTGATAGTTACACCCAAGTCCTTCTTGGTATCAGTGCATTCAAGAGCGATGCCCTTAAGGATATATGGTGATTTGGGGTTTCGGTGGCCGATATGCATCACTGCATTTGTTGACGTTAAAAGGCATTTGCCATGTGTCCGACCCTTGCAACGTTTATACCAAGCTTGGTATCCTCGGTAAATTTAGAAATCTTTGCAACTATGTTAACATAGATGATGAAAAGTAGTGGTCCCAGGACAGAACCTTGAAGAACACCGTTAGTAACGGGCACCCACTTAGAAGCCTGTCCATTCAACACGACCCGTTGCCGTCTATCCAACTTGCTACATTTCCGTCTATGCCCAGCGCCTGCACTTTTCGGAGGAGGCGGCAGTGTGGTACCTTACCAAAGGCTTTTTGAAAGTCTAAGTACACAACATGCACCGCTTTATCAGAGTCGTGTTCACTGAAAACGAAGTGGAAGAATTCCACAAGGTTAGGCATGACCGGTGCCTTCAGAAACCGTGCTGGGAACTCTTCAATAGCAGGTTTGACTCTAAATAAGACTATAATTTGTCCACCATGAGTTTACCAACTATCGAAGTTAAACATAGGTCGGTAGTTCGACCGTTGGCTCGAGTTTCCTTTCTTGAAGATAGGGGTCACCTCCGCCTCTCGCCAGTCTCAAGGAACGCATTCAGTCCCGATTGACGTGTTGAAGATTGTGCCCAGATGTCGTGACACCTCATCACGCACTTCTTTCAACACTTTAGGTAGAAACCCATCAGGGCCAGGGGACTTATTCATCTTTAGGTCGGTGATTTTTTTCCTCTACTTCGATTTGGGTGAAGTCCATTTCCTCCAGTTTCTCACCCAAGTAAGAGTCCGTGGGCTGGGGGATGGGACCACACTCTTCAGTGAACACTGAAGAGAAGTAGTCGTTCAAGAGGTTTGCATTTTCTGTATCAGTGTTTTAATGCCCCTCCTCATTCATCAAAGGGCCAATCGTTCGACGGATTGGTTCACGGCTACTTACATATCCAAAGAACTCTTTGGGATTCTATTTGCAGAGTCTCGCCACTCGAAGCTTCTCGGCACGTTTTGCCGCCCTTATGCTGGACTTCACTCTCCAGCTAGCCTGTGGTACTCATCAAAGTCACCAGAAGTCTTTGACTCCCGGTACATAGTTCTCTTCTCCCTCAGCAGTTGACCAATTTAACCACCTTGGTTGAACAGAAGACCGACCTGATTCCCCCCCCCCCCGTCCTTGCCGCGCACACATTTCTCCCGATGGAGGTGGCATTTCTGCTCAGAATCCCCTAACACTTTTGAGGGGGCGGGGGTAGATGGAGACTACTACATGAGGTCATAATAGACCCATGGGGGCCAATAGTGACTTGGTAGGAGTCGCCCATGCCTAATCTTCCCAAGTTAGTATGGGCCCCTAAGGAGTCTAGAGAAGTGTAGGGACCTCTTCATTCCGGACAGCATGATCTTCCTCATTTTAGAGAAGGATCAGGTTGAGGCCAGTAAGTTGCACCCCCTCCCCCCCCTCCACAAAAAAATAGGGGTGCCTCTCCTACGGACAGCCGGGTGCCCATAGTCATTCCGGTAGGTGACCAAGTCAAGGCGGCACATTCGACCTCAGGTTGAAAGGATAGTTCCCAAGCGGCAGCTGCAGCATAAGATGCGAGCAACTACGATGACTTCAGGCTCCTCATTTAGATGCTACCTGTTTTGTTTTTTTATCCTGCTTCCTTCCAACAAAATATAGTCATTCATTCGGTCTTCAAGGCCACCTGTTCAATCAAAGACGCTTTAGCATGGAACCTTTGTATACAAGAAGCTTTCTAGGACATGATGACCCTACCCAGGCAGATATTATAATTGCCACAAGATAGCTCACCAGTGCGATAACAACTTTGTGAAAGTAGTTTATTCGAGGAAAGTGGGACTACTTAAAATCATTTTTCCTCGAGAGCTGGCCGAGTAATAAGTGGTCATAGTCGAATGTGATTAGGAACAGTGAGTAGCCTAGAGATCTACCCATACACTTCAGCACATTCAATCATGACAGGCTCCGCGAGTCTGTGTGTGCTGGTTGTTATCAGTGACACATCGACATACGCGTCCCCGGTTTCGGCCACGAACCGTTCACATGTATGTAAATGTGGTCAGCCACCCTTCTTCGAAGCAATGTGCCTCATCTCTGATGAAGAGGGCCTTGTTGTTCAGGCTCTGCTCCAGGCTTATCGTTAGATTAGTCTCAAAACCCTTTTTCAGGTTCTACCTCGACGACAGATTCCTGTAAAGGAAAGAGGGTGTGCTCCAGTCAGACTTGAGGCAAACCCCTTCGGTGGTTGTGAGAACATTTCTAGTAAGACTGGTGCTCCGCCCCACACTCCCAAAATTTGAGACCTGTAGAAAAATGAGTCTCATGGCTAGCCAAACCTGCCCCAGTAACCCTCTAATTCAGCGGATACTTGCTCGGCCTTGAGCCGATGGACTTCTGATCCCGGGAAGGTTATGGCCATCCTCACGGGGCTCTTATTGAAATGATTGTCAGCGAATCCTTGAGTTGGCCTAGGGGGCATTTTCCTTCAATGGAATTGTAGACTTGAGCTAATTAGGAGGGTCGTCTCTTCTCTCTTCTTCTCTCTTAAAGAAATCATCTTGGTCGCGTGTCCCACCACTACTTCGGGGGTCGGGGGCTGCGAATGGGGAATTTGCACTCGACTTATCTCCATTCTTTCTTTAAATAGCTCCTTCCTTCCAGGCAGTACAGCTGCATCTTGATAGGGGTAAAATTTTATTTCGGCTGGTTCGTTTTCTTTGGTCAAGACTAAGTTAGTGGTGCACTTCTGTCGCCATCTCGGCTCCACCCTGACTGGCCTTTTTCCTAAACCGAGCTCTCATGGATAAAGTAGAGTTGCACCGTTTCCAGTCTTGTTTTCGAATGACGCATCACATGAGAGGCTATTTTCACAGCCTTAGGGTCTCTTGTATCCGTACCATGTACATTCTTTTCGTGACGTTCATCAATCGGGGGTCCTGATGGGGCTAGCCTTGCATTTCTACTCTTACTCGATTCGTTCGAAGCTAGACTAGACTATAGACGCGAGTTCTACGTATCAGCTACCGATACAACCTGGGATATGCTGCTCTCTGCGCTGTATACTGTATTATGTAGTTCTAACCGTTGGCCAACATCTCTGCCTCCCCGCCCCTCATGATTATATATATATATATCTATATATCCCCCCTCCCCCGATATACGCCAATCATAACCTCTGGGTTTTAGGGCAAAGCAAGTCCTTCGTGAGCTGGGTGACTCCTCTGGTTAAGCACTGCACCACAAACTGAAGTTAACATTTGTCGCCACACCTGCCCCCCCAAAGTTTGTAATGGCCGTAGTTATTTTGAGCCGTGCCAGTGTACGCCTATGGGTACGAATTCAGTATGTGTAGCCGGGGAGATGTCTTTCACGCAGGTATGGTTCGCAGGAGATTTGAGTCATGCTCGTTTCAGAGACCTTATTGTGATATATAGTGAATCGGGGGATCTGTAATGTCACAGCTCTCGATCGTCTTATGCCGTGTTCAAAATAGTACTCCAGGGCCAGCGCTTCTCTTTCTCACACGGGCTACATTACAGGATTCGGAGCAGCCTGACAAAGAAGACCTCCAGCGGAAAAGTAAATTTGCGCGCCATTTGATTCTGTCTGCCTGATCATACTTTTTTTTTAGTCTTGCTTTGGTTATTTGGTTTTCTTTTTCTTTAAGATTTAATTTAGCCTAAAAGAAAATTTAAAATTACCACCAAGTGTCTAGTTTGTACGTAGTGTTCTTTAACTGCTTTATGTTCACTCCTTGATCTTTACATTTCACTATGTCCCCCCCCCCTCCCTCGTCCGCGGTCTTGGGATGGTTCCGAAATGTGCGTCTGGCTCGACGGTAGTCGGTGTCTACTTGGCAGGGTTCCCTGTTAACCACCAGACTTTTAATATGGCCTAAGCCCCCCTCCACCCCTTTTTTTCTCCCTGTTGCTTTAATGCTTTTCTTGCACTGGGTGTATGGATGGTGTCACTATAAATAGGTTGCAGTTATTGGTCAGCGCCCATCTTGTTTCGAATTTTTTAATATCTGGGTGTGAAATAATTATATTTGTGCATGATCCCGCCTTCCGGGATACTCGGAGAAAGGTCCAAAGGTTTGTTTGTGTGTTTGGAATGGTATAAGGGGGAGGAATGCGTGTTAGGAAGGTCTCAATTGGTATTCTGTGAGGAGTATAGCCACCCGACCGGAACACTGACTTGATTCAGGGTACTGTTCAATGAGTGTCCATATTATAGGGGAATTCGACCGCCTCACGGTCTCGTACTAAAACTGCTTTGCTTCCGGGACCGTTCAATAATAGAGGCCTAATTGGTTTTCAAGGAAGGATCACCACTTATCTCTGACCGGCGCACCTTCACCTAAATTAGTGCTTTGGTTCAGGAAGATCCCAATATAGTGGGTTCGCATCCCGGCTCTTTCTCGGTCAGCCGGTTCCTTGATCCAGAGAAGCCTGTGTCGTAGAAGAAGGACTGACTCATATGCGACATAGAGCTCGCACAATAGTATTGAGTATGAAATGGGCTGATCGCGTGGGAGGTGAATACAGGCATTTGTTTTAGGGAGATTTGTAGCAAATGATTTTGGGGAATAACCAAGCGCTTCAACACTCAAATGCAGGTCCTCTAAGTCGTTAGGAAGGAACGAAAGTGACGATAAAGCATAGAACACACGGACCACGTCTGAGAAAGGCAATCGCGAGACGAGGTATCAGTGTTTCCCTCTTTATTATCTCCACGTGTGGGAGGGTGCTGCCGACTGAGCATCTTTAGGGCTGCTTCGTTTTTAGGCATCCCAAAGTAGGAGGATAGCTATTCGAAGCAGTGCTTAATAATTGAGAGCGAAAGTGCATGTCAAGTAGAGGTACAAATAAGACCCGTCCTAGCCTTGGAATCCATGTAAACCATCATATGCAAGGGAAGACCAGATTATGTTCAATGCTGACCGGGTAGTTGGGCCGCCGAAAGTTTCCACAACGTAAGTAAACTTTGATATGTATGGAATAATCGACGAATATGATCGTGCCTTCAAAGTTGCCAGGTCAGGAGTTTGTCTTGCAAGTGATGGTTGTATTCTTGCCGGTGACTTCTATTGGTTATATTTGTCCCAGGTCCTCATGTATACCCAAATATAAATAAGCAAAGGCCAATTTTCTATTTCAAAGCTTTTCTGGCTTTCTCCAGTGATCGACTCAAATTTATTTAAAATTAAATAAATTGTCGACAAAAGCAGGCACATTCCGGGTCCGGCCGCTACCAAATTCTTGAAACGGCTACTCTCCCACTCAAGCAGCTTTTCACTAGTTTTTAATAAATTTCAAGGAAAACTACATCCCAAATTAGCAATTTTATTGTAAAGAAACTTAAAAGTGGTTTTTAATTTTTTTTTGTCTGCTACTCTGCTTATAGAAACCGCTTCCGCTACCATTTAGAAAGTCCGCAAGTAGCCGACTAATTTAGCGGACCGCCCCATCTAGTTTTAACTACTATCCCAATCTAATTTTAACTACTATTTTACCACTTGCGGCTCCGACTAGTTTTCATTGGGACCTCGCCCCATACTGCGTGCGCCGTGTAGTATACTATTCTCCTAGTTTTTGTATTTATCTTGAAGGGATAATCTTGTATAGAGAAATGGGTTAAATACTTTTTAGGGACTCTTAATAAGTATTGCTTTAATAAGAGAAGGTGTTAAGCGCCAAAAACAATAATACAAGTTTACCTTGGTGAGATTTGAAATGTTTTGACTATCTTTATTAAAACCAGGCAATGGCTTCGCTACTAAAATTAAAATTTAAAATCTAGAAAAAAAGCAGCCATGGCTAAATTCTTAGAAATTTTCTGAACTTCACCATTTGTAATTCTTTGGGTTTTAAAAAATTCACAATTTAGATACTTAGATTTCTGTACTTCACCACTATTTCTAAAAGAATTATTAGAAATAACTGATAAAAAAAGTCATAACCAAACTAAGATGAAATTATTATTCAAATACTAAAAAAATCCCATTCTTAAGTTAGTGATTAGACCCGTGGCGAGACAACGTACGGATGGAAATTTGTCTAGGGCATGGAGTGGCCATTGTTGAGGGTCCTAGATCATAAAACTGTCCCGTATTTTGTCCACGGGTATCTACTTACTTTAGATTGGCCTTTGGAAGAAACATTGATAGATCCTAATATTGTAAATACCAATAATGTAGGCACTTAACTACTAAAAGCTCTCTTGCAACTGCAAATGCGGGTTGTTACAGCATTTCTGCCCCTCGCATATCGCCCTTGTTCGGATCAGTTTGGCGAATTTCCATTCTGTTCGATGGCAGACCCCCGTTCCTACCTTGAGTATTTTTTTTCACTTCAACTACCTACTCTTCCTTGGGAATTAGAAGAGGAGAGGGGTCTGCGAGAAAAATCTGGAAGCAAGATCCGAGACAAATGTACTAGTGACACCTCCCTCACCTTGAGTAAATGCAACCGTTATATCTTACGGTAGCCAACCGTTTTGACATAAACATAAACTTGAAGAAATTGGTTTACAAATAGAGTTGTAGATGAATGATAGGCTTCCATAGCCATGTGATAGAAGCTTGCTCCCTAAGGAGTCTTAAGAATAGATTGGGTAGATTTATGGATGAGCGTGAAGGCGACAGGAGCTGCCTCACTAGGCTATCAATTAGCTTTTTGCAGGTATGAGTCTACCCCTAAAACTTTGACGGTTTCTGAAATGCGTGCAACCCTTTCTCACTATGTATCGACGTCCCCATACCTTCACAAAATCTGACTTTACGTCACCATCCACAATCGGAATGCATTTTACTTTGCTTCCAACCTTAGTTCTGTCAATGAGCTTGATCTTGGTTCCCCTACGCCGCGATTTTGTAATTCAGGTTAAGTTAATAGTGCCATATAAAACCTAGTTATTTGGTTTGTAAATTTCGTATTATATGTTTTTGGGGTATGCGCCTATCAATTATAAAATTCATTTTTTTAGTTATATTTTGCTGTTCGCTTCAGAGTAAAAACATTTAAAGTTTGCTGGTTCAGTCCAACTATCAAGCTATGTTGCTTCTCAGACGGACGTCATCCTCCCCACCGTAATGCCCAGTCACGGGGGTAATCTTCCTAGTAAATAGCGTCAGCTTAAAAAGAATCCGGACGGAGATTCGAACTGCCGGGCAACCGCGATAACCGTGGTATCGGAGGGCGCACCATCTAGCTGGAGTAGAGATTCGTTTTAAGGCATATTTGAGTCGACGCTCAAGAGTTGGCATTTGGGCTGCACCAAAAAGATCGAAAGGTCGTCCACGTAGAGCGAACATATTGTGGCAGCTGTGAAATGATACCGTTGGTGCTCAGGGCAAATATGCGGGATGCTCTCTTCCTGATTAATTAAGCCGGAGTAGGCTAACTCATTCAATCGCGGAATCAACGATCTCAGGAATTCATTTTAAGATTGTGGGCATCCCCTCGACCCCCATGGTGTGGAGAATATCCATGATACCGTATCGCCATGGGCTACCGTAGGCCTTCTGCAGATCTTTAGAAAAAAAGGAAAAGTGTTCTCTCTACGAAGGAAGTCTTCTCAGCATTTTAGTTATAGAATAGGATATGGAGTGGAAGAGAGTAACATTTTTCCAACTTTCAACCCGCAAGAGTACAGTTGTCATTCCCTAGGATTCTGGGAAGATACCCACCATCCAGATACTTTTAACAAATATAACCAAAGGCCATGCTCGAGAGTGGAACGCAATTCACTTAATTCTAAACATGTTTGAGTTTTCCGCCTCTTGGGCAAAGACCATTCGGCAGTCTTCAGCGATATCACGAGGTGCATACAATCCTGACGGAGCAGCATCCTGCCTAGAGTGTGCCGAGATTGCGGGCGCCTCCCGCGAAAACTCCCAGAATCCTGTGGATACTTGCCTACCTCTGCTAGATGAATCTTCCCATTAAGTGAATATATGCATGCCTGCAAGGAAGAGGCTCGGGCGTGCTTCGAGACATACCGGAAACTAGCCAAAGCTCTATGATTTCGATCGGGTGGCACTTATACCTCATGTAGGCATAACTCTTCTGTTTGAGGCCCGCCTCACACTCGTCTGACCAAAACGGAAGTGGTCGGCGTGCAAAACGGCTAGACGTTAGAGAATAGAAATTAGGCCAAAACTCTACAGAGTCGGTGAAATTAGTCATTTCCTGAAATGCGGACCGCTCCGCTCGGGCCAAGCACTACCGGTTGTATGAAAAGATTTACTAAAAGCAAAGAAAAACTGCGCAACCTCCTGTCCGACCCCCATCCCAGGGTCGTGGGGAGGCGAAACAATTATGCCCATGGAGGGTGGGTAGCGGGCACGCGCAGAAAATGAACTCGTACAAAAAGATTGGGAACGTGAGGTGACTAGCATCCGCAGCTCCTCCCAGTTAGCCTGGAGTCTGCGTAAATTCCAATGAAGTAATTTGTCAATTGGTGGGTGGTGACTGTTGATGATGAAGCAATTCAAGTTTTACAAAAAATGTTAATTGAAGTAACTGTTCATTAAAAATAACTATAAAATTGTAAGTATGCACAACCACAAGCCAAGATGTTCTATCATATTCCCTACAACGTATTTGCGAGTTCAACAGTTTGGGATGACATCTAGTGTGCTTAGGCCTACCTGTTTTAATAATGGTTTCTTTTTCATTATAAGTCATTGTACCGAATTTCCTTTTAACTAATTTTACAATAATGCAATCGCATTTTCAACTTTATTTGCATCTATTTTGTTTAATTAAAAGTGGGTTATCACTTTAATAAAAATGAATAAGCAATACGCCACACTTATCTAAGCACTTACTCGCAGCTACTAACTTATTTCAAAGATACGAGGTGCGAGTTTGGTAGGGCTGCCAGAATCCAGGAAATGTAAACAAAATTCTTAAGATACAAGAGCATAACCATACAAAGTTTACAAGTTAGTTTGTTGGTTTCAGTCCTATCAAGCTATGTTGCTTCTCGTGCGGTCTGTAGGGCAAGCCCTAACTTCCCACATTGATGCCCAGTCACGGCGGTAACCTCCATTAGTAAATAAGCTATATAGCTGCCTTCATTCTTAGAACCAGTATTTAAATATAACCTAAAAATTGCTTAAGCTTTAGAGCATAGTAAAAGTTAGCTCATTGTGTTTTGGACCTTTTATTGCTATATTAAAAAAAAAGTGAAAAGACAACGAGAGGGAAGCACGCTGCGGTGTTGCGGATAGGCCCGCTTCCCACCGTCGTACGAACATGCGACCTATAAAAAAGGTCAAATGAAGAAGTGGTAAGTTCCTTCCAAAAATATGTATAGTCCACAAATATGTGTGAACGAACTAGTCCTGAATAGAAGGGACAAGCGGTAACGATCCCGCTTGTCCTAGTACCTGGACAGGTAGCGTACGTGAAGACCATCCACAATGGGATATTCTGGTGGACTCTCATCAAATGGTAGTGCGTCCCGTGAGTGTATCTAATTCAGAGACATCGAGCTATTGAGGGATATGATTGGTCGTTTTCGGTCGCATTAACATAACAACATAATTTCACGGATGACAAAAGCCACAAGGGCCTATCAAAGGTCATCCGCCTCCGTCAAAACCCACCCACAAAAAGCACCATCACCAGGGGAAGTCAAAATCAAAGTCCCCCAAAATATAATATACTACATGACAAGAGCCATAAGGGCTCATCATAGGTTATCCGAGTCAAACAGCCTCTTTTTTTTTAAGGCACCCAAACTCCCAGGAAAACTGCGTCCAGAAACAAGGGTAACCACCAATCAAGGCTTGTTCACAACTAAATCATGCAGCTATAGATATATACAAAACTTAGGAACCATCACAACCTTCCCTCCCCATAAACTCATCCAACCTACTCTTAAATACATTTAAATTTGGACTACCTACTACCCTCCGCGACAATTTATTCCAGAAGTCCACCACTCTATTGGGGAAAAAATATTTTCTTAAATCCAACTTACACCCTTGCTTTTTAATTTTCAAGTGGTGACCTCTAGTCAGATTTCCATCATCTAACTCAAAAATCTTGCTAACATCCAATTTATCTATCCCGGAAAAATTTTTAAACGGCCCAATCATATCCCCTCTCACACACCTTTCGAACGAGAACATATTAAATACCCTCAGTCTATCTATATATTCAAGGTGCCTCAGGGAAGGAATAATCTTTGTTGCCCTCCGTTGCACTGACTCGAGAAGGTGAATATCGTGTCTAAAATGTGGGGCCCACATTAAGAATAACCTCCTTACTTTTGTAACTGACATTTCTCTTAATGAAACCCAGCACTCTATTTGCCCTATTTCTTGCTTCAATACACTGCTTAGAAAACATTAATGACTTATCTATTACTACTACTAGAGCTTTCTCATCCTCTACTGAGCTCAGCCAATGCCCATCCATTTCATAGTTAAATTCTCTATTATCTTTTCCCATGTTAATAACTTTGCACTTATCAAGGTTGAAAGTCATTTGCCACTTATGTGCCCAGGATAACAATTTATTTAAATCCCCCTGCACTTTAAAATTATCATAAATATCTTTAACTACAGCTGCTAATTTGGTATCATGCGCAAAAATTGACACTTTATTATTAACTGCCTCTCCAAGATCGTTTATATAGATGACAAATAATAATGGACCGAGAACTGATCCCTGAGGAACCCTACTGATAACATCCCTCCACTCTGACTTTACACCATTTAGCACTACCCTTTGCTTCCCGTCTTTCAGCCACTCAGCTATCCAATTTGAAACGCCCCCACATATCCCAATCATTTTTAATTTATGAACTAGTTTCCTATGCGGTACCTTACAAATGCTTTACTAAAATCTAAGTAAATTATATCTATATTCTCCCTTATCTACTTGATCTGTTACAAACTCCAGAAAGTCGAGATCAGCTGCAGATAAAGTGAGTTGTTATCGACTGAGGGAGGCGCCGGGCGTATAGGCTAATAATGTACGGCGTAGAGCGAGTGACTTATCCTTAACATCGACAAGTTGGGTCTCAACGGGGGAAGGTACCGGTCGCTTCGTAATATAACAACTTAAAATAATTTCACGCGTGACGAGGGCCAAAACTCGCCCACAAAATGCATCCATAGGATTGTCATCATGCATCTACAATATACAATTAGAACTATACACAGGAATGTGCCCAAAACAAAAAGCATCATCATCAAGACTTCAAAATCCAACCAATCATAATATACAATAATAAAAAAACATCCACAGGAATCGAGTTCAGAATACTCCCCTAAAGTTAACCCTCCCTCCCCATATAATTATCTAATTTGTGAAAAATATTTTCTAATATCCAACCTGCATCTGTTTTTTTTGTTGTTTTTTTTAAGTGGTGACTACCTTCCAACTCAAATAACTTGCTAAAATCCAACTTGTCCATCCCAGAACAGATTTTAAAACGCTCAATCATATCTCCCCTCATATCTTCATATTCAAGGTGCTTCATCGAAGGTATTATTTTTGTTGCCCTCTTTTGTACTGACTAGCATGTTGATGTCAAAAATGTGGTGACCATGCTTGTATACAATACTCTAAATGTGGCCTAACAGAAAAGAGTTGTAGAGTTTAAAAAAAAACCTCTACTCTTGTAGCTAAAATTCCTCTTAATGTATGCTACCGGAACCTAGCTCAACGAAATTAACTGACAGTGAAGTGTGGGGGCGCCGGATGTAGGAATAACTTTTGTTTGGGGGCAGTCTCACGCTCGGCTAACCGCCACGGGACCGGTTGGCGTGCAAAACGGACAGAAGTTATAGGAATAGTAGCTAGGCCCACGGTATGAGGTAGCCGGAGAAGAATTCTACGGCCTCGTCTACCTACGTAAAATCCTCGACTGGGACACAAATCAGTCAATGTCCTTAAATGCGGACCACCGGGGGTGGGCTCTCGGGCGGCAGCGTCCCAGAAAATGATCACTACCATGGAGGTCATCGACCCCCCCCCCCCCCACACACACACCCCAATCAGGCTGTGCATCCGGAGAGCGCAGAGATAGATCGAGGCAGGAAAATTAAGCGGTTCTTGGGCAGTGATGCTTAAAGGCATCTAAATTTAGGACACCCATTTCCAGCTCGTCAATTAAGTCGGCAAGGACTTGACCCCAGAGGGGGTGTCTACCGTTCACAGATCTGAGCAAGAGGAAGGGCCTCTGCAACCGTGCCACGACGAGGCGGAAGTCACACAGCGTCGAAGTCCGTTGGCGGTGGAATGTACGCGGAAATAACAGTATACCTCCTATCCAGCTGCAGCTGAACAGCTACTGCCTGAAGAGTTCTCTAAAGCGAAGAGAGAATGCCGGGTGTAAATCGCACATCCTCCCGCATCCCGTGGTGATGGGGTCACAAAACTCATACCCCGGGAGGGTAGCTAGGGGACTTGAGCCCAGCATGGTCTCATGCAAAAAGATAGGGAACGGAAGAAGACGCCCCCCCCCCCCCCGAAGCTCCTCCCAATTGGCCCGGAGTCCACGGCAATTGCATTGGATGAATATGCTCTGCAGGCCTAGCTCGGAGGAGATGCGGGGACCCTCTTCGAAGAGAAGACCCTCACGGGAATAGCGCGCTTTTGGCCGGGCAATGAGCTGAAGGGCTTATCGGGGAGGTTGGGCTCGCCATGCGACTTTTCCTCCCTCCACCTCAAAAACCTTTGGTAGGTGGGGCGGCTTCGGAGGCGGGAGCCCTAGTTTTAGCTGGGACTGGGTGTGAATACTATGCCGCCAGCTCTACCAGGGGAGCGCCCGGGGTGGTTAGAACCCGCAGATTGATTCTTAATGCGCACTGAAACGACCGTGCTCGCAGGCCTGGAGATGCCAGGGCGAAATCCGAGACTATCCTTGGCTCGAACGGCTAGGTTTCCTATTCAAGGAGATACCACATTGCTTCAAATAAGCTGGATGCGCCTCTCCGCAATTGACACACGATTTATCGTGTGTGGCGTTGGAGTAACTTACACAGACCGGAGTAACCCCGACTCTGTGCTTCTACAGAAACGATTAGTATGGCCGAAGCAGTAGCGATACCAAACTGTACGCACAACCGCTCAACACTTAAAGTCCTCGGCGACGAACCCCAACCAAGTACGGCACTGATTGTATACTTAAAAGAAAGTAAATTATATTTTAAAATCTAGAAAAAGAAAAAAAAGCAAAACTCGATAAATTATAAAAAATTAAGGTTTTTTTTTGCAATTTGAAAAACCTTTTAATAGGTGTACAATTTAATTATCACCACTCATTCATTTCAATTGACTTCCTCCCATCAGATCACCATTCACAACTCATGACTATTATTCACGCTTTTAAATTTTAATCTATAAAATACCGTGCCTGTTTAGACCCATACATGTGTGAAAGGGCATAAAACGCTTAATAATAATAAAAAAAACGCGCATCGAGTCGATGAGCGCGTCACAGTCGAACGAGACGAATAGCGTATGAGTGGGTCTCGAGGCCCCTCCCTGTTTTCTCCATGGTTGGTTAGCTCTAATGTGATTATCATCAATGGAGTAATCCACGAGATTCCTCGCATAAACCATCATTTAACGAAGTTAATGGTTAGAGTGCGACGTCACACTCACCGACGTGCCATCAAGTGTCCGAAGGGCTCTAATCATGGCCGCCAGGGAGGGATCCCACTCATTCCTCGGAAGGCTTCCGTCTGAGAAAGGGACAACTTCGGCTCTCTGATGCATCATTTTTGCTATTGGCCAACATGCTCCCATCAATGGAGCGAATAACCAGAAAGCCTTTATATCCGGCGGCCCCGAAAACGGCAAGTAGTCTCTCAATGACTGGCCTCTACGTAATCAAGGCTCCGCTCAGCGCACTTGCAACTTCGACTCGGGGCACCATCTCGCTGCCGGACGTGCCGATCTTTGGTCCTTTCCAAAACTGAAGCAAACCCGTCCCTTCTTGGAGTCACGGCGGAGTGAGATGAACCTTTAGTTCTATTTTTCATTCTTTTATTTTGGGCGCTAATCGCAACCCCGATTGCGATGATACCATATATGATTGTCTATTAACACCCATGGCCACCATCCAGTCTGATTATCGCAAAGCAGTTTTTGTTTTCAATGTTCACCATCGTGAATGGCTTGAGTCTGCATCACCAACAGATATTCATGGTCGTGTAGCATATGATTTTGCTAGTGTTTCGGGCTGTTCACAGTTGAGATATATATATATATATATAGTTAGGATTAAATATTTACATTTGTAGGGGTATAGACCGCTACACTGTCTCGACTTAGTACTTACGGATGTACCCGATATTGTCAAAGCAGAAATTAATGCACTCATAGGTACTTCCGATCATTCTGCCATCAATATCAAACTTGATCTTATGCAACCTGTCTCCTTCTTTATCTAAAAAACGATTAACTGGAATAATGTCCGTGATGATGTCTCCAGGATTCGATTAGGAGCCATTCTTTGCAGTGCTGAGCCCATGTCCGCTTTCAATGAACAGATCCTTAGTATTATTTCTGGCCGAGTCTCTGTTAAAAGGATCTCATACCGGTTCAATGATAAAGCCTGGTTTACAGTGGAATGCAAAACTGCTCGGGATGCCAAACAGGCAGCATACCGCCACTGGTCTCGGCTACGCACAAGAGAATCTTGGAACAAGTATGTTCTAGCAAGATCTCAAGCAGAGAGGATTTATCATGATGCGGAAGGGGAATATATCGGCTCTGCCGAGGATAAATTGTTAAGCGCCACTGATCTACATAAATGGTGGTCCACCCTTAAATCAGTGGTCTTTGGCTGCAGCTCATCACTTTCCCCACTGCTCTCTGAGAATGGTCAACTTATCACGAGTCCAAAGGAAAAGCTGATTTTTTAATGAAGCACTTTGACTCTAAACTTAGTAGAGGGCAATTAATTTTCAATCAAGAAATGGCCATTATGCCTACTCAATAAAATTGCATTTCGGTCCAAAGAAGTGGAGAAGCTATTCAATGCTCTTGATCCATATGGGGGCACAGATCCCCTAAGATGTTTCCTTTGTTTTTCAAGGAAACTGCTGTAATCGCAAAAAAACTGAATGCAGTATTTAGATGCCTCATGCGATCTGGATCGTCCTCCCGAATGCTTGGGGGTGGCTCACATTACGCCTATTCCTAAGGAAACTCCTTCCCCTGATCCCTCCAATTATCGTCCAATCTCTATTACACCAATACTTTCTAAAGTTTTTGAGCACCTCGTTGCAGCTCGCCTTTCCCGCTTTCTTGAGAGATCAGGTATTCTCCCTTGTAATCAATTTGCTTATCGAAAAAATCTTGCTACGACGGGTGCACTTCTTACGATCTCTCAAGATCCAGTTAGCACTAGGCCAGGGGCATGAGGCCCGCATATGTCAACTAGATCTCTCCGCTACCTTTGAAAGAGTAAATCATAATGGCTTGCAGAAGAAGCTAAGAGATATCGGTGTTGGTGGACGGATTTTATATATTTTAGAGCAATTCCTGGTGGGTCGCACCCACAGGGTTTGTGTTGATGCCAACTTCAGTGACTGGCATCTTGTCCATTCGGGCATTCCGCAGGGCAGTGTTTTCGGACCTCTGTTCATCAATATTTACACTGCTGACCTCTTTAGCATTACAGAAAATATTATGTATGGTTATGCAGACGATGCAACTTCCCTCACTCTCGCAGCATTGCATCTAATTCCTTCAATAAAGATCTTCGATGCATTTCTATATGGTGCCATACACGGAACATGAAGTTTAACATCGCTAAATCTAAATGTATGTATCTCGTGATCTCGTAGCTCTTTTCCTCAACATGAACATAATGTTGATGGCTTAGCATTGAAAGATGTAGACGAACTAGACATTTTGGGCGTTAAATTTGATTCCAAATTAACTCGAGTGTCGCATCAGATCTCTTGCGACCACTGCTTCGCATAAATCGGGGATCATGAGACAGGCCTATGCCACCTTCAATGATGCTTCCGTGTCCGCCACTTGCTTCCGAAGCTTTATTCTTCCAGCTTTGGAATATTGTGACCCTGTCTGATCGTCTGCTGCTACCTCACACTTGCATCTTATTGACAGTCTCTTATACTGCCAGCTTTCTTTGTGGCGGAAATGTCCAATGGAACCTTGCACATCGCCGAATGATCAGCAATGTGTGCATGCTCTATAAGATACAATCGAATCCGTATCACTCTCCGTATATTTCCTTGCCAAATCGCTTTATAACACTCGTCAGGCTTTGGCCCGGCATCCTCTTTGTTTTCAGTCTATCAGATGCCCTACTAGCAAGTTTCAGCGTTGCTCTGCCAAGTGTTGTCCATCTTTGGAGTTCCTTGGACGAAAAGACTTGTGCACTGAATAGTGTAGACGACTTCAAAAAGACAGCTAATAAGATCTTGTGTCCATCATGAGCCATTATCCCGTTATTTTGTTAAGCTGTTTTTTTCTTGTTTGAATATTCTATATACAGTATATCTTGTTTTGTTTGAATGTTGCTATATATTGTTTTTCAAATTTATTTAATTTTATTACTCAATTTAATTTAATTGAATCCATAGACGACTGGAAACCTTGAGTTTTTTCTTTACCCATCTTTTCTTCTTACCATCGTTCCCTTTTCGACGTTGTAGGTGTGCTGGGATTGCTAATTGCAATCTATAGTGTTCGCACTCTTCCCGTTCTACCTGTCATCTTGTGTAATAATAATAATGAACCCGCTCTTATACACCGCCAGTAGGAGCCCCTATATCAGATGGATCAGCTTCAGCAAGATCCTTCTCCAAGATGGAATTGTACCAGCCGGGGAATGAGGTCCTTCCTCTCTTTGAGAGTCCTTAGATGCTCGAACATTCCTAGGGAAAGCATGCACAAGTACGGACTCTGGTTCGGTTCCAAGCTACAAACCCTGGCATGGTCACTCCCGTGACCATATCATATATGGGTGGGGGCTCCGTGTGCCCCTCCCCCGCTCAAGAAATCATAGATTCCATTCGCGCTACTCTCTGCCACAATAGTCTTTGTTCAAAGGGGTGTCTCGATTTCCCCCATCCTCCCCAACACCTAGGGAGGACGAGGCTGCGCTTGGAGGCGGATCTCCTCGCACTTTCCCACTCTTGGTTTCAGTTGTCAGAATGATTATGTAGATTGAAAAAAAGGACCTCATGGAAATTAGATACTATGACCTCCATATTAGTGGAGATGTTAATAGAAAAGTCTCCAAAAATTAGAAATTCCAGAATATGATCATTTACACATTATAATCGGGTCGGGACAACGCTGATGGGCATTGTCAAGCAGGCCCGCCTTTTAGGCGAAATTGTCCTGGAACTTTGACCATAAAGGATGGTGCCGGCGCAGCCAGCTTATATGTGTACGACAGGAACGTGAGCAGAGTCTACAGTCAAGTTCAAACAGTACCGAATACTTGCCATAGCCAGCGGACTACTGGCCCTCGCAGTGCCAGTCGCCTAAGGCTCATAAGACGTGTGGAATGGGGTAGGTGGGTATGTAATAAACAGAAGTAGAGATAGTTGGGTCTACTAACGAGAAGCGTGGGTGATCACCTATTATTATCATTCCCTGGTGCTAGGTGATCCCAGGATGGCATGCAGTCCACCAAGGCTACCGGACCGAACTCTGTACAGGTGGAAACACTCCTAGTGCAAAGTGCGGCCAGAAAACGTCGAGTGGAGAGCCGTAATAATAATAAATATATTATGAATAACATTAACTTATAATAATTATAATACATAATAAATACTAACAAAAAATCATACTACATAATAATAATAACTAATAGTAATACTAATAAAAAGTAAAGTAGTGCTGAATGTGAGCGATGCAAAGTGACCAACAATTTTCCAAGCGACATCCCTAAAATCCAAGACAACCCAGTGACGGGGCGTCCCTAAGCTGCACTCAGTTTGGGAAGGCGTGCACCTCCTCCGGACACCGAATATAACAGGCTACACAGGGTAGATCCCTACGGGGGATGTGTGCTTCATGCGAGTCTAACAACGACTGTGGATGCGCGCGGCAGTTTTACTTTAGGGAAACGGTCATGATGGGGGGCGGGCGGACAGCTACGGTTTTAGCCGAGGCCGAGTGTAAACCGTTTGTGCCGCAATTTTTTTTTTTTTTAATTTAAGTTTAAGGGGCTATCTGGCGACTACCGACTTAGGCATTAGTCGCCGTAAACAAACAGCCTAGTTCTAGGCTACTTTAAGAAATTGAACAGGAAACAACAATAAAAAGAAATAACAAAAACAACAACAACAATTAAACCTGGTTAAATGAAAAGGAGAAAACCGGCCTCCCCCCAAAAGTCAACAAGTCCACTATTCAAAGTGCACGCACTCGTCCCGAGTACAAGGGACAGGTGGTAGCGACCCCACCCATCCCGGTACCGGGACAGGTGTCGTGCGCGAAGATCACCCAGACTGGGACATTCGACAAGAATGTGCCGAACAGTCTGGGCGACGACGCAGTCGTCGCAATAGGGCGCTGGCGAGCGCTCCATCAGATAGCGATGCGTCACACGAGTGTGTCCGATTCGGAGACGACAGAAAGTGACCTGAAGCCGTCGCAGGATTGGGGGATAGGTCCATGGGAACAGTCGCGGTGCAATGGCACGCAACTTTAAGTTCCCTTCGACCCTCTACCATCTTCTTTGCCAAGCAGTCCGAAGAGCTGCCCATATTACTGCCATGTAGTCAGTGTGAGGAAGAGCGAAACGCTGGTCCGGTTGCAGAGTACTCGCAGACTCTTTGGCGCCCTCATTCCCCGCAATTCCTACATGTCAAAGAACCCAGCAAAAGATAATCTCGACATCTGCCTGGCTCGCCAAAACCGTGGCGTCACGGATTTTGTGAACCAGGAGATGCGGAGATTCCAATGCCCCGAGAGCACTCAGGGTGCTTTGTGAGTCGCTATAGATCACAATCCGGTCTCCGAACCGGGCACGTCGCGTAATCTCCCGTACCGAGTGGTGTATTGCCACCAGCTCGGCCGTGAAGACAGACGCAGCACCTGGTAGAGCCCCGCTGACTTCAAACAGAGAGGATACGGCGTGGAAGCCGACCCCCTCTTGGGCCTTGGAGCCATCCGTATACACTGGCACGGTACCAGCGTGACACGATGTGTGCTCCAAAAAGGGCGAACGCAATACTCCCGGCGCAGTACAAGCTTTGGGAGCAGAGGCGTGGCGACAAATAGCCAAATGTGGTACCCTCCAGGGTGGCGTCCTGGGCAGAACCAGGGGCGCCACCGGCCCGAGAGCTATATCTACCCCTCGAAGGAGTTTTCTGGCCCTAAACCTAAAGGGCTTAGGGTATGACTGGCGTCTCTCGGGGCATAGGCACCATCGAGATCAGGTGCGGATGCAGTGAGAGCTGTTGGTGACTGAGGAAGGCGCTGGGTTCGCGCGTATAGGCGAGTGATGCACTGCACGCGGCGCAGAGCGAGTGGCATCTCCCCAGCATCGACCAACAGGCTCTCAATGGGGGTAGTGCGGCAGGCACCGGTCGCAAGGCGAAGGCCGGTGTGGTGGATCGAATCCACCTTCCGCAATAAGCGCTCGTCTGCGGATGCATAAAACTCGCATCCGTAGTCGAGCTTCGAGTAAACAAAGGATCGATAAAAAAGTAAGGCAGCAGCCCTATCAGCGCCCCAAGCGCTGAAGGTCACGAAACGGAGAATGTCCATGGCGTGGGTACAAGAGACCCTAAGGTTATGAATATGAGCCTCCCAGGTAAGGCGTCGGTCGAATACAAGACCAAGGAAACGGTGCGACTCAACCACATCCAGGGGCACCCCATTAAGAAACAAATCTGGGTCGGGGTGAAGCCGTGGATGGCGGCAGAAGTGCACCACCTTGGTCTTGGCTAAAGAAAACCGAAACCTGTGCGCTTCGGCATAGCGAGAGACGCGGTTCAATCCCTGTTGGAGTCGACGCACCAGAGTTGGCATCTGGGCCGCGCCAAAAGAGATCGAAAGTTCGTCCACGTAGAGCGTAGCGAGAACATCTTCCGGCAGCAACGAGGTGATGCCGTTGATGCTCAGGGCAAAGAGTGTGACACTGAGGACACTTTCCTGCAGGACACCCGCTTCCTGCTCCTTTGGGCCGGAGAGGGCTCCCCCCCCTCCCCAACCGTGCGCGGAATTGACGATCTCTCAAAAATTCAGATATAAACATTGGAAGGCGTCCCCTCGCCCGCATCGTGTGGAGAGTCTCCATGATACCGTATCGCCATGCGGTATCATAGGCCTTCTCCAGATCAAAAAACACCGTGGCGTAGTGCTGTCTACGAAGGAAAGCCTCGCAGACGGCATTTTCCAGTCGGAGCAGAGCATCCGCTCTCTGGGAAAAAGGCTAATCTAACATTTACCAATTTCTCCATCAACTTGCACACGCAAGAGGTTAGAGAGATTGGGCGGAAACCGGTCGGAGTAAAGTGATCTCTCCCCGGCTTGCGAAAGGCGAGCACAGTAGCGATTCGCCAGGAGTCTGGGAGAAGACCTTCCACCCAGATCCTGTTGAACAAATCTAACAGAAATGCCATGCCTCGCTCACCCAGGTGTCGAAGCATGGCGTACGGGACATCGTCCGGACCATGGGCGGTGTCCGCGCACGAAGCGAGAGCGGAACGCAACTCACTCACAGTAAACTTGTCGTTGAAGGGTTCTCCGCCTCTGGAGGTAAAGTCCAGCCGGCGGCCTTCCGCGACATTACGACGTGCATTGAATGCTGGCGGAGCAGCATCACGGCTAGAGAATGCGGAAAAAAGTGGTCCGAAGGATTCCACCACGGACGCGGGGTCTGAGATTGCGGTCCCATTCTCCTGGAGAACGGGAGGGGGGTCCTGCGAGAACTTGCCCCGAATCCTTTTGACTCGCTTCCACACCTCAGCTAAAGGGGTCATCCCGTTAAGTGCAGACACGTATGCCCACCAAGAAGAGCGGCGGGCGTGCTTCGAAATATACAGGAACCTAGCCCTAGCCCGACGAAATTCAGCAACAGTGAAATCTTTCAGGCGGCGCTTATAGCGCATGTAGGCATAACGCTTCTGTTTCAGGGCCGTCTCACACTCGGCCGACCACCATGGGAGTGGTCGGCGTGCAAAACGGCCAGACGTCCTAGGAATAGTAGTCAGGCCCACGGCAAAGAGGTTGCCAGAGAAGAACTCAACGGCCTCATCTACCGAACTAAACTCCTCGACTGAGATAGAGAATTCAGTCATTTCCTGAAATGCAGGCCCCCGCACCCGCGCCAAGCACCACCGAGGTGGGCTCTCAGGCGGCAGTGCCCTGAAAATGATATTTGAATGGGAAAGTGATCACTACCATGGAGGTCATCGACCACCCCCCAATCAAAATCAGGCTGTGCATCCGAAGAGCACAAGGATAGGTCAAGGCAAGAAAATGAAGCGGTTCTCGGACAGTGATGCGTAAACTCATCCACGTTTAGGACACCCATCTCAAGCTCTTCGATCAGATCGGCAATGACCTTTCCCCTGGGATTTATGGAGTAATCTCCCCAGAGAGGATGCCTGCCGTTCATATCTCCAAGCAAGAGATAGGGCCTCGGCAACCGTGCCACGACGCAGCGGAATTCCCCCCGTCGAAGTCAGGTGACGGTGGAATGTACGCAGAAATCAGAGTATACCTCCTATCCAGGTGCAGCTGCACAGCCACTGCCTGAAAGGAGGTATCTAAAGAGAAAGGAAGAACGGAGACATCATGCCGGGTGTAAACCGCGCATCCCCCAGCCCGGCCATCCCGCGGTGGTGGGGTCGCAAGACCCTTATACCCCAGAAGGGCGGGCAGGGGGCACGCGCCTAGCATGGTCTCTTGCAAAACGATAGCTAACGGGGAACGGGATGAGACGAGCCCCTGCAGCTTCTCCCAGTTGGCCCGGAATCCACGGCAATTTCATTGAAGGAATTTGCCCTCCAGGCCTAGCTCGGAGGAGACGCGGGGGCCCTCCTCGAACTGAAGACCCTCACGGGAATGGCTGTACGCTTCCCGGGGGCAGAACCCCCGGTGCTGTTGGCCGGACAAAGCGCTGAAGGCGCTGTTGCCTTCGAGGACTTATTGGGGGAGGTTGGGCTCGCCATGCGAGTCTTTTCCTCCCTCCGCCTCGAAACCTTAGGCGGGCGTTGCGGCTTGGGAGGCGGGGGCCCCTCTTTTCGAGGAACCACCGTCTCCGAGCCAATCGCTCCACCTAGGGGCGTGGGCAAACGGGCCGAAGCTCCTTTGTTGCTGTCCTCCTTTTGGGGAACAGCTTTAGGAACCCCGGAAGATGGCCTAGCGACCATCTTCAGGGGTGTTGCCTCCTGTGAGTCTAACGACTCGGTGGAGGCGCGTGGCCGTTTCGCCTTACGGGAAACGGTCACGCTGGGGGTTGTGCCGCAAGCTTTACCATAGGAGCCCTGGGGTGAATAAAACACGCAGAACGGTTTTAAATTGGCGCGCAAGTGACCGTGCTGGCTGTCCTGGATGGGCCAGGAGCAGAGGGAGGGGGAGGGGCTCTAAAATATTGAAGCGTAGACGGCCTAGCTAACGCTGGGCGCACCAGGACGAATTCCTTAGCCGCGTGAAAGCAGAGACGATCCGCAGCCTTAACGGTAGGATTTCTTTCTCAAGGAGATAGCGCCGCACTGCTTCGAGAAATCTGTGTGCGGCTCTCTGCCAATGACAATTGGCCATACACGATAAGGACAATGTGCACGGCTTTCAATCAACTTAACATGGGGGAGAACCCGACTTTGAACGTCCACATGGTCGAAGTAGTAGCATCTTCTCCGCAGTGGCACGAATGCCTCCTCAAGTTAGCGATACCAATCGTCACGCACCGACTAAAAGGAGCCTGTCACGATCGAACGTGACAAGGAGTGTAGGTGTGGGGCTAGAGGCCACTGTTTTATCATCACACTTTCAACCATAACTGCTCCTTGGTGATCTCTTTTAAGTAGTAGTCTAAGAGTAACCTTGCATAAATAACTTTCACGGTAGAGTGCGGTGACCATCACTTTCGTATCCGAATGGCACTAATAACGGCCGCATCGAAAGGGGCTTCCGTCTGAGAAACGGGTCACCTTCTGCTCTCTACAATTCAATCTAACTAAAGGTATCTTTTGATTGATCATGTGCCCTTCGGCCAACTTGCTACCATTAGTGGAATACATAACTAAAAGGCGCTTCAAGCCAGCGGGCTAAAAAAGGTGAGGTAATCTCTGAATGACGGGACCCGACATAATAGAGGCTCCGCACAGTGCACTTTGTCTCTGCGTCTCAGCCGGACGTGCCAGTCTGCCTAGTCGCTTGCAGAAACGGCAGCAGACCCGTCTGTCCTCTCGCTTTTCTTCTTTTTTTGGCACAAGGGGCGGGAAGTAAAGTCGTTTCTCTTCCACCGGAAGGGGCCCCAAAGCCACACGAACCAGCCTCGCCCAGATCTTTCTCCGAGATGGAGATCTTGGCCGTAAAATGGGCACCAGTTAGTAGTGATCTCCTCTTCTCCTTGCGAGTATTCGTGGGTCCGTGCCGCTTGAGGATGGCCTTGCACAGGGGCGGACTCAGGTTCGGTGTCTAGCACCGAGCCAACGTTCGCTTCCTTGGCAGATCATGCCTTCTGAGGTGGGGTCACATCCGGAGGGTCCTCCAAATGCCTACTCCCATCAACGTGAAACCTCAGCTCTATGAAGTGCGTTGGAAGGTCCAGGCAGGATGCAGTCTCTTACCCCTCTAAGGCGGCTTGTGCTGAGTCACCTGACGGCAACGGGAAGGTAACTCTGCAAAAGGAGTTGAGGGGGGGGGGGAACACCCGACCCTATCAAAGTCGGGGGAGAAGAGCACTCTGCGCTGGAAGTCTTGGAGAGGTTCCCGAGAAAGCACTGGGGAAAAAGTGGAGCTGCCCCCAAGATGACAAAAGGAAACCCCTTTTGCTGCATTAGTAGAGGGGATCCCCTCCACCTGTCAGAGTGGTGGCTCACCCAAACACCAAGGTTGGGGGAGGTTTTTACACAGGTGGACGTAGTCCAAACAACCAAAATTCCTACACTCGTGACTAGAGAAAAAAGAAATGGGTTGGTGGGTTATATTGCACGTCCAGTCACTCTCGCCTATTGTCTCTGGTTTTCGGACTTTTGAGGGGGACACTAAAGAATGGTGTTCGCAACCTAGGACAGCGACTACTTCATCAATCAGAAGTTACCGAGTGGACGGTCGTTTGCCAAAGGTCGCAGCTCCCAACTGGGAAGCCAGAGGAAGGGCGGATATCCTACTGGGACATACTAATACTCGACAGGATGGCCAGGATCTGAAGATGTTTTGACAGACCCACAAACGGGACAAGAGACTTTTAATTGGCCTGAGCCAACAAGGCAGTACCCAAGAATGGCTACAGGGAAGTGGCCAGCACATTATTGGGGTAAAAACTATATCTCTATTATTGGAACCCTTACGGCCAGGTTCGCTCAAGGCTTGGTCCGTCAACCTGCAGGGGTTATTGGGCGTCGTTTATAGAGGTCCCAAAGCCTCTCTTCTGAAACAGCATGAAATAGCTGGTCAGGTCCTTAAGCCTAGACAGAGTTGAGGGGATGTCAGAGAAAAAGTAATGCTGGGGAGCGAGGAGGAAGCGCGACTCTGTCAGAGTTCAATTTAACCCAGTGGCGAGGCATTCCTAACTTGCACTTGTGTGAGAACAGTTTTTCCTGGTAGCAAGTGGATAGGTAGACAATAGGTTGATGAGATAGTCGTATAGTAAAAATAAATAAGGTAGCGCAAGGGAAAGCACACCAATAACTTTCCCATCTGAGAGTTCATGTCAACCCAGTGAAATTCCTTAATTTGCACTTAGGCCGGAAGGAAGTGCAACTCCTCCGGGTACACAAGGTCCTGCTTCCTAGAATGTGAATGGCCCGGGTTCTCACAGCTCTTCATCAATATCAATCAGCATAGTTCACCAGTTCCCTGGCATGCACCATCACTTTGACAAAGTTTATTGAATGTCCATAAACCTCAATTTGGCACTCATGCCAAGTTTGGCCACATTACCCAAAAGGGTGCCGTCTGCAAGGACCCTTCATTTCCTAGTGAGGAACGTAGCTACTCTTGCGTTGATAGAACGTGTCCTTCAGATAGTTTTGCATCAGTAGCGGGGATACTAATAAAACTCTTGAAGCTGGCGAATGCAGAAAGGATTTCTAAGAGATTAACATGAGAAACGCATTAATTGACTAGATAAATAGAAGTAGAGATCAAAGAACTTAACCAGTTGACCCTTGACTGGTGAATGCGCTGTGCTCACCCCTGTATTTGGGTGGGTAGATCTTGCACTTCTCACCACCATAGCTGGGCGCGACTTTGCCGCCGGATATGGTGCGACTGAGATTATTCTGGGGACCCCCCTCCCCAGTGCGACTCCGCTAAATTACAAAGTAAACTTTCGCGTGATAACAGAAACATGTTTTTATAAGGCGGAAAAATATAAAGGAGCCCCGGCAATTTCTTTCAAAAATGTAGTCTTTGTTCCTTTTCAAAGTCAAGGAAAATTGGCGGTGCGACTTTGCTTAGTCCGACTATTTCGAAATTTAGTGCGGCAAAGTCGCAACTCGTTGCCGCAACACCCAGCTCTGCTCACCATACACATAAGCCAATTATAACTGCTTTCTTTCCTCTCCCGTCTTCAAAGCACAACACACACCCTGTTCCAAGAAGTCCTGCCGATGGGTATTTATATCCACATACCTCTGACGCGGAACAGTTCCCTCTGCCCCGGGGCGACAAAGGTTCCACCTGAACGCTGTTTGGTATCGAAACATAATACTTCCTGGTGCCCTCGGGACGACCAGCGACTGTCATACTGACCTTCACGTAGATTTCACTATCCGATCGGGTATCCTCCTGGATAAAGGATGGATTGGCGTCGTCTAACTATCCCCCGCCTGATAAACACTTGAACAGTCCTGTGGTTTCCGAAGCTCCATTTTTTGTTGTGGCCTTTTTCACGGGTGATCTTTTCGACCCTGGGACCTCCGAAGAGGTTCAACGCAGGGCAGTTGCATAGGCCTCGTCTTCTGTTAAATGACGAACAAACCATCCGTACTTGGTATCCCACAGGAGGATGAGCTACTTTTTATTTCTTGTGAGGATGGACCTGCTTTCGGAAGGACCCTGCCCACAGGGAAAGATCAGGGTTAGGGGTGGCCCTCACCAAATTATGATCTGCACTTGGGATAGGTCTCTCGTGATGACTCTTCTGACCCTGCATGAGGTCGCTGGTCAAGTTATTAATCTTATATAGATTTAAAAGGTACAAATGAGGCACCTTTTACGGCATCCTGGATGACGTAGAGCTCTGCTATATACGAGGAGCCAGGGGTGAAGGGTAAAGGGAGCGATATCGCCATAGCAGTTTCGTACTTTTATAGATGGAGTATTGAGAGAAGTACGAATGGGATAAGGGAAAGGAGCTTGAGAATGATGTTGGTATGTGCTGATAACCTGGTGTTAAGTGTTTGAGAGAGGGATTTGGAAATGATTTTGGAATAGTTTGGCAAGGGTATGTGTGTAGAAGGGGCTAAAAGTAAATGCAAGAAGAAAGAGTAAGGTGTCCACACCACAAACATGAAAGTTTCTTACTAGCTGAAATTGATGGGGTAGCCAGTGCTGTAATTTAACTAGTTGAATATGGAACTAGAGGGTTAAGGTATAACAGAATAAAGGACAAGTACCCTGGCTTCCATACCATAATGTGCTGATGGCTAAGAAAACAACAATGACTAATACAAGAATGTTTATGTCTTGGCCAGCAAAATCATGAGCATGAAACTTTCTCCAACAACACCCTATGCACAAGAAAGCACAATGACACCCATCCTTTTTCACTGCCAAATTGACATTTCAAGCGATGGAGTTTTTTCTTTTTGTAGCATCTTGTCCAGGGAGGGTTCATCCTGGGGCAGAAGGGCCCCAATCACAAAACACCTCCATGCACATCATCTACTCATTCCTAATTTTGAAAAAATACCCCCTCCCCCACCCACCCCGGGCAGTCAGTAAGATTTTTGTTTTATATCTTTCACCTTTCAGCAAGTTGGATAGACTCAATTACGTATGAACGAAACATTAAAATTAGGACTTGAGTATTCATAACCCACGTGCGACATGAATTTTGCATGTAAATTTTCCAAACATGGATAATAATAGGAAATGCTTCTCTCCATTTTAATGACCTTAATCTTTTGAAATATATGTAAAAAAAAAAAGCACTGGCATTAGTACTGATTAGTAGTTATGAAAGATGGTAGCATTAATAGACTGCAATTCAACGGATGATACCTGGAAAAAAAACAAAAACAAAGGTAAATTAATTTTGTTTATAAATTCAATAACTAAGAAGATTTGCAGGTAAATTTTATATTTACTTACTTGGGTATAAATTACTTCAACTGTGACAATCCAGCCCGCATAATTTCATCAACAATCAAAAGATTACGAGCAATCACGGCACTGACAAAAGACAAAAGAGCGCGTAAGGAAGTGAGGAATCCTATATGCACTTCCAAGTCCGTGCATTTGGTAGGAATTTGTTCTTTGAGGCTGGGAATGGAAAACTACCCCCCTCCCACATCAAATTTAAATTCTATTTTACCTGCCAGCCCTCTACCTCTTTTGTCCGAGGTGGGCGGCCCCGAGGAAAGCCAATACAGTCCATGGATGGGTCGACAGGTCCCTAAGATATATGTGTGGTGCGAGCTTGTGTGAGGTTTCGGCAGGATATAGGATGGTGTTCGACGTCGTTTGGGCTTTGGTTGTATCTGGGGTATGTGGGTGTCAGGGCAAGGTTTATTCTGTTTTTGTATTATTGTAGTATAGGCTAGATTAAAAAACAAATAACATGTAAGAAAGATAACAAAGGCTAAAAATGAAGGAACAAAAAACAAGGAAGCGCGCTCCGGCATCAGGGGTAGGCCCGCCTCACCCAGCGCAGGAACATGCAATGAGGGTGTATCACACAAGAGAGTTTGGAAGGAGAGTATATAGCACATGTAGGCGCATCTCTACTGTTTGGGGGCCATCTCACACTCGGCTGACCACCAGCCACCAGGCCGTTTCCATGCAAAACGCCACACGTTCTATGAGTAGTAGTTAGGCCTACATCGATGTTGCTGGGAAAAAACAAAACGGGCACATCCACCAAATTAAACTCCTGAACTGGGAAAGAGAAATCCATCATTTCAAGAAATGCAGGTCACCCTGCTGCCATTAAAAAAAAAAAATTTAAGAGCCCATCTGGCGACTGCCTACTAGGGCATAAGTCGCCGTGCTCCACTACAGCCAAATACTAGGCTAGATTAAAAAACAAATAACATGTTAGAAAGGTAAAAAAGGAAGAAAGGCTAAGAAGACAAGCTAAAAAAACAGGAAGCAGGCTCAGGCATCAGGGGTAGGCCCGCCTCACCCGGGCGCAGGAACATGCAAACTACAACAAAAGAGTTAAATAAAGTGGAGGAGGCTAGCCTCCTCCAAAAAGTCATAGTCTACAAGTCTGTGTGCACGAACTAGTCCAAAGTACAAGCGGTAGCGCCTTATCATGTACGGAGTTGAGCAATTTCCAGACAGTAAACTAGACTTTACACATCTACACAAGCGATTCGTAGTGCCGAAGCGGTAGCAGAGTTGCACCCTCGCGGCAGTGGCACAGAAACCTTGAGATGGTAGCAATACCAAATGACAGCCACAGAGTCGGAAAGGCCGTCATGATCGAACGTGACGAAGAGTGTAGGAGTGGATGGATGAATGTATTGGTGCTGGTCTCATGGTGCACACTTCAGGTTGATAGCGCCATAATTAAATTTTATAAAAGAGGCTCTTTTAAAATCCTATTTTCAAATTTAAAAGATGATAATGGATAGATGATGCTTGATTGGGTGGATATTTACATGTGCCTATGATTATGAGTGGATATATGTTAAATGAGATAAAAAAAAAAATTGTATGTTATAGTTTAGTAAGAAGGCCACTTTCCTTTAGAAAACTTATCAATCCGGAGTGGCTATTTTGTTCTTTAAATATTAGGCGGAGGGTGGGCAGTTACACCTCTGTCAAAGGGTAGATAGTATGGTCTCAGTTCAACAAAGGGGGGCACTCCGCGATGATGTGGGTGGTTGTTAGGGGAGGGGGGGGGGGGGGGGGGGGGTAAGCAATCTTGGCAGTAAAGGGGCAGAAATTTGTGTCATTCTGGTGTGGTTGATTCGCAGTCAGCAGATTGAAAGTGTGTGCCAACGTGAGATTGTCAATGGTTTTCGGGCTGAAAAGGTTTCCTGAGTCCGGTTATTATATACCATTCATGTTAACTTGATACGGAATTTGGTGGTTGCGTGGGGAGTGTAGGGGTGGGTCTCAAGCACACCACCCTCCTTTTTTCATCAGATCTTCGACCTTGACCGGTCCTTGGTTGGACAGGTCTTTAGTGTCTAAAGACAATCAATAATGTGTGCAGCGCTTCGAATCGGTTGACCGAATTCCCCAGAAGACTCCCGTCGTAAAAACGGGTAAGTTTTGGCCCTCTACAAGTTAGTTTAGCTAATGCTATCCTCTGATGGAACAAGTGGCCTTTGTCCAACATAGGGCAATTACTGGAGCGAATAACTAGATTCCATTTGAAGCCAGCAGGCTTAAAAAGGCCAGGTTCTCTCAATGAGGGGCCCCCGTGTACCACAGTGGCAGCGAGCCCAGGTTCGCCCCCAAGGAAGAACCTACGATCTGGGGTGGGGGGCATCTCCGGGATCATAATCTCAGAAGAGGCTGTTAAGTGTCACTTCCCCTCATCCTGCCCGGGGGCTCAAGGGGGCCTATTGCCCATCACAGAAATCAGTGGGGCTGGAATTCCAACCTCCATTAGGAAGACAGGGAGCGGGTATACCTGCTTCTCTGAGTGAAACACCTTGGGTCTAGGGGGTGTCTAATAAGCACCAGGGGACGACGCCACCTCTTACCCCTCTAAGGCGGTTGAGATGATTGACGCGTCCTCTGCCTTGGCGTGGTTTTTGGGGCCTCTGAAAAAGTATCAAGTACTCGATGTCGGCCCCAAAATGGATAACGGGGAAACCCTTTGTCGATCGAGAAGCTCCTCCATCCAGATTAAGTGAGAAATTGAGGGGTGACATAGTCGCTCATGGGTGTTATGTAAAAAATTCACTGACCCCAATGCTGCTGGGACAGGCAGCATACGAAATCACCACCACTCCTTCAGAGCCCCAGGCCAAAACCTACCAATGGTGTGGTAGGCAGGCAGGAGTCGCAGATCCGACTTGGTAACCTTCTTCAGAGACATTGGGCTCACCACGCCCAACATGCAATGGAAGAGAAGCCAGAGACGTAGTCCAAGATTGGCAGGAAAAGGGGACAGTGAAATGGGATGTAGTAGTGGTAAGGGCACATATGAGGAACGGGAACATGCACAAGCTTCCCTCCTCAGTGTCGGGTCTATCCCTCCAGGCACTGAGACTGGGATGAACACACACACACAGGATACCTCCCTGCGGCGCACGGGGAAAGGAAAGTTGTTGCCAAAAGACAAAAACAGGGATCTATAAAATGCAAACACAATAAACCTACACTGCTTCAATCTTCTCAGTTAAGAACACTACAAGTGATAAGAACTCATTCAACACATGCCCACAAAGACCCCAATCAACTTCCCGTCGGAACAATATGCCCGAAGCATCCTACAACTAAACATACACAATCTCCAACAAAAACCAGTGAACTACTCAGCTCCTTACGCAAACAACGCTATTGTAACACTAGTATGCAATTCATTCTTCTTCACTAATACCACATTCACACACTAAAACATTCTGAAACAACAAAACACTGAGGAGTCAATCCATAATGATCAAGTCAGAAACAGCATACAAACAATACATCTGCACTTGCATCCACTACACAGCACTAGCTTGCCACCCAATAGTATCCCAGAACACAAAATAATCCCAGGTTGCTCCCAAACCCCCACCGCTATAACACATCCAAAACAATAATTCTATGATTGGAGTACAAAATCTAAACATAAGAACCCAAGGCTTCACAGAGCACTAAGTCAATCTCACTCCAAAAAAAAAAGCACCCTGGGGACACTAATACCAACTCTAGTACAAAATCATACCTAGCCCCCAAACAACAACCTAATAAAAATCCACACGAATCTCACTCAGACATTTATCAACCACCTAAATGACCCCTCCCCCAATAAACAAATTAAAACAATCATTAGACAGGACACCTTGTTGCTCAACTAAAATCAGGCAACTCGACTATCCTCTAAAAATCCAAGCAATGAATAAATCTTCCTTGCCCCCCCCCCCCCACAAGCACCCAATGTAACCTAGACCCAGACACAACGCTTAACAACTCCCCAACCTCGCACAAGCATGAAACACTAACTCCATCACCACACTTAAAGAAGAGAGGTCGGGAGACCACAAAGTATGTTGATGACCTTGTGTTAGCAGCTGAGAGAGAACCTTTGAAATGTTGGTCGAAACGTTTGATAGGGTTTGTGAGAGGGGAGGGTAAAAGTAAATGCAGAAAAGAGAAAGGCAATGATATTTGAGGGTGAGGGTGTTATGTGGTATTAGTTTTTGGTGTTGGCTTTGAACAAGTGACAAGTTTTAAGCATTTAGGATATATCATGAAAGAGTTGTACAGATGAGCACACTGTGACTATAAGGTCTTAAAAGGTAGCAAAGTCTCGGATGATCAAAGCATTAGAGAATAAATACTAAGGGATTGAGTGGAAAATGTCCCAAGAAGCCACCTGAGTATGTTGGTGCTAACATTGGTATATGGGAATGAGAAGGAAGGAGCTATTTAGAGTGAAATTAGAGCAAATGACAATTGAGACAAAAGTTTGGTGCATGAAATGAGGTTGTGAATGGGCATTCCGAGGTGGTACAAGGATGTAGGAAGAATAAATGAAAATGGACTTTTAAAGAGAATAGAAGGAAGAGTGTTAGGATGTTACGAGTTGGAAGAGTGCGTAAAAAGGTGGTGATTATGTGAAACAGCGTTTGAGAGAACTGACCAGGGAGCAAGTGGATGATTATTGTGGAGGGTGGCTGTGTCTGCGTGGGTGTGGGAGGGGTGCTTGTGGCTTTCTGTCCAGGAATGAACCCAGATGGTGCATGAGCACCCCAACGCTGTAAGGGTCAATTAAACATGGACAAAATTATGGGTCGTTTTGCACTTGATATAGGCCGTATAGGGGTGGGTAGTTTTTTTTTAGTGGCATTGATGGGCGCTGTCCCCACTGTGTGGAAAAGGAGCTGGTGGTGACGAGATTGGGCTTGATAGGCAGCATAAAGGGGTTAGAGGGCCGGGTTTTAGTAATGGCGGCTCCATCTTTGTGTGAAAGTAGTTTATAATAGTGACGAGTTAACTGACCCATGGGAATGAAATAGTTTGGATATATTGCAAAAAAGTAGATGAAAAACGTTTGAGGCTGAAATGGTAGAAGGATGGATCAGCTGAGGGAAAAATGGAGATAAAGAGAGATGTTGAAGGTATATCAGCTGAACAAATATTATGTGATTTAGGCAATGACCCCTTAACCACTAAAATCAAGTGAAGATATCATGGGGAACAGTGGGTAGGTTATTTTCTATCTCATGGTGTTGACATGCTCTTCCTTAACTGGTATGTGTGTGTGTGTGTGTGTGCGCAGGCAGTACATCCTACACTTAGGCAGTTATATGTACCAAGTAAGTGGCTGTTGGTATTCTCAGAAATAGACTTTGGGTGATCTATTTATTTAATGCCCCGTACATGACAAAATCCCTAGACTCTGGACTGAAAAAGTAAGTTTTTTTTTGTACTCATAAACCAATCAACTTCAAGTACTCATTCAAGAGCAGTACCCCTCAAAAGACCGAGGGGAAATGGGTTCATACAAAAGAACTTTAACTTTGCTCTCTGAACCTTATTCCCTACCACTTAAAATCACACACTTTCTTGAAAAAGATCACTGTCAATGAAACCATCAACATAATGGATTCATCTGATTCACCCAGACGTAGAACTCTGCAATGGACAGGCAAATGGGACCGTGTTATAAAGATTTCTAACATTTTCAAGCCTTCTCACCTAGCATCGAGCATGTGTCTCTTCACGCAGATGTTATCATAGATACCAATATCAAGAGGGTTCATCGCTTCACCTGTCTTCAAGTCCAATCCCACAGGTATTCCACCTGCCTTCATCTGCTCTTCACGCAGTTTCACTAAGCACTCCAACGGGTCATGTCCACTATTCGAGGCTGAAGACAAAATGTATATATTTTAAAATGAACAAATCTTTTACCTAAAGATTTCGATGCACCTTCCGCCCCCCACACAAAAACAACCTTACCCAAGGTTTTTGGAATAACAAGAAGGGAATCAGCGAATGCTCGGACACCATAACGAGCCCGTCCTTTAACTTCATTCTCGTACTTAGTCAAGGCACTGTAACAGGTAAGCTGAAAAAAAGAGGACATTTTTATTTAAGAAATTATGCCAACCCCTTCAACAAAAGTAATTTGAAAGACATCTGCTACATGTCTGAGAACTCTCTACCCGGGGAGAACACCCTGTCGCCGCTATCGGGCGCTCTTTTTTTTTCTTAGTAGCCGATCTGGCGAGTGTCACTGAGACCAACAAAAATCCAAGAAAATTAAGATAAAAGAACGTTCTAAGGTTGTGAGGAAGCCTGCCTCCCACCGGCCCCCTGAACATGCAAACAAAACTAAAGAAAGTCAAATAAAATGGGGGATGCCAGCCTCCTCTAAGGAGTCAGATAGTCCACAAGTCTGTGTACACAAACCCGTCCCAAGTACAAGGAACGTGGAGTAGCGATCCCGCTACAGGGACAGGGAACATGCGCGAAGATAGGCCAGGGTGGGACATTCAACAAAAATGTGCCGAACATTTTGGGGACAAAGTAGTATAGCAATAAAGTGTAGGCGAGCGCTCTAACAAATGGTGGCGCATCCCGCGACTGTGCCCAATTCGAAAACGAGAGAAAGTGACTTAAAGCCATCGCGACATTCGGGGGTAAGTCAAAGTGAAAAGTCACGGCACAATTGTAGGCAATTTTAAGTTCCCCTTGGATATTGCCCAACTTCTTTGGCAGGTTGCCCTGCTTCTTACCATGTAGCGGGTGTGAGGAAGAGAGAAACGTTGGTCTGGTCGCCTGTCCACGTAGATTCTTTGGCGCACTCATTCCCCGGAATCCCTACATGTCTATGAACCTAACAGAAGGTAATCTCGACATCTGTGGCATCACAGATATAGCGAATGTAGGTGTGTGGAGGTTTCAATGCCTCGAAAGCACTCAGGGTGCTTTGTGAGTCAAAGATCAAAATCTGGTCTCCACACTGGGCACGACGCATTAGCTCCCGGACTGAGCTGTGTATTGCAACCAGCTCGGTCGTGAAGACAGTCCCAGCTGACCTCAAACAGAGGGGATAAAGCGTTGAAACCGATCTCCTCCTGGGATTTGGCATTGATCCAGTGTGATACAATTTGTGCTCCAAAAAGGTCGAACTCAATACTCCCGGCGATGTGGAAGCTTTGGGAGCAGAGGCGTGACCAACCTGAGAGCTTCGCCGAGCACATGAGAGTTTGCACGTTGCTTACTTATGGCAAGCACCAACAGGCAAGACTGCTTTTTAAACACAGTGGTCACATCATTTCCAATTTGACGTGACACAGCCACCCCCATCTGGATGAAATCATGGAGTGGGACTAGCACACTTAGATGTATTCCCTGTAAGGCTAAGTTGCAATTGAACTTTCAACGATAGCATGGGAGGGGGGGAGCAGGCTATAAAATTCTCAATGTGTGCAAAAGCCTCCCTCCACTCTAATCTAATTACTCAGGACAGTCTCACAGAAGGCGCGGCCCCACTTAATTGTGCTAACGTTGATGGGGGACTAAAGCACAGCCTACAGATCAAATCCTTTACTCTCATAAGCGATCGGGGTGGGGGGGGAAAGCAGAGGTCATATGCTCTTGAGGAGCAATAAACAAGACCAAATTGTGTGTCATCTGCCAACTTTATCATGCATCCATACAGATGACAAAGAGGCTTTAACACAGAGCCTCAAGAGACTACGCTCATCACAGACAACCACCAAGAGGCTTGGCATTTGATTACAAACTTCGGCCGGCTTCCATACAACTACTTATGGATCCAATAGACTAACTACCTTTCTGCTAATTTCCAACACATACACACACTTTGGCCATCAACCTACAGTGGGGTACATTGTTGCACACATGGACAGGAGGAAACAATGTCCTGTAAACTCTACTATAATTCCCTATTCGATCGTGAAAGAACAAGCAGGTTTGTCCGGCACCTCTTTCTACAGAACCTTTGTTGCATGTCTTTTAGTAGTTCATTGCTTTCTAAGTGCTCTGTGAGAGGGAGTTGCAGCTGTAAGTCTTCCAGCCAGATTGTGGTGGGACACCCAGGGGAGATGTCATAAAGGGGTTCCCACTGGACAAAATCACTGTACTTGTATGCCTGGAAGGACAAGGGGGTGCTTTCTTAAATTGGGAAGCATAGGAGGTGCATGGTAAAGTAGACTGCAGCTTTATCATGTGTGGCCTTGGAACAGTTTGGAATTTAATCTGATTTAGCCCACAGGCTAGCTTTATCGGTATGGCTGAAGCTGTAACACCTACACACACATAAATAAACCAAATTCGTCCACACAGTAGGCATGCAATGACTCAGGGAGCCTATCGAGATGAGTTTTTTTAATGGTCCTGTTTGGCAGCCAACATCATGGCCACATCCCCTAAAACAAAGTTATCTTTAGGCTAAATAGAAAATAAAACCAGCAAACCAATACAGTCACTACCAGTCTTCACCTTCCTTACAGATATGGCTAGAAGGAAAATGTCCCGTAAACTCTACTATGATTCCCCATTCTAGACCTGTCATCCCCATCTGCAGTGGGGATTAAAGGATATGCTGCTCCTCCAGGTGCAACATACACATTCATGGTATTATGCAGAGATGGCTCAAAACCAAAGGGTGTGTACCCATTTTATGTGTGGATGCAATTACATTTAGTCCCTTGACATCATGCTACATTTGCACTGCCACACTACCCAGGAGGAGAACATGACCATAAGAATCCCGTTTTATTATTTTATTGATTTCTTCCCCCAGTTCCGCATAAACCTGACTATGGGTGAAAAATGGCACTGTGGGGGAGCGGTGTGTGTGTGTGTGTGTGTGTGTGTGTGTCTGTCTGTAGGGCCATTCTCCCACCCCCCTTTTCATATATCTTTCTCTACCCCTGTGTGAGTGTGTGGGTAGACAATTTTGTTATTTGCCTTGCAATATTTCATATTATTAATACAAATAATGTTAACGAATTGTTTTCCCTTTTCAGTATATAAATATTTATAGAATTTTGTAAATTCAGTAAAGTTTCCTAAAATTTTGTCCAGCGCATTTGGATATTACACTTGGGTAAGATTATTTCTTTGCAAAAATTATTTTAACAAACAGGTCAAAGAATGAGGCAATGCTAATAGGCTCAACATTAATTATGACAACAAGGGATATCGAAGTTCATCACCAGATTTTTCTTTGGAAACGCTATACTAAAATTTTTCTGTGGCTCTTTTCCAGTAATACATCCTGTGTCTTTTAAGAGTGGAAGCTTTTACGGACTGCAAGAAGAGTTCTCGAGGCGAGTGCTTGTGCCCAGCCCTGAGACGGAGGGCTTTTCCTACCTCGCTTGCCACCTACACTGCCCACCTCCATTGATTGACGAGCATATCCATTTTGGGGGGAGCCTACTACCACCACCCTATTCAACGGACAAGTGATAAACCCGTACCACTTTTTTTTCGTTTCGTTTTTCTGGTCGTTTTGTTTGTTGTGTGGAAATCGTTGTAAAAATTTGTTTTCTTCACCCGTCATAGTTTTTTTGGGGGGGGATTTTATTTTGATTGGGAAATTTTGGCATCGTTTTGTAGTGTGAACACTTTTTTCTAATTGAATTCAGAATAGGTTAATTATTTGGGTGCGCACCTGTGTTTATTTTCTTGTAAATTTAAATTGTAATTATATTTGTAATTTTCTTGTAAAGTAAAGGACTTTATATCAAATCGTGTCGATTCTTCCTCGGGGTTCTCAAGGCTCATAAATTCTAGGATAAGGTTGGAACGTGGGATTAGTGTTGCCTTTGGCCCACTGCAGCGCTAAAAATCTTGACCAAAAATGCACCCTGCAGGGAAAGATTGTTGTTGATGTTCCTCAGGCTATGAGGCTGAGCAACCCCAAGGCCTTAGGAAAGATATGTTCTGTACTGTGGTTTCCTAAAGAAGCCCCAGGAAGTGTATATTAGTGTTATTGTATGTAGTGCAGTTTAATTTTGTTGGGTGCTATGACGCATTTTGGACAGGCATCAACAAGGGTCAGATCCAATTCTCTTCTGGTAGTTCAAGAGTAGTGGGTGATGCTGTAGTAGTTTGGTTGTCCGCCTCCCCTCCCCTATGTCTAATCTTTTTCTTCTTTTGCAGAATGTGTGTGTGTGTGTGTGGATCGTGTGATCACCGTCTTTGCTTTGTGTGGGGGGACTCGATGGATCTCTATTGTGCTCTCCCATTCATCTCCCGTTTTCTTTTTAGGCGGATTCTTTCAGCATAACTATAACGTGTTAGGTAAAAGTTTGGAAGTAAAGTTTGTGATTAAGGAAGGAAGAGCCACCTAGACGGAGGATAGGTGAGTGAAGATTGTGTGAGAGTGGATATGGTTGAATGTGTTATGAGTAAAGATGTTTGAGTGTGGCAGTGAATAGGTGACTGAATGTGCCTTCTCTTTTCCAGTTCTGTGGTACCGATTGTCGCCTAAGTGGGAGGTTATGAAAGAGAATAATAGAGCACTGTAAGAGGATGAAGACAAGTGTGAAATATAAGAAAACAAATGGGTTTGAGGAAGCGAGAATGGGGAAGAATGAGGATGTGAATTCTTATGCGCATCGCTTAGAGTCCTTGGCACGAATGAGATTTGGAGATGACGGAATAAATGGGAATAAGGAGCTGATGAAGTTTTTAAATACAGTTCCGAATGAAGTGAGTGAGTATGTGACGTATAAGAGGAAAGAGAAGATGAAATGGGCTGGTGAAAGATTGCTATGGAAGGATGTACTGGAGATGTTAGAGGACCGCGAATTTGAGGATTATGGAAGGGAGGAGGCCTAGATTCACACTGTTTGCAACTCAAGTAGAAGTAAGTTGCCCCAGTTCCGGTCGTATCGGGTGCATTGACAGACAACCCGATCAAAGTGATGTCGAGATTTTTGGAAAATTATTACAGCAGGCAGAATGAACAACAGTGTGTGTATGTTGGCCGCGAACCGAGAGGGAGTAAAAGTAGGAGTGAGAGTCGGAATGGTTGGAGTAGGGTTCAGAATGGTCCGAATAGTAGTCGCAAAAATGGTAGGAATGACAGTAGATCTAGAGTAAATGAGCCTAGGTGTCTGAGGTGCAAGAAAGTTGGGCATATGAGGGCTGACTGTCGCTGGTCACAAGGAAGTTGCTTTGGCTTTGGAAAAATGGGGCACATGATAAAAGATTATAGTCGTGCGAGGGAAAGAGCGTGTTATAGATGTGGAAGAATGGGCCACTTGGTACGAGATTGCAGGGAAGGTGGTCAAGTAAATATGAGCGAACCTGGAGTGTGTGGTAATTGTGGGCAGATAGGGCATTATGTCAGGATGTGTGCCAGTCCAAGAGCTACCTGTGGTAAATGTGGAATGGTAGGTCATGCAACAAGGTTGTGTAGGACTGGTGAAAGATGCATGAATGAAAGAATGGATGGGACTGATGCAAGTAATCAAGAGGATACGAATCAGGGAAACTAAGGAATGAGAGGGTTCCTTCTGGGAAATTCTCTAGAGTGCAAGTGATGAATGTGAGAGAAGGATTGTCAAATCGTGGAGTGAATTGGGGTCAGAGAGTGAATAGGTGTGTTAAAATTAAGTGTGGAGAACGAGAAGTTAGTGCATTGATTGATAAAGGATGTAAGGTGAATGTGGTGTACTATGAAGCATTTGTAGGAATGAAAGTAAGTGAAGTTAAGGATCGTAGATATCATTTGACTGGATTAGGTGAACAGGATGTGCCGATTGTTGCAAGGTTTAGAGAGAGTGTTTTGATTGCCGGTGCCCGGATGAATGAAGATGAATTTTGTGTAGTAGAAGGTGCAAACAAAAAGTATGACATGCTATTAGGTTATAAGTTTTTGAAAGCCAATGGTATTGTGATTCACCCTGATTTAGAGATGATTGAATGTAAGAAGAATGGAAGTATGAAGTGTCAATGGTATGTGAATCCAGATGGAAGTGTGAGAGTGAACATCATGAAAGGTCTGGAGGTATATGCGATTGAGAGTGTGCCTGTCAAGCAGAATGAAACATTGAGTGTAAGGATTGGATGGAATTCGGATGTTGAGATAAATGAGAATGATAGGAATATTTGTCTTGGATGGTAGTGCTGCAAACTATCAATTAAGGCGAGTGGTGCATGTGTTTGATGGTATAATTGATATGAAAGATCCGCGTGTCTGCATACAAGTTTGGCCTGATCTGCGAAGGAAGAGTCTTAGAGGAGTGCAAGTGGGAGATAAATTGGGTGTGTTAAATACAGAGGTGAATATGGAGAATGATATGCATGTGGTGAATGCAAGTGTGTTTTCCGTGAGTGTAACGTCGAATGTTTGAAAGTATGAAGATTTGATTGAGCAAGTGAAATTGGAAGAAAAGTTGAGTGAATGTGAGAAGTAAAAAGTTTACAGGATGTTGTGGAATAGGAGAGGTGCTTTGAGTCAAGGGGATGAGGACTTTGGCAGCGCTGGCTTGCCTGAGTTCAAAATTATTTTGAGCGACGATATGCCAATATATCAAAGGCCTCGTCATTTCCCTGCCCCTGTGGCTCAAGAGATTGAGGAACAGTGTGAGGAATTAGAGAGAATTGGCGTGATTGAGCCGAGTGTGAATGCCTGGAATAGTCCGATTGTACCTGTACGAAAGCCACATGGACATTTGCGACTGTGTATTGACTATAGAAGAGTGAATGAACGAACGTTGAAAGACAAGTTTCCTATGAGTGTTGTGTCTGAATACACATTCAGACACAACACTCATATGGAATGAAAGTATTTTCTAAGATGGATCTGGTACGTGGATACTACCAGATGCCTGTGGCTGAAGAGAGTAGGCCTATTACGGCGTTCTCTACCTCAAAGCGCCATTATCAGTTCAAAAACCTGAGCTTTGGGTTGGCGAACGCCCCAGCTGCTTTTCAGCGTGCTATGAATGTAGAGTTGAGTGGTTTTCCGTGTAAGAATGTACGAGTGTTTTTGGATGATATTTTGGTGATGAGTGAGAACATGGAAGAACATATGACCTTGGTGAATGATGTTTTAAGAAAGTTGGAAGAGGTTGGTGTGAAAGTGAAGTTATTTAAATGTGTATGGTTTGCTAGTGAAGTTGAGTTTTTAGGACATAAGGTGAGTGCGGCTGGATTGCGTAAATCGGTGAAGTTCGTGGGAAAGGTTAGGAATTTCCCTAAGCCTACCACAGTGAGAGAGTTGTGTGGATTTCTTGGTTTAGTTGAGTTTGGAAGAAAGTTTATGAAAGATTGTTCAGGTGTAATGAAACCGTTGAGTATATGGACTGGGAAAAAGAAGAGTACTGTGATTAAGTGGAATGACTCTATGAATGCAGCATTTAAAAAGTTAAAAGCGGAAGTTGCAAAAGATGTGGAACTTGTGTATCCAGCATATGGAACAAATGCAGGAATGCTTGAAGTGTATACGGATGCAAGTGGTCATTCGATGGATGGATGTTTGATGCAAGATCAAGTTGTGAATGGGGTTGGAAGAAAGCGAGTAATTGCGTGTTTCCAAGGCGTTTAGTGTGGCAGAGCGTGCATATTCAACGATTGAAAGAGAGCTTGGCTGCGTTAAGATTCTGTCTCAAGTCGTTACGACCATTTCTGTATGGAGTACGGTTTGTAGTGAGAACAGATCACCAGCCACTAGTGTATTTGAAGCATATGAGGTTAGTTGATAGTAGGCTTGCAAGGACCATAGAGGATTTGAGTGATTTTGATTTTGTGGTTGAGTATTTGCCAGGTGAAAGGAATGTGATTGCTGATTTGATGTCACATTTGCCATGTAGTTTGAATGAGAGCGAGACTGTAGGCATAAATCCTGAGTATTTGCCAGCAGGTGTAGTTGTTTGAAGAAAATGTAAGGGTGGAGGTGATTCTATGTTCGAAAGTGTGTTATATGGTTTACAAGATTTGATGAAAGATGGATTGCTTGAAAAGGTGCCAGAAAGTGTGAATGCATTACGAAAGGTGGTTATGGAAGAAGCGTGTAAGGGACCAGAGCAATTGGGAATGGAAAATTCAAGTAGGTTAAGAAAAGAGTTGAGAAGTATGTGTATGCCAGGAGTGATGATGTTTCAAGAAGTATTAGCGATAGTGAGTAAGCTGTTTGGTGTGAGAATATATGTGCATTATGGTGTGGAGAAGCCAGTGATGTATCATGGTAAAGGTGTAGACCGAGTGAATGGGTGTGAGTTGCATCTGCAATGTTTGAGTGGTGTGCATTATAATTGGCTGATTGAGAAGAAGAATTTTGTAAGAAGAGAGATTGACTACGTTTGCGAAGGAATTGTTCCTGTTAGTGAAGATGAAGGTTTGGATGCTGCAGAAGTGTTTGTGGAACAGACCGAAGTGTTGAATATAATGTGTGAACATGGACTTGAAGAGAGAGTGCAAGTTACCTTGACTATGAATGGGAAGAGCTATTGTGGAATGATTGACACAGGTGCGCAAATTTCCTTGGTGAATGCAAAAGTTGTGCGTGATGTTGATAATATGAGTTGGAATGTTGAGAAAAGGTGTGACAGTTTCAATAAGTGGACTCGGAAGTGGACGTATTATGGCATGGGAGGAAGTGAGTTTGTCTGTAAGCATGGGGAAGTTGAATGATATATTGCATGAATTTGTTGTGCTAAGCGAGAATGAGTTACCTTATTGTTTTCTGTTTGGGATTGATTTTCTGCGTAAGAATAGGATTTCAGTGGATGTATGTAATGAGTGTTTAGTGAAAGATGGTGTAACAGTTGGGAAGTTGCAGAGTGAGCTTGTAGGCTCAACTGGATTTGTAGGAGTGGCAGGTGTCGATTTGAGTGAAGAGCTGTTGACTGCTGAAGATATAGAGAGCATGCAAGAGTCATGTCCGATGGTGCGTGAATTGAAAGATAGCGTGATGACCAGTGTTCCTGTGAATGAATGGAGTAGCATATTAAGTGAGTTTAGAAGGTTTGCTGGAAAGTTTGTAGTGTGCAATGTATAGATGATGAGGATGTATATATTCCGGTGTTTTCCGTGTGTGGCACGATTGGAATGGTGAAGATTGTGCATGATAGGTTTGGACATATGGGTAAGAATAAATTGTGGGAATGTAGGAAAGGATGTATATTTAGTCCCTTTTTGAGAAAGATTTGCGTGGATGTAGCGACTACGTGTGAAGTGTGCCAGAAGAGAAAGTATCAGAGAGTGTATGTTGCCCCACCTGTATTAAAGTTGAGTGTGAATGAACCCTTTGAAATGGTAGCGATCGATTGCGTGTCTTTTCCGAGGACTGCAAGAGGGTATGTAGGGATGATTGTGATGGTGGATTATAAGAGCAAATTTGCGTATGCTGCACCTGTGACAAATAAATCTTCATTGACTGTTGCTAGAGAAGTGAGTGAGAGAATGTTGCCCATGTGCATGTGTAAGCCTGTGCAAATGTTGAGTGACAATGGACCTGAGTTTGTAGGACGTGCTTTTGAGATGTTGAGTGAATGGGGAATAGATCATGTGCGAACGACGCCGTATATGCCTAGTGCGAATGGTTTGGCTGAAAGAACGATAAGAACTTTGAGTGAGATGTTACGATTGATGGTGAAAGATGGGGAAAGAATGGGATGAATGTTTGGGAAGAGTGCTTTGGGCGTATAACATGACAGTGCATAAGGCGATTGGAATGTCACCATGTAAGTATTTGATGAACTTTGAACGAATGATTAGGCCACATATGGGACTTAGTGAGAAGGATCGTGAGTTGTGGAGAAAAGGGAATAAAAGGTTTGAGAGTTTTTCTGTGGGTGATAAAGTACTAAAGGAGATTGAAACAAAAGGTAGACTGAATGTGGATAAGTTGAAAGAGAAGTTTGAAGGTCCATTTGTAGTAAGAAAGGTTTGGTCGAATGGGGTAAGTTATGTGATAGTTTGTGAAAGAGAGGATAGAAGTTTGGATGAACGTAGAGCGCATCAAGGTCAGTTGCGAAAGTGGCGTGAACCTCCTCATTATTTGGTGCAACATCCGGTGAATGAATATGTCTGAAAGAATGGAAGACTGTGAAATGGTGGATGATATAGCTAGTGCTTTAGAGGGAAAGCAGTTAGTGTTAGTTGAACATGGAAGGGAAAAGCGTAAGAGTAAACGGTTGAGAAAGGATGAATGGATGGAACAGTTCGGTGAGAGTGATGTGAGAGTTTTCTGGGTTTGTGCAAGATCGAGATGGAGTATATGATAGAACATACAGTATTTGTAAGTTTCCGTTGAATGAGTCTGAGTCTATGCTAGAGTATAAATGGGATAAGTGCGAAGTTGGAACAAGAGTCAATAAATGCTATGAAAGAATGGGAAGGTTTGATGGATGTAGTGGAGAGGTTAGTTGAGGATTTGAGTGGGATTGGTCAGGGAATGTCGGATGTGTGTGTGGATGAAGTACATAGAGAAGGGGCCATGGACAGACATGAGGAGACATTACAACAGATGACAGACAGTTGATGGAACTATGACTAGGAGGAGAGGCAGAGTGAAAGAGTATGACTGGGTGATGTCAAAAGCATCGTGAATGAATGAAGATGGGAATCGAGACATGGTGAGGTGAGGCGAATTTAGCTGAGAGGGATGTAGTAGTTTGGTTGTCCGCCTCCCCTCCCCTATGTCTAATCTTTTTCTTCTTTTGCAGAATGTATGTGTGTGTGTGTGTGTGGATCGTGTGATCACCGTCTTTGCTTTGTGTGGGGGGACTCGATGGATCTCTATTGTGCTCCCCCATTCATCTCCCGTTTTCTTTTTAGGCGGATTCTTTCAGCATAACTATAACGTGTTAGGTAAAAGTTTAGAAGTAAAGTTTGTGATTAAGGAAGGAAGAGCCGCCTAGACGGAGGATAGGTGAGTGAAGATTGTGTGAGAGTGGATATGGTTGAATGTGTTACGAGTAAAGATGTTTGAGTGTGGCAGTGAATAGGTGACTGAATGTGCCTTCTCTTTTCCAGTTCTGTGGTACCGATTGTCGCCGACATCTGGCTTTCAGAGACGGCTGAAGCCAATCCTGACCCTCGCAAGTGCGCTTACCTTTTGGGGCAATTTTCTAAGGTGTGGACCTTGGAGAGCACCTCCCAGTCTCTAGGGAGTAATTGAAGTAGCGCCCAACCGACTGTGACCCAGCAGTTGGGACCAACAAGCATCCCAGCTACCTGAAATCCTTTGCTTTGCCGAGCCTGGGGCCCCGCAGAAAGTGAGCCATCTCCCACTTTCTCCAACACGTCTCACTCCATTAGTTAGATAAGGGTGCACCCGTCTTTCGCGATATCTTGGTTTTATTATTCGTTTGCGTGGCCAAGATCTTATGTAAGGCCTTTTGGTAAATATATAAGTGTGGGGGTTGGCCAGAGTATTGTAAGGCCAACTGTATATATATATATATATATATGTAATGTATTTTGGTTTAGGTTGTTTAGGTTGAGGGTTATATAATATTTGGGGTTGATTATTTTGCTATAATTACGGTTTCTAAATTAAATTTAGAAAATACTCTCCTCAATACCCTCTTCTTGAACCACCGAGAGGACCTTGTCAGGGAGGCGGGAACTTTTGGCTAGGGACTCGCGATCCCGCCGCTACAATGCCCATGCTGCAGCCTATCTAGGTAGACTGTCATCATGAAGAGGATGTCACTAAGACGTGTATAAAAAAATGAGTAATGGTGCGAATGAAGATAACCACAAATTGCCTGACCAATTCAGGCAGAACAGCCACCACTGCGCCAAATATTAGTCTCCTTGGCATCTGCAGCCTAGATACCCTGTCCTTACTCTCACTACACTAGACATTGACAGAATTCCTTCTTTATATACAAGAATCAGAAAACACCAGGACTAAGTCCTTAGTTATGCCCAAACATCATAGCACTAACCTCAAATGCCCCAGCCCCAGGAATGAGAGCTTCATCATCAATGGCATTCTTAATGGCTCTTAACCCATCCCGAATGGCATCTTTTGTTTGGATGAGGGTGTGCTTGTAAGGTCCTTTGATCAATATGGTGACACTGTGTGGATTCTTCAAGTCCTCGACAAATGTAAATTTATCTTCACCCTTGACAAAAAAAAGGCTAGTTATTTATACAACCAAAATAAAACAAAGTGGAAAAAGGACATCATTACCTCATACATTTTCAACTGTGTGGTCAAGGTAAAAAAAAGGGGATAATTGTCATGGCAGGAGTTCACTCCCAAGCATCCCCACACACATAATCGATTGTTCTCAAGTCATTGCACATCACTGATACAGGAACAACACTCTACATCCCAAGTTCTTTATGACCCCAAACTATCTCTTTTTTAACAACACTGACACTAAGCATGCATCCTCACACCCACACATTATGTACCATTATCATAAAATATCAACTTGTCCGGCATCAGTCTTTGTAGCACTCTTACATAAGAACATCTTTTGTAACCATTTGTACACAATTACCCTCAATCTCATTTTTTTCAAAAGTTTATTCTCATCCATTTTTCTTACATGCCCATACATCAAAATGTTCAAGGTACAACCTCATTTACTGCAGATGAATCAACATCCACAGCAAATATACATACCTAGACATCAAGCTCTGTTAGCAGACTTGGCAAACACAACAACTCACGAGACATTATCCTGCACTGTCCTCGTACCATGTCCCAGGTATTATACAAATTGCCCTCAAGTTCTATACTCCCATCAATTAATTACAAAAAGGATTAACTGGAACTTAATGCCAAGATTTCTGAGTCACCCAGTTCAGCTGCATAAACACAGCTTACTGGCACCAACAATATAGAAGGGGCAGAGCAATGCATTTTCCTGGCCATTGTGTCAATGGGATGCAGCGACCCTTGCCCCCAGTATAACTGCTCCTCCTTCCATTAACATCCTTCTCCCTGCCTGTACCAACTATCAATTACCCCCTCAGCCCTTTGCCTAGACTTAAGGACCTGACCAGCTACCTCATACATGTCAGAAGAGGCTGTGGAACCTCTATAAATAACACCTGCAGGTCACAAGAGACCAGGAATTGAGGGAGTCCTGGGCATTGCGATGCGATTAACACAAAAAATGGTTTTGTTGCAATAACCCTTCCTTGTGTGCAATACTTCCATGCATCCATTCTCGGGAGCATAATGATGCACTGCTTATGGTGGGCAAAGAAAGTTGTTTTGGGGGGGATGGGGGTAATACTCCAGCCACCCTGTAGAACAAAAATAAGGTGTTTTAAAGTGGTCAGTCATTTCTAAGTTGATATAACACGACACCCCAACCCGGATGTATCCTCTGTGAGGTTGTTGCAATTGAACTTCCACTTTCTAGTAGTTGCATGGGCTGCTGTAAAATACCCACAGCATGCAACAGGCTCCCCCATTCTAACCTGTTGCCTCAGCACAATCCCACTTAATTGTGGCAACATTGACGGGGCTTACAGCACAAGCTGTAGGATCAAAGGTTTCTCACTTAATCTCCCAAGCAGTTAAGGGGGGCAGAGGTTACCCGGTCCTGGGGACCAATTAACAACAATAATATAGAACAAGTTTACCAAATACATTATGAAGAGACAACCTCTCCCTGAAGATAAAAACCTACAAAAAAAACCAAGGAACAAATACAAAAAACTAGCAAGAATTTTTAAATTTATTTTATGAGTCCATCTGGCGACTATCTCCTAGAGTACAAAATCAAGACAAAAATATCTCTCTAGATGCCTTCCAAGACAGAATGGTCTCACTGCACTCAAATACTTTAGGATAGTAAATTTGGGAAGTGCTTCCACAAAGTGTCCTCCCCTATCCAGGCATAATTGCCTTTAATACCAATAGATGGCATGGGTATTCTCTAACCATGCATGGAGTGCTAATTGTGCAAATAATTAATAAGTCAATCCGTAAAATCTTGCAGCAATGAAAACAAAATATTTCCCTACTACCGATTGCACTCCATTCAATCCATGCAATGCAAACTCTTCCTTTTCCCTCATGTTTGTCTTGCATAGTGCACATCTGCAAATTGCCCCTAATTAGTTTAGTGGAGAGTGCATTGAATTTTTAATACTTAGGTACCTGTGACTCAGCATTTTTGCAGCTTACTCCTCCCCCCCCAAATAGGTAGATTCTAGAAACATCATCACAACACTGTCTTCCCAGCAAAACACATCCTCTCCTCTACAGCCTAACTGTGTGTCACAAAGGGGTTCTCTAATTGTCATTCTGACCTTTAGAAGAATTTCAACCACAAGAGAGCATAACTTACCCTTTTCCTGATCAGATATAGCTCCCACTTTCCATGACTTTGATTAAATTTATACACTAAAGATGTGAAAAGTGGAAGCACAACTCACTAAGACGTGTTCATACACATTTCCAGCGAAGCCGAGAATATCTTCAGTGAGATCGTCAAAACTATTGACTGCCACACCCCCACATGCTAAAGCCAGACGTTCCATGTTACGCCGCTTGGCTCTTCTCAAGGCCAGGATGTTTTCTTTGGCGAGCATGTCCAGGGACACAGGGTCAATCCCTTTCTGATTGATCAAGACAAACATTTTCTTGCCTCCTGCGCAAACCTTCTTTTTCAATGTGATCACCTTCTCGACCCTGTTAAAGAATAACTTTCATCTTAATCCACAAGGGTTGGGTATGAGCCTGCATCAATGTCAGAGGATAGAAAAACATTCATACAATCCTCTGGTTGAAACGAGGATTGTGGAGTCGTGGGGTTTAAGTTACAGGGAGGTTTGGTTGTTTTTTTGGGGGGGGAGGGGGGAGGAATGACTCGATAAAATGTGTGCAACTGACTCCAATTTGATTAATTTATACAAGAACTAACAATTTAATGAGATTTAATAAAACATAAAAAACAATGAATTCACTGTTACATTGAAGCAAATGGTAAATAACACCTGCAGGTCACAAGAGACCAGGAATTGAGGGGGTGCTGGAAAGGTCCATCTGAGCAGATGGCTCTGGAACCACGGTTCACAGATGAAGCGGATATGGATGCAGTTTAACTGAAGTAAAGTGAAAAGTGGGGCTGTCTCAACATGACTTGGAGTTATCAAAGTGAAGGGGTGTTTTTTATAATTTAAAGAGCCCATCTGGCAAATGGCAACTAGGGCAAAAGTAGCCATAATTAGTGGAAAGCCTAATACTAGGCTATATTAAAAAACAAGAAAATAATAAATAAAAATAAAAATAAACAAAAGCAAGACAAGCAAAAAAACAACAACAAGGAGACACTGCAGCATCAGGGGTAGACCCACCTCCCCTGGCGGAGGAACACGAGACCTACAACAAAAGAGTCAAATAAAATGGAGGAGGCCAGCTTCCACAAGATCAAAGTAAAGAAGTCAAACATATGCCCTCATTTATCTCTCATGTTCAGTCACACTTTTGGGAGGCACATTAATGTACAAGAGAAAAAACTATTCCAAATATCAAGAAAATTTAATTCTTTTCTTCCATCTCATTCTGGCAGTCATCAAAATCACAAAGCCCTATCTTTAGGCTATATATATATATATATACAGTAAACCCTCGATATAACAAACTATATGGGGCGGGGTGTTGATTAAAAGTGATGGAAATAACGAACTAAGTTCATTATATCTGATGGTTTGTTCATTCTATCAAGTAGTAAGTAGCACTCATGAAGAGAGGAAGAAGGAGGAAGATAAGGCCAGAACAACCTCCCCCGCACGATGTTCACAGCCAACTGAGCTGTGAGCCAGTGAGTCATAGCATGGAGTGTTCAGCCAGGAAATTTGGTTCATTATATCCGAAATTTGTTATATTGAGGTTCATTATATAGAGGGTTTACTGTATATATATATATATATATATATATATATATATATATATATATATATATATATATATAAACAGAAGCCAATAAATAATTAAACTATAAGATCGACCTTCTCCAGAAACAACCTGTATATATTCAAGTGAATATATACCTATATGCCTACTGAGTGGTTATTTAAACCTTGAACCGCAAAACAAATTTGATTGAAATCGTCGTGGGTCAAATTAGCCTTGGTACATCATTAGGGAAAATAAAAGGAAATTTAAATCCTTTTTTATAAATCAAATATATTACAAAGAATTTCTCTAGTAACTTTCTACATATTTAGACAGATGATTAGAAATATTTGCTTGATGCTCAAAATTATTTCTTGTTAACTCATGAAATTAGTTATTACATTTTAGTTATCCTTTGAAATTCATAGTTTTATAGAAAACGTTGCTTCTATTTATGGGAAACATTTTTATATCTAAAAGAATGATCAATTGAAACAAAAATATTTTTTTTAAATATTCTTACCTAGTATGCTATTTATTTTTGGCTGAATAGGCTTTCTCATTTTGTGCACTTTGAATAAACTGCTAACTTAAGGCATTTATACATTTTAATTGGATGAAAAACTACAAACAAGTGTGCTAAAGAAGAAAAAAAATTAAAGTGAGAAAAATGTGTTACAAAAGTCAGTGGTGAGTCCAGTGACTTATGACCAAGTAGAGGGTCACCAGATGGGAGTCCTAAAATTTATATTAAAAAAATAAAAAATCTTGGGCAACTCAGGGCCTTCCTCCCCAACTGCTGCTTCTTTGATAGCCAAGCCCTTCTCTATCTTGGATAAGGATCTTGCCAAGGGTCTGTCGGGCGTGTGGGTGCCTCCAGAGGTGGAGTGAAGCAAGTTAATTCCTCTGTACCCTCTCTTAAAAAGGACAAGAAGTCAAAGAGGACTAGGGGTTTCTCTTCCTCCATGGGGTCTCCCAAGAAGGATGAGTCAGCTGCCACTTCAGGCATGGAGGACCAGACAAAGAACAAAATAGTGATTGTACAATTCACCAGAAAAGGCAAGGAATCAACAGCATCCCACTTAGATTGACCTGGGCTCTTTGACAGGTGTCTTTGAGCTGTCAAGCCGATTGTTGAAATAATCCCATTGTAAAGCAGCTAATATTGCAGACCAACTCTAAGTGAGTCAGAGTACTACTGTGAAGCATCTCCATCAACCTGGCTACTATGGTAGAGCAGCTAGAAAGAAATTACTTTGACCAGCAAATATGCAAAGAAAGGAGTGGGCAAATGAGATGGTAGAGACACCCATAGGCTTATAGCAGACTGTTATATTCTCTGACCAATGAAGATTTGCACAATTTACTGACAGTATGTTTTGGAAACTGCATAATCAAGAGTTTGATTTAAATTGGTTGCAACCAACTGTGAAACAATGTGTTTTTTCAGTAATGGTTTGGGGAGCAAACCATTGGTAACAAACTCAGAAAAATACATCTCAATCCTTCAAAAGGACTTATAAAAGTTTTCTCCACTAGTTAGATGGTAAAAAATGATACCATATTTAGGGAGGATAGAGCTATATGCCACATAGGCAAAAAAAACAAAAAAACAATAGTGACAGTACAAAGGCAGGATCAGAAGATTTTCTTGACCCAGCCAGTCTCCTGATATCAACCTCACTGAACACTGTTAGGGCATACTGAACAAACTAGTGTGAAAACTACAAAGCATGCCTATTAAATGCATCAAATGACATTTTGTTTCTAGAAATAAATATTTAAAAAATAGTGTATTTACTTTTGAGATGTCTGTGTATATCAAATACTTTAAACACTAGTACAAATTTTCAACTTTACTGTGTATCTCTAAGCTTGAACTAAAATAAAAGATTGGAACTAATAATAATTCTACAATAACTAACCTCTTATCGATGAAGCGTCTCTCCGCCTCAACAAGTTTTTCTCTCTCTTCTGCTGATTTATAGAAAAAGCCAGAATTAACTTCAGTTTTTTCATACTCCAGGGAAACATTACAAGTCAGGATATAGGCATTCTTTGCCTGTTTGGGCATATCAGGGTGGCGACCTCCATGATCCATTACTAAACCTTTCACTAACTGCGTATCTAATTCAGTTTTATGCTGCAATGAATGTTGAAAAAAAATTAGTTTCAAATTATACATCTGCAAGTGCAAAAAGATGAAAAATTAACAAAATGAAAAAGATAAACATGTAACAACAAAATAGCTCGATAAAAAATGGTATAAAACCAAAGCAATAACAAACAGCTTGTCTGTTTTGTTCACCGTTCCCTTTGTTTTCAAGAATATCCACCCACAAAAACATAAAATACCTTCATTTCCATTATTTCAACCATATGCAAGTCTAGAGGCCTGTCTGACTGCTGAATACCCAAGACTGCTTCTACACAATCATTGGCCAGCTTGTCTGCTAAAGCAGGAGTGACTTTAGTTCGAAGGGCAGTACCTGCCACCTGACACAACCTTTCTTTTGTCATCTTTTCCTTGATAGACATCGACTCCAACACTTCTAGAGCTTTTACCTGGTGGAGAGAGATCACTCTTAAAACCATACCCTATCAACAATACTTCAATTAAACAGGTCATATAACACATTCAAACACTATATCAAAAATTCAAACACTAATATTACTTTGGCTAAATCAAACCCCTCAGCAATCAATCTTGGGTGAAGACCATCTGATATTTGGATTTCTGCTTGTTTAAGAAGCTCTCCAATTAGAAGGACAGTTGATGTTGTTCCATCTCCAATGATGTCATCCTGGGCAGTACAAGCTTTTGCAATCATTTTGGCAGTAGGATGTTGAATTTGCTGAAAAGTTGGTATTTATAATAATATAGAAATTTATACGAGCAACTATAACAAAGTTTACCTATTATAATAATTGTATTAAGATGTGCTAAACTAAATATTGTTATAAATTTTACCATTTCATGTAGTAGTATGTTACCATCTTTAGTAATTTTAAGGTCACCCGCACCAGAAACAAGCCTGAAAAGAAATATTAAAAGTCTTAAAAATGATTCAGCAAGAATATATAGGGCAGTGTAATCAATTAATGAAATTGGCAGCTCATTTTCTAAATGATATAAACCAACCGGGACATTTTTGCCTCAGTGATCATTAGTGAGTTGGATTTTAATTGAAATTTAAGACACCCCCCACCCTATGAGTTATGAAGAGCGAGAGGGTATGGAAGGCGCACAGACATGAGTGTCTAAAAGAGAAGACTATTCTGCATTGGCAAAAGTAATACAACTCTGAAATTGCTTACATTCTACAATAATGGGATGACATTTAGGATCTAAAAGGGAAATGCCATAAGAAGAAAAGGGTCGAGTCATAGAAGAAAGAACTTGGAGATTTTCGAACCAATATATATATTTTTTTAATGCCATATACCTGCCAACTGCCAACAAAGGCCTAAGTTGCCATTTACTAATTTTAAGCCTATTATTGGGCTACTTTAAAATGACAAAGATAGACAAACCAAACATGAAAAAAAGGGAAAGAGAAGGGGGCTAGTTCCAGCCCCCAGTCAAATAGAATGGAGGCAATCAGTCTCTTCCAGAAAGTCTACAAGTCTATGTAAATGAGTATCATGAGCACAAGGGACAACCAATAGCAACCACACTCATCCCAGTACAGGGACAGGTAATGTGCATGGAGATCCGCCAAGCTGAGCCATTCAGTACAGGGGGTGGGGGCTCTCCATAAAATGGGAGTGCATTTGTGCCCAATTCAAGATGAAAGAAAGCCACCTGAAGATGCTGCAGCACTAGGGGTACCTCCACCAAAACAGTCATGGCACAATGGCATACAACTTGAGGTTCCCCTGCCAATAATCTCCCATCTTAATTGTCAGACAGCCCAAAGGGCTGACCTGATTCCTGCAATGTAGTCAGTGCGAGGAAGAGTGAAATGCTGCACTTGACACGGTCCTCATGGACTCTTTGGTACCCTCATCATTGAGCCCATGCCCTGTAATCCCTACACAGTCCAGGAATCCAGCAGATCATCCACCCTGGTTGCAGCAACTGTGTTATCACAGATATTTCACACCACGGGGTGCACCAGTACCTTGCGAGTACTGGGGGTAGTTTATGAGTTGCTATAAATCACAAGGGCATGATACAATATCTCCAGCAGTGTAGTGCAACCAGCTCAACAGTGAAGATGCGAAACATGTGGTAGAGTCTCACTGACTTCAAATAAGGGGTATGGCATGGAAACTCCTCCACTCCCTTTCAGATTTGGAGCCATCCGTATACACTCGCACAGATCCAGCATAAGATGAAGTGAGCTCCAAAATGTTAGAATGCAGTTACTCCTTGTGCTGTGAAAGCTTTGGGAGGAGAGGTGTGACCCAAATATACAAAGGTGGTTGGTACCCACCAGGGTAGCATCCTAAGCAGAGCCAGAGACAACACAAACCTGAGAACTAATATGAAGTGTCAAAGGAGTTCCCTATCCAATATGAGCGACATGTCACAGCAGCATAGGTACCGATGAGATCAGCTGCGCATGCATTGAGCAGTTGGCGATTAAGGGAGACACTGGGCCTGCTCATACAAGCACAGAATAGATTGTGCAGAGCAAGTGGCATAAAACAACCAAGTTCAATAGGAGACATGCACCTTCCACAATTCATGCTCAACTGTGGATGGATAAAACTTGCAGAGAGATTTACTGTAAAGGGTAGCAAAGGCCACTCCCTCCACCCATACATGCAAATGATGTAGAAATATATAAAAATTGGGAAGCCATCCCCTCACACCTATCATTTGGATCACTACGATACCATATTGCCATGTGGCATCATAGGCCTCCAGAATGAAACTGGCATAATGCTATGAAGGAAGGACTGACAGATAGCCTTTTTCAGCCAGAGCTAAGTAGCCAACATGGAAAGGAACTTGCGGAAACTGCACTGTGCAGAAGATAGACGGACTCAGCTGTCCATGAAAAGAGCAAATCTAACATTTACTAACTTCTCTAGCAACTTGTACACGCAGGAAGTTACAGAAATTGGGTGGGAATGGATTAGGGTAGACTGATCCATCCCAGGTTTGCAAAAGCAATCACAGTAGCCTGGAGTCTGAGATGACACCCTGTCTAGATCTTGAACAAATTTACTAAAAAGGTCATGCTTTGCTCACCTTATGTGCTGAAGCATGGCATACAAGGACATTGGCCGGGCCAATTAGTCAGTATCAGTTTCCATGCACAAACCAAGAGGGAAATGCAAGTCACTCAGCATAAACCTAATGTTAAAGAGTTCTCTGACTCTCAAGATAGTCCAGTTGATGGATTTCAGTCACATCACATAGTGCATTGAATGCTGGTGGAGCAGTATCACAACTAGAAAATGCAATCGCTTGCCCTGAATCCTTTTGACTCACTTCCAAAGCTCTGTAAGAGGGGTCTTCCGGTTAAGTAAAGTTCATCCACCAAGAAGAATTTGACTGGGACAAAGAAATTGGTCATTTCCTGTAATGCAGACAATTGCACCACCATAAAGGACCACCGGGGTGCTTTCTTAGGTGGCAGTGGCCCAGATAATGATAGTTGGGGAAAGTAGTCACTACCATGAAGGGTATTAACCACCTCCCACCCAAAATCGGGGTGTGCATCCAGAACAGGGTCAGATTGTGACAGGAAAATTAATGATTTCTCAGGCAGTGATGGACAAACTCATTCACATTTAGGACACCCATCTCCAGCTCATCAAGGAATTGATCGCATGAATGAATGAATGGTACAAAACAGACGAGTGCTGCTTAAGTCCAAGTGGGCAAGCTCGCAGCCATTTTCAGAAAGAGAGGATTCATTAAAATTTCAAATGTTCTTTAAAAAACATTGACTATGGTTAATAATCTAAAAGATATATATAAAAAAAAGGAAAAGGGAGTAAAAACGTAGAAAAAGAAATGCCTCGAGAATGTAGTCCCCCAAGAGTGTGTATCTAACATTTTTTACCACTGTTTTAGGGTCACATGGTGAGACACTTAAGTGATACTGGTGCAAGACTGAAAAACATCTTACCCTTCTCATTCCTCACTTTTACCTGCATTGAATTAAATGGAAGGGCTTACTAAAGCTAGCAGTAAATAATGTCAATTTTATTTATACAATTTCTTTTTTGAAAAATTAACATATTGTTATTTAGTAATACCTAGTTCATATATATATTTTGTGGTAAAGCTGATGTGTGGCCACAAGATATATCTGTACTACATTTATGTATTTTGCTTGTAAGGCTGAGGCATGGCCAAGCAATAAATAATATATATAATTGTGTAGATAAGTCATTTTTGTTTGATTATTTTGGGGAAAATAAACAGATTAGGATTGAGGTGTGGATCTGTCTCCTTACTGCCAGACTGAATTGGACTTCACCCCCTCCTTACCATAATTAGAGTCCCAAACCCTGTGAAAAAGTGTGGAAGATACTGTCCTGGGCGGAAACCGGCCGGAGTAGTGATCTCTCCCCGGTTTGCGAAAGGCGAGCACAGTTGCGATTCGCCAGGAATCTGGGAGGAGACCCTCCACCCAGATCCTGTTGAACAAAGTTAACAGAAAGGCCATGCCTCGCTCACCCAGGTGTCGGAGCATGGTGTACGGGACATCGTCCGGACCATGGTCGGTGTCTGCGCACGAAGCGAGAGCGGAGCGCAACTCACTCACAGTAAACCTGTCGTTGAAGGGTTCTCCCGCATCTGGAGGTAAAGTCCAGCCGGCGGCCTTCCGCGACATCACGACGTGCATTGAATGATGGCGGAGCAGCATCACGGCTAGAGAATGCGGAAAAAGCGGTCGCTAAGGATTCCGCCACGGACGCGGGGTCCGAGATTGCGGTCCCATTCTCCTGGAGAACAGGAGGGGGAGGAGCTGCGAAAACTTGCCCCGAATCCTTTTGACTCGCTTCCACACCTCAGCTAAAGGGGTCATCCCGTTAAGTGAAGACACGTATGCCCGCCAAGAAGATCAGCGGGCGTGCTTCGAAATATACCGGAACCTAGCCCTAGCCCGACGAAATTCAGCAACAGTGAAATCGTTTGGGCGGCGCTTATAGCGCATGTAGGCATAACGCTTCTGTTTGAGGGCCGTCTCACACTCGGCTGACCACCATGGGAGTGGTCGGCGTGCTAAACGGCCAGACGTTCTGGGAATAGTAGTCAGGCACGCGGCGATGAGGTTGCCGGAGAACTCAACGGCCTCATTTACCGACCTAAACTCCTCGACTGCTCCTCGAGTGAGATAGAGAATTCAGTCATTTCCTGAAATGCAGGCCACCGTGCCCGTGCCAAGCATCACCGAGGTAGGCTCTCGGGCGGCAGTTGCCGGGAAAATGATATTTGAATGGGAAAGTGATCATTACCAAGGAAGTCATCAACCCCCCCCCCCAATCAAAATCAGGCTGTGCATCCGAAGAGCACAAAGATAGATCAAGGCAAGAACATGAAGCGGTTCTCGGGTAGTGATGCGTAAACTCATCCACATTTAGGACACCTATCTCAAGCTCTTCTATCAGATCAACAAGGGCTTGTCCCTGGAATTTATTGAGTAATCTCCCCAGAGGATGCCTCCCATTCAGATCTCCAAGCAAGAGTAAGGGCCTCGGCAACCGTGCCACGACGCGGCGGAAGTCCCCCGCGTCGAAGTCAGCTGACGGTGCAATGTACGTAGAAGTGATAGTATACCTCCTATCCAGGTGAAGCTGCACAGCCACTGCCTGAAAGGAGCTATCTAAAGTGAAAGGAAGAACGGAGACAACATGCCGGGTGTAAACCGCGCATGCCCCAACCCAGCCATCCCGCGGTGGTGGGGTCGCAAGACCCTTATACCCCGGGACGGCGGGCAGGGGGCACGCGCCTAGCATGGTCTCCTGCAGAAAAATAACTAACAGGAAACGGGACGAGACTTGCCTCCGCAGCTCCTCCCAGTTGGCCCGGAGTCCACGGCAATTCCATTGAAAGAATATGCCCTCGAGGCCTAGCTGCTCGGAGGAGACGAGGGGGGCCTCTTCGAACAGAAGACCCTCACGGGAATGGCCGTACACTTCCCAGGGGCAGAACCGCGGGCGGTATTGGCCGGACAAAGCGCTGAAGGCGCTGTCGCCTTTGAAGAGTTATTGGGGGAGGTTGGGCTCGCCATGCGAGTCTTTTCCTCCCTCCGCCTCGAAACCTTGGGCGGGCGTTGCGGCTTCGGAGGAAGGGGGCCCTCTTTTCGAGGAACCACCGTCTCCGAGCCACTCGCTCCACCACTAGGCGTGGGCGAAGGAGCCGAAGCTCCTTTGTTGCTGTCCTCCTTTCGGGGGACAGCTTTAGGAACCCGGGAAGATTGTCTGGCGACCAACTTCAGAGGTGTTGCCTCCTGTGAGTCTAACGACTCGGTGGAGGCGCGTGGCCGTTTCGCCTTACGGGAAACGGTAACGCTGGGGGAAGAGGGGGGGGGAGCCCTGGTTTTAGCCGGGGCTGGATAGGAACCCTTTTTGCCGCCAGCTTTACCAGGGGAGCGCCGGGTTGAGGAGAGCCCGCAGAAAGCCTCTGAATAGGCACGGAAAAAAACGTCCTCGTTGGCCTGGATGGGCCAGGAGCAGAGGGTGCCTTTCTAACTATTGAGGCATAAGACATCCCAGGCAGAGCTGGGCCCGCCAGGACCAAGTCCTTAGCCTAGCGGAATGAGATTTGATCCTGGGCCTGACTGGCCAGGATTTCTTTCTAAAGGAGATATGCACTGCATTGCTTCAAAGAAGCAGGGTGCGGCTCTCCACAATTGACACACTTGGCCACACACGATTTAGACTTATTGTGTGCGGCCTTGGAGCAATTTACACAGACTTCGGGTGACCCCGACTTTGCACGTCTACAAGAACGATTCGTATGGCTGAAGCGGTGACAGTAATAGCACCACCGCGGCAGTGGCACAAATGCCTTCACACAGTAGCAGTACCAACTGGCATGTACCGACTCAGGGAGCTTGTCAGTCGAATGTGAGGAAGAGTGTAGGGGGAGTCTCAAGGCCCCTCCCTGTTTTCTCATCACACGTTCGACCTTGACCGCCCCATGGTCGTCCAGCTCTAAGGTGATGTCCTCTATGGAGTAGTCAACGAGTTCCCATGCATAAACTACTACTTTCACAAAGTTCATGGTAGAGTGCAGCGTCACATTCGCCGGGGTGCCATGAAGTGTCCGAAGAGCACTTATCTTGGCCACCTCAGCAGGATTCGCCGCATTCGCTAGAAGGCTCCCATCCGAGAAACAGGTCACGATCGGCTCTCTACCAATTGCACTAGCTAATGCTCTCCTCTGATGGATCATGTTGCCATCAGTGGAGCGAATAACGAGGAAGCGTTTGAAGCCAGCGGGCTCAAAAACGCCAGGTAACCTCTGAATGAGGGGCCCCGATGTTATCAAGGCTCCGCCCTGTGCACTTTTGGTCTTTGTCATAGTCTGGGGCCAGATGTGCCGATCCTGGCTTAGTCACTTGCCAAAGTGGCAGCAGACCCATCCGTCCCCGCAGCCCCCGTGGATGGAGAGGAGTCTTCTTTGTCTTTTTTCCTGTTCTTTTTCTTTTTTGGAGAGGAGGGTGGGGAATGAACCCGCTTCTCACCTCCGCCGGCAGGAGCCCCAAGACCAGATGGACCTGCCTCAGCCAGGTCCTTCTCTGAAATGGAGAAGGTCCTGGCAGTCGTAGGGGCACCGGTTGGAGGAGATCCATCCCCTCCTTGAACTGCCTCAGAAACCCTAGCCATTTGAGGAGGACCTTGCATAGGGGCGGATTCGGGTTCGGTGCTTGGCGCCGAGCCCGGATTCGCCCCCATGAAAGGCCCTATTGTCTGAGACTGGGTTATTTCAAGGACCATGTCTACTTCAGGATGGGCCTCCAGTTGCCCCCCCCCCCCCCGACATTGCAGGTCCTGTTGGCAGTATTGTCATTAGTCAGCTTATGTGGGGAGACGCAGGCCTTGACCCTGGCAAGGTTCAATATTCTTGCCAGCAGGTCTTTTGAGGGAAGCGACCAAAGGGGCCTGGCTTCCCTCCCCCCTCCACTAAGGGGGCTTGCCCTACCGAGCCGCTTCAATGAGGGGCGGTTGGCAATGGGCTGCCTGCTGGCTTTCTAGGCAGTTCCCTTGGAAAGCAAAGGAGGGACTGCCACTGGAAATAGGGAGGTGCCTGAAAGCATCTCCAGAGAAGGGGGTGAGGGGGAGTCCCCTACACCCGTAGTCATAGGAGAGGAGTAGGCCTCCTCTCCGGTTAGAGAAAGATGGAGGGCCCCCTGCGCAAGCACAGGGGAGGGGGGGGGTTAGACTCATCATTGGGCATGGTGACCCTCTTTTTGGGGGGGATGCAACAGCTCATCACCCCTCGCAGTAGCCCGCACTGCAAGAGGTGCTTACAGGCCTGGCAGAGCCAGGTGCCGCCATTCAGGACCACCCCTCCCGCCTGGTGGCCTGGCAGTCCATCGGCATGGTGGTTCAACCTTGAACACAGCGTAAAATTGATAGGGTGTGAAAGGAAAAGGGATTTGAGGAAGGTATGGGTGGGGATGAAGGTTGTTAAAAACCAACCACCCTAGACCAGAGCTCAAGGGTTAGGGAACATTGACCCACACCCCCTCAGCCCCAATCCGGGATGGTTGGCTGAGAAGAAGGTCAGCATCTACCCTGTGAAATTAGAGGCTGACCAGAGAAAGTTGTGGGAGATGTTGTATGTACAGGCTATCTGAAGGAAGGAAGAGAGGCTAAGCTGGGGCCAGACGGAGCGCTGGATCCCGTCAGCAAGGTGGCCAGGATGGCAAATCGCCGCACCCTTTACGGGGGTAAATCAAGTGAAAATGTGAAGAGCCCAATGTGCTTGATACCAGAAAAAAAAAGCGGTTCAAAAATAATATACCAAAGGAAATTAGGCACGATAAATCAGCACATCTACCAATAAAAATAGCATCTCATAGGTGTAATTTTTGCAGTACAAAAGCAGAGCCACATCAAACACAATGGCTTTGTGAAACATGTGATGTACCATTGTGCCTTTCAGGTAAAAGAAGCTGTTTTTGAAGTTTTCATTTGGCAAGATAAGAAATATATAGAACTGGAAAAAAAAATGACATTCAAAGAAATTAATCCTTTGTTCAAAATGGGAAAGTGTTTACATTACTAATAATTTAATAAATGATCTTTGGATGAGACCATTACCTTACACCAAATTTTAGATTAAGATTTAGATTAGATAAAGTTAATTACTAGAAAATCTGTTTTTTCAATAAATATTTAGACATTTAAAAATGATAAAAACAGTCTTATTTTGTTTTATAGGCACAATTTTGTTGAGTATATGCTATGAGGTTATTCATTTTGTAAAACTTGTCTTGCAAATATATATATTTTTTGCTGAGTCAACATTTTCAATAACCTTTTAATGATTATATATGTGAATTTTATGCTCAGTAGTGTTTGCCTTAATATGTGAATTGATTTTAAACTAAAATTTAAAGCAAAAATAACCAGTCATTTCCTTCATTTCATTAAAGTGATGCATTTATACATCACCACTAAATCTGTCAAGTGATTTATTTATGCATCACCTCAGTTTCGTGCTTTATTATTATTTTTGAGCAAAGAAACTTTTAGAACTTTTTTTCTAACATATGAGATAATAAAAAATCATAAAAAGAACGATTTTGAATCCAACCCTCCTGTAGCTGACATCAAAGGGTTAAAGGGTATGTTGCCTGAATTAGAGGATTGTTATTCGGGTCAAAGTGTTCTCATTCAAGGGGTTAGTGGGTGTATTGCTGTCCCTCTGGCTAGGATTTACCTGACCAATGATTTAGTCAGTGGGTACTTCACTGTGGGAGTTCAAGAGTCACTGCCTGTGCAAGGTGTGAACCTTTTGTTAGGGAATGATATTGCAGGTGGTAAAGTGGTGCCTGATCCTATAGTAGCTTCATCTCCCTCATCCAGTAACAATACAGAGCAATTGGAGAAGGATTATCCTCACTTGTTTCCTTCTTGTGTAGTAACAAGGAGTATGACTGCTCACCAAAGTAAGCCTAATGATAGCACAGATTCTGATGATATTGATATCAATGTTTCTTACCCATTTTCTGATAAGGACTCTCCTCAGGTGTTAGCTTCCCCAAAGGAACTGAGTAATGTACCCATTGATCGTGACACTCTCAAAGAAGCTCAAGTACAAGACTACCTTAGCACCTTTCTTTCACAGGACAGGAGGATTCTGATGTTTCCAGGTTTCCTCTGTTTTTATGTTAGGAATAGTATCCTGATGAGGAAGTATAGACCTCCTAACATACCTGCTAATGAAACATGGCATGAATGCCATCAAGTTGTAATACCTGTGAAATTCCGCTCACTTATTCTGTCAGTAGCCCATGATACCAGTGGTGGACATTTAGGTGTTAACAAAACCTACCATAAGATCTGTAGAGACTACTTCTGGCCTAAAATGAAACAGTCTGTTGCCTACTATTATAAGACCTGTCATGAATGTCAAATGGTTGGAAAACCTAATCAGCCAATCCCACCAGCACCTTTGACTCCTATTCCTGTCACAGGTGAGCCATTCAGTAAGGTCATTATAGACTGTGTTGGTCCCTTGCCTGACCCGTAGTGGCAATGAGTATTTGCTAACCATTATGTGTTCCACTACCAGGTATCCTGAAGTTTTTCCTTTAAGACGAATAACTTCCAAGAATGTTGTTAAAGCCTTAAGCAGGTTTTTTTACTCAGTATGGAATTCCTTGGGTGGTACAGTCAGATCTTAGTAGCAATTTTACTTCTAACCTTTTCAAACAGACCATGGATGAGTTGGGAGTTCACCAGTAACACTCCACTGCCTGTAGACCCGAGTCCCAGGGTGCATTGGAATGTCTGCATCAAACCCTAAAGTCTATGCTGACTAAGTATTGTATGAAACATAATGCAGACTGGGATGAAGGTATCCATTTTATTTATATGCTGTAAGGAGTCAGGTGCAGGATTCCCTTGGGTTCTCCCCATTTGAATTGGTTTATGGACATGAAATAAAGGTCCCCTTAAAGTTCAAGGAATCATGGTTAGGTGATCCCCATAATAAGCCTCTTCTTACCTATGTACATCAATTCAAACAGCGATTAAAGTCTGCTGTGAATCATGCTATGAGTAACTTGAAAGATGCCCAAATTAAGATGAAAGATAATTTTGACAAGAAGGCTATTTCTAGAGAATTTAAACTAGGAGATCATGTGTTAGGTTTTTTGCCCATTCCTAAGGGGCCCTTGCAAAGTAAATTTCATGGACCTTATGTTATCAAAGAAAAAAAGAGGTGATGTGAATTATGTAATCAAAACTCCTGATAGGAGAAAGTCAGAGAGGTTGATCCATGTGAATCATCTTAAGGCTCATCATGTAAGAAGTTCAGATAATGACTTCCCTTCCCTGTGCATATTGTGCCTAATCCTGTAAATTCTAATGAGCACGATGACATTCCCTTGCCTTCTGACAATAAACTTCAGAACTCTGATATGTTTAATCCAAGCTTAAAATTCCAGCACTTGCCATCTGACATGTATCGTGAGGTGGTGACGTTGTTCTCTGAGTATCCACAGCTGTTCAGTGACATTCCTCAACGGTGTCCATTGGTGGAATCCATAACATTACTGCCGATTCCTCAAGACTGTAAGGCACTGATGCACTTCCTAGGCATGGCAGGATACTACAGGAGGTTCATCCCCAACTTTGCTGACCTAGCTGCACCTCTGACTGACCTTGTGAGTCCCCAAGAAAAAGTTTGTATGGACTCAAGAGTGTCAAGAGGCATTTACGAAGATCTGTGCCCTTCTTACCAACGCCCCCATTCTGAAGTCACCCTGGTATGATTGACCATTCATCATTCAGGTTGACGCTAGCAATGCTGGGGTGGGTGCAGTGTTATTGCAACATAGCGATCATGCATTGCATCCAGTATGTTGTTCTTCTTGTAAGTTTAGGCCCTATCAAAAGAATTACAGTACTATTGAAAAAGAATGTTATGCTTTATTATTTCCCATAGACAAATTTAATGTATATATAAATGGTTCAGGGCTTCCTATTGATGTCTATACTGACCATAATCCCCTCAAATTCCTACACAAGATAAAAAATTCTAACCAACGTCTAATGAGATGGTCTTTAGCATTGCAACCATATAAGATAAATATTCATCACATAAAGGGCAAAAGTAATATTATTGCTATCCAGAAATTGATCCGGGCTGAGAAAAAGGTCAGCATCTACCCTGTGAAATTAGATGTTGACCAGAGAAAGTTATGGGAGTGGTTGTATGAAAAGCGAGGAAACCGGGGGGGGCAACACAAGTGTTTTGAAGGAAGGAGAAGAGGCTAAGCTGGGGTCGGACGGGGTGCTGAATCCCGTCAGCATGGCAGCCAGGATAGCAAATCGCCGCGCCCCTTACAGGGTGAAACATATTAGGAAAGAGGATGAAGTAATATGGGACAAAAGGTTGAAAAGGACAGAGCACACTTTCTAGAGTATTACCCCCCAAAACAAAAAAACAAGCCTTGATTGATCAATTCATGTTTGGAGAACAGCAGTGATTGGCCATTGGGTATGTAGAAAAGCACCAGAAATATTAAATATAGTTAAAATTTTGCATGGAAACTTGTTAAAAACAAAATCAACAGCACTACACATTGATGGGGTTAATATTGAAATTAAAACTATGATTTTCACACATTGGCAATATTAACATAACATAACGTAACAATTTCACTGATGACAAAAGCCACAAGGGCCCATCAAAGGTCATCCGAGTCAAACGGCCTCTTTTTTAAGGCACCCAAACTCCAAAGAAAACTACATCCAGAGGATTGCGTCCACAAACAAGGGTATCACCAATCAAGGCTCATCAAAAACTAAATCATGCAGCTATAGATATATACAAACAATATTAATATATACAAAACTTAGGAACCATCACAACCTTTCCTCCCCATAAACTCATCCAACCTACTCTTAAATACATTTAAATTTGGACTACCTACTACCCTCCGTGGCAATTTGGTCCAGAAGTCTACCACTCTATTGGTGAAAAAATATTTTCTTAAATCCAACCTACACCCTTGCTTTTTAATTTTCAAGTGGTGACCTCTAGTCCAATTTCCATCATCTAACTCAAAAAACTTGCTAACATCCAATTTATCTATCCCACAAAAATTTTTAAAGAGCTCAATCATATCCCCTCTCACACACCTCCTTTTGAATGAGAATATATTTAATACCCTCAGTCTATCTATATATTCAAGGTGTCTCAGGAAAGGAATAATCTTTGTTGCCCTCCGTTGCAATGACTCAAGAAGGTTAATATCGTGTCAAAATGTGGGGACCATGCCTGTATACAGTACTCTAGATGTGGCCTAACATGAGAGTTATAGAGTTTAAGAATAATCTCCTTACTTTTGTAACTGACATTTCTCTTAATGAAACCCAGCACTCTATTTGCCCTATTTCTTGCTTCAATACACTGCTTAGAAAACCTTAATGACTTATCTATTACTAATCCTAGATCTTTTTCATCCTCTACTGAGCTCAGCCAATGCACATCCATTTCATAGTTAAATTCTCTATTATCTTTTCCCATGTTAATAACTTTGCACTTATCAAGGTTGAAAGTCATTTCCCACTTATGTGCCAGGGATAACAATTTATTTAAATCCCCCTGCACTTTAAAATTATCATCAATATCTTTAACTACAGCTGCTAATTTGGTATCATCCGCAAAAATTGACACTATTATTAACTGCCTCCCCAAGATCATTTATATAGATGACAAATAATAATGGACCGAGAACTAATCCCTGAGGAACCCCACTGATAACATCCCTCTGTGGTGGAGCGAATGTGAGTGTGTATGAAGGGGCATTCTCCCACCCCTTTTCCCAATACCCTCTCCCTCCTTCTGTAAGAATGTGTGTGTGTGTGTGTGTGAATAAATGGAATTTAAATTTTGTTGTTTTTAATTTTATTGATGTTTGTATTCTCTTTTCAGAAATTATATTTTGAAACAGAATAGTTTTAAAGATAAATATTTAAAGAATTATTAATGCTTAAAATTGTTTGGATATACATTTAGAGAGAGTGGAAGCTTGGACGGACTGCGAGAGGGGTTCTCTAGATGAGTGCTCCGCCCAGCCCTGAAATGGAGGGCTTTCATACCTCGCTAGACATCTGAACTGCCCACCTGCATTGGCTGACGAGCCTGCCTCCTTTTGTATTAGCCTACTACCACCCACCTCCAGCACAAGTGATAGCGCATGCCCCTTTTGGTTCAGTTGTTGTTTTTCATTTCGTTGTGTAGATATATTTAAGTAAATTTGTTCTATTCACCCGTTATAAAATTCTTTTGGTATCTTGTTTGGATTGGGAAACTTGGCCTCATTTTGAAGTGTGCACACTTCCCTTGTAAATATAAATTATAATTATATTATTGTGAATATCATTGTACATTTTTTTTTGTTAGTAAAGGTCTGTATATACAATCCGTTTCATTCTCCTTCGATTTCTCACGTCCGAATTAGTGTAGGAAGCGGGTTGGAACGATTGGGATTAGAGCATAGATTTTCTGCCCGCTACACCTCCACTCTGACTTTACACCATTTACCACTACCCTTTGCTTCCTGTCTTTCAGCCACTCAGCTATCCAATTTGAAACACCCCTACATATCCCAATCATTTTTAATTTATGAACTTAAGATCAAACTTCAGAAAACCTACGCTGTATTTTCACTAACTATAATTTAAGAAGGGGATTTTTTTTTACTATTTGAATAATAATTTCATCTTAGTTTGGTTATGACTTATGTTTTGTTCATCAGTTATTTCTAATAATTCTTTTATAATATCAAGAAACAAAATAGTGAAGTTCAGAAATAAATATAAGTATCTAAATTTTGTGAATTTTTTTAAAACCCAAAGAATTACAAATGGTGAAGTTCAGAATTTATTTTTATATATCTTCTTCTATAACTCTATATTTTAGCAACGTGATATTCTGAAAGGGGGGAAATTTAGTTTCAAGTTCCTTTTTAAAATTATTATAATTGCCGAAGTTCAGAAAATTTATAAAAGTTTTACCATGGCTGCTTTTTTTTAGATTTTAATCTTAGTAGTGAAGCCATTGCCTGGTTAGTGTTATAAAAGTACTAATGGTCTTTTTAGGCATTCCAGTCATCATATATGATTTTGGTTTGGCGCGGCAAGTAGATATTTTTAAGATACTACACTTTGATGAGGTTAAAATTGACATTTGAAATGTCAGCCAGGCCTTCGCTTATTTTCACACACTGGCAACATTTAATTTGCACTTAATTCACATATTGGTAACCTGGATACAAGTTTTTATAAGAGTGACACTTTGGATTTTCATGCCAAAACCTGTGTTTAACGTTCTTAATAGAGTTGTTTTATTTGTATATTTAAATTTTTAATCTTTATAAGACTTTTCATACATAATTCATTAAATTTAATACTTTTGTTGAAATTATAGCCTCATTTTGAAAGTAAGCTATGCGACAAGGGTGGCTTGATTATAATATCCCCAGCACTAAATAGTAAATTTGTTTTGTCTTTGGATTCGAACCTAATGCTAGGCTTTCATATTGTTAATACTACTAGGTGTTTTAAATAAGGTTTTGTTGTATAATTTGCTTGTTCCTGAGGCATGAGTGGAGCAAGCAGGGGAGAGGGAAGCCCTCCCAAAATGACACCCACTAGCGCAGCTCAATAATGGCTTCCGGTAACCAAACGCGTGTGAATAATCTAAAAATAAATAGTAAGTAAAAGAAGTACTAATTGTGTTTTTAGGAGGCACTTTAGTCATCATTTACAGCTTCATTTTGGGCAGAAAGCAGTTTTTTTTAAGATAGTATCACTGCAAATAGTGTGTCGTATCTTAAAAATAGGTGCTTCCCTCACCTAAACAAAGCCATAAAAGATGACTAGAATGCATAAAAATACCATTAGGGCCGTCTTTACCAAAAAAATATGACATAGGAGGTTTTCTGAAATTTCAACAAATTTAATTAACACATTGGCAACCTTGGATGCCAATTGGAGTGCCAAAACTTGTTTGGCAAGCTTTTGTGATAGTGTTGTGCTTTTTGCATATTTAGTTTTGCTAGGCTTTCAAAATGTGTACTAATTGTTCCTGAGGCATTAACAAAATGAGCAGGGGATTCTGGGAGGTCACCACCAGCCTTTAATGGCAACCCATAACACAGCTTGATAATGGCTTCCACTAACCAAACAGTCTTTTTAGTACCTAGTAAAAAATACAACTAATGATTTCTTTAGGCATTTCAGTCATCATTTTGGCACAGGTGGTTATTTTTAAACAATTATCACTGCAAATAGAGCAGTATTCAGTGCTAGTATATTAAAAATAAGTGCTTTCCACACCTAATCTAAGCCATAAATGATGACTGCAATGTATGCTGTGTTTTTAATAATAAAAACACAGCATACATCTTCTGAAGTTTCACCAGACTGTTAAAGGGAGGTTGTTTAGGCATATATAAGTGGAAGATAAATACCTTGGTTACTAATTTATATTTATAGATTATTCGTGTATACATTTGGTTATTCATATATGTCTAAGATTTTGGAGCAAAGGACGAAAGCACAAGCGCGCCCGAGGAGCTTATTTTAAACTTTACTGTGGCATATTTTTTAGGCCTGCACTTCCGTGTGTAGGGATGACTTGTTCTCTTGCCCATCCCTGGGTTCCATAAAAGTCAACAAATACAAAATTGCCTTTCCAGGTCACAGGTAGAGGTCAGAAGGAGATATTTTAGTTTAATGTAATGACATTGAGGATTTTAAATCTGCTCTTCAATCACAGCTTGGTGACATTATTTAACTATGTAAAATGAGTGTATTGGCTGCCGAGCTTGTCGTAGAAATTGATATATATTATATTATATTATATTATATTATATATATATATATATATATATATCTATGATAGTGTAGTTGGGTTGCAAATTTTGTTGAAGACCATGGTGTATATATAGCCACAATATTGGCTAATTGTTCAATTTAGGGGATGATAATTTGGCATGCCATATTTGGGGCTATTTTGCTATTATTTTGTGTTCGTCAGCTATCCCACTGGCCAATCAGTAATCTGTATCAAACACCGTCAGATAGAAAATCTGACAACATTTAATAATCGCCTTTGCATTCAAATATGATGTTAGGATTTTGAATTAGAAATATTATACAAAGGGTTTTTTTTTTAAAGTTGCAGGGGTGTGGGATCTACAACCCCCTCACAATTAAATAGGGGGCAAAGTCCCCCATTTTAAACGTACCTAATAAATGTTTATTTGTTGCGGAAACCATCCTTTGGGGTATTTTGGAAATGGGTGGCTTTACCCCTATACCCTCTTCCTAAGTGGAGGGGGTAGTATCCCACACACACCCTGCAAGGCTGCAACTTAAAAAAAAAACTTGTAAAATTACTAATTTGAAAGCCTAACATCAGATTTGAATGCAAATAGATGATTGCTAAATTGGCGGTAATACTTCAGTTAAGGGGGACACTATAGGGGATGCTGTTTCTGGGCTACAATCTAGGCCTTGACATCAGACAGTAGCTTGGCATGTAGCCAATCACTGCGTTGTATTTGTTTTGTTATTTTGTTTATTCCCTTTCTTCTTTATTATTTAGTAAATGCCTGCACTTCTACTCAATTATATTATTTAGTAATGCAGTGATTTTTTTTATTTACTAATGGATTAAATTTTTTGTTTTGTTTGCCTATTTTTGTGAAACTAAACCATTATTTTCATACAGTGGCAACCCTTAATTCAACCTTATTTCAAATATTGGCAACCCTGAAAGTGAGTAGTTAAAAGAGCACAATTCTTGAACCTAGTTTGTTTGACTTCAATAGATCTTGTATTAATTTTTCAGTGAATTTAATAAGACTTTTCTATAGATTGTGGTCTCATTTTAAAAGCAAAGATTTGCGATAGGTGTGGAAAAGAAGCGCGGCTCAATTATAATAGTGAAATGTGGAGATAGTTTAGTTTTTGTCATGAAGTGAGTATATTATTAGATAATTTAAGATGACGATATCGCTGCCAACATTTAGCAATCGCCTTTTGCATTCAAAGCTAATGTTAGCCTTTCAAATTAAGAATATTACAAGTTGGAGTTTTTTAAGTTGGGGGGTGGGTACAATCCCCAGTCCTATTTTCAAAAGCAACTAAAAAAATTTTCATTTTTGGCAGCAATAGCCTAAATTAGGCCGTGCTATCATGTTTGTTATTTTGATAAATGTACAATCTGCTCTGTACATTTATTAAAATAAAAAAGATGATAGCTGTCTACTTTAGGCTATTTCCTCCCAAAATTAACATTTTTAGTTACTTATGAAATGAGGTGCTGCGCCTTATGACATCAGATGTCATAAGGCCTAAATTGCGGCCCAGAAACAGCATCCCCATCAGCCAGCCCTAAACTGAAGTATTACCAAATTGGTCAGTGGGATAACTGACAAACACACAACAAATGGTAAACCTGAAGATCTGCAGCACGCGCTTGCGACCAATGTTCATCGGTCCTAGGACACCAAATATTTCATCCATGTTCCAATATGTTTCACCTTTTTTGATTAAATTCAGGGGGAGGGGGGGGAATCACTGGATGATCCTAGGGTTCAATCAATTGGGGGGGGGGGGTATATAATCCTACTTGTTTATAGAATAATGTTCTAAGGTTTTTATTTAAACAAATCATTTCTGCAACTATAATTGTTTCTGCAAAAATCTGTGTGGGGTGTCTGATGTCAGAAATGAATAAATAGTGAATTTTTATTTTGTTTTTCCCTTCTCATTTTACTATTTTTATTACCTTTTTTTATACACTTAAATATACTTAGCTAGATCTTTTAGAGGAACTAGTTTTTGTAAAGACTTTTTTAGTGGAGAGAGGACTTTTATGCAGCAATTTCAGTTTTAACATGGATTCATTATCTACAACTTGCCCTTCATCTAATTTCAAACTTTCTGCTTTATTTTCCAATTGAGAAGTTATTAACATTTTTGGATGATCATAATTTGATTAAAGTTACAATCGATTATGAAGTTTGTGGTCAGGCATTAGCAGTCAAAGATAATTATGAATTTAGATGTGCAAAAACTAAACGTGAGTCAGAAACTGGCACCAGCAATCACCATTATTTTTTTTAAATCAGCTCTAAGTGGGACTTTTTTTCTCAAAGTCATGCCTCTCTGTAGAAACTATTCTACAAATTATTTATTGGTTTTCAGAAGTATACCAACCACAATAAAGTAAGTGAAGAGCATTTATCGTTCGGTTACTTTCAGGCATTTTTTTTATAAAAATAGTGCCTTGTATATTTAAACTAGGACTCAAACGTGCATGAATATTCATGCGCAGGTGAATGAAAAAACGCAACTTGGTCCCAATACTGAACAAATACCACCCTTCTGCTCTCAAATTGTACTGGCTGTATTGTTAAAAATAATATGGGCTGGCGCATCAATGGATTGAAGCTTATCCACTGTCTTGCGTGCTTAAGGTGAGGGATAAGAAGCCTACTAAGTACTGTATACAAGCATGGTCACCACATTTTAGGTATGGCATCAACCTGCTAGAGTCAGTACAAAGGAGGACAACAAAACTAATACCTTCCCTGAACCACCTTGAATATGAAGATAGACTGAGGGCATTAAATATGTTCTTATTTGAAAGAAGTGTGAGGAGAGATATGGGTTACCAAGATATGATTAAGCTTTTTAAAATCTGTTCTGGGATGGATAAATTGGATTTTAGCAAGTTATTTGAGTGGGAAGGTGGTAATAGGACTAGGGGTCAGCATTTAAAAATCAAAAAACAGAGGTGCATGTTGGATCTTAGAAAATATTTTGGTAAACCTGAAGATGGGCAGCGCACCGAAAAAGGGTTTTTTTTTCAGCCGAAATGACACAAGTTGCATTTATGTTTCGTTGACCCACGCATGAATATTCATGAGCGTTTGGTTGTTATAACATTATTCTATAAACAATTATGATTATATACTGGGGGCTATGCCAATTGATTGAAACTCATGATCATCGTAGGGGGGGGGGGGGTCTACCTGCAGTGATATGTCCCACATGAGCAGTCCCCTTGAATTTACTCAAAAAAGGTGAAACATATTGAACAAGGACGAAATATTTTACATCCCATCAGTCGCGGCGCGATCTTCAGGTTTACCAACATTTTTTTCACCAATAGCGTGGTAGATTACTGGAATAGTTTGCCATCTAAGACAGTAGACAGTCCAAACTTCCTTAGTCTCTCTTCATAATTAAGGCCTTTAAGTTCCGGCACCATCCTTGTAGCCCTTCGTTGCACATTCTCCACCATCTCAATGTCTTTAACCAGGTGAGGACTCCATACCTGATTAGCATACTCTATATGTGGTCTCACCAACGCTACAAAAAAAGCTTTAAATATCGCTGCATCCAATGTAACAAATGTCCTTCTGATTATTCCCACTAATTTGTTGGCTTTATTTACTTTCTCTGTCAGGTGATCTACACAACTCAATTTATCATTGATTATTACTCCCACATCCTTCTCAGAAGTAATCTTTTTCAGCTGCTTCTCCATTTGGTAGCCTTGATCTTCAATAGTCATTCTTCCTATTCTCATATAACTACACTTATCCGGATGAAAACTCAACAACCATTTTTCACTCCATGAGTATACCTCCTGCAGCTTTTGACAATCCTCTTGATCTTTTATGCATCTTTGTGTCGTCTGCATACAGGTATACTTCGCTGTCATTTACTATACTATCAGGGAGGTCATTGATAAACAAAACAAACAACAATGGTCCAAGAACAGTGCCCTGCGGCACTCCACTTGTCACTGGCTTCCATCTTGACATTTCCCCCTTCACCACCACTCTTTGTTGTCTTTGTGTTAGGAATGCTGCAATCCACTCTTGGTACTCATTTCCAATTCCATAACTACTAATTTTACTGAATAGTCTTCTATGTACAACTCTATCGAAAGCCTTCATAAAATCACAATATATTACGTCCACTGCATGTCCATCTGTCCAGAACCTTTATGAGCTGTAGCACCGTTGATCGTCCTGAGATAAAGCCATATTGCTTCTCACTAAATAAACTATTGGTTCTCATGTGTGCCATTATCTCCTCCCTTATCATTGTCTCAAATATCTTACAGATTATACTTGTTAAACTGACTGGCCTATAATTCTCTGGATCACACTTGGAACCCTTTTTAAATATACGAGTAATATGAGCAATTAGCCAATCTTGAGGGAGTTCCTTATGTTTAAAGGAGTACTGATAAAGTATTTCTAAAGGCACTAATAATTGTTCCATAGCTTCTTTTATAATCCTAGAGTGAATTCCATCAGGTCCTGGGGATTTATGCCTCTTTAGATTTTTAATGATCTTCTTAATTTTTTCCTTATTAATTTCCAGGTGATTCAGTGTTGGTACATTTTTCATCACACAGTATGGTACCTCATCTTCTGGCTCCATGACAAACACCTTCCAGATCACTTTCAGTTTTTCCATCTTCAGCAGTGCCCTTGTATAAGTCAGGAATCCTTGGTTTTCTTTTTGTCTTAGTTTACACATATTTCCAAAATATTTTAGGATTATCCTTCACATTTTTTGCAATCTCCCTTTCTTTTAGCTTTACAGCATTTCGGGTTTCTTTTCTAATTTGATTATTCAGTTTTCTGTACTCCTTCTCAGTCTCTAAATACTCGTTCTTAGTAGATACATTCAGATTACTCTTCAAGGATTTCATTCTCATCCACAACTTGTTTCTTCTTTATCTTAGACCATAATTTCTTATTCATTGGTAGATTGCTATTCGTCCTTTTCCTGGATTGATTTAAATTCCCCATCTTTCTTGTGGGTACTCTTATCTATTGCAATATACAATTTTGACTTGAATCTGCTCCACATTTCCTCAATATTGGTAGCCTCGGATAGGTATTTCACCCAGTCAATATTAATATTAAGTTCCCTTCGCATCAACTCATAATCTGCTTTTTCATAGAAATACATACTTTTTATATCATGAGCCACGATCTCCTCCATATTACATGTAACTTGTATCACAGCATGATCACTTCTCCCAAGTGGATTTCCAATCATGACATCTTCAACTATTGATTCTTCATTTGTGAAAAATAAATCTAGTGTATTACCCACATTTTCATCCCTTATTCTTGAAATTTCCTCCACATGCTGGGTCAAAAATCAATCAAGCACCTTTTCCACAAATTTTGTTCCAAAATCATTCATTCCAGTGTTAGTAGTGCAATTTTTCCAATTTATTTGTGGCAAATTAAAGTCTCCCATCAAAATCTTAAATGTAGCCTTCATCTCAGTTACCTCTTGTAATAAATCCAGCAACAGTTGGTCATTTTCCTCCTGGCTGTTTGGACTCCAATATACTAGAGTTAGGTTAAGTTTCTCTCCTTGAAGCATAATTTCCAGACAGCAATATTAACAGAAACATGAAACCAAATCCCCCTTGTTATACTTAATGCCACTTTTCACGTATATCAAGAGACCTCTACCTTCATTACCCAAAACATTACTTTCTTCTATCTCATACCCTTCGATGTTGTATTCTTCAAGTTCTCTTCAATATCTAAAGTGCTTAGGTTTAACTTCAGAGAGGGCAATAATGCTTGGTTTATCACTTAATGTATCAAGCAACGACCTTAATTCTAAAAACTTATCAAAAGTATATACATCCACATTTGTAAATATAATGCTAAACTTTCTATTTACATTATTTACATTCTCCGCACATGATGTACTTGAGTCAATTTCTACTGTGGCTGTGGTCTTTGATCCTCCACCTTGATGACCCTTCGGTTCCAGGGTGGACCTCTGACTACATGCTTCCCCTCTCCCATATCTGTTAAGTTTTTTTACTTCTTTAACAGTTCTTTGTCCATTTCTCCCTCTTTCTTGGTTAAATCATAGGCCACTCTAAAATTTTTCAAGTTTTCATCCTTGCCCAATTCTTTTATTTTTCTGAATATATCATTTCTCACTTCTGAGTCAGTGAGTGCAGCCAGTATTGGGCGATCTCGGCCTTCTACCTTTTTCCCAAGCCTTATCACTCTCATCATATTATCCTCATGAACCTCACATGTATTCAGAATTTTCTTAACAATCTGTCTGTCATAATTAATTCTTTCCTGGAACATGTTTGAATTGCTTTCAGGGACATTGTACACCACAATGTTGTTTTCTCTCTTCTTATCATTTAGTTCTTCCAAAACTGTATTCATATCCATTACTTCCTGTTTTTTTCTGAGATGCCTGATGTCCTCCAATTGCCCCATGTACTACATTTACTTCATCAGTACTTGATTTCTTTTTTTCAAGAATATTGATTTCAGCTCTCTCCATCCGTGAACTCAATTCTTGTACAGTCTCCCTGTCCCCATTCATATGTTCATTAGTATCCACTGCTCTAGCCTCCAGTACTGCTACTCTAGCAGTAATGTTGTTAAAATCTTCTTTATCCATTTTGACTGTCTCTCGTATCTCCTTAACCTCTTCCTGCAATACATCTTGTTTCTCAATTAAGTCTGCTTGTATCTTCTCTAGTTTCTCAATATGAGATTTTAATTTTGCACATCCTTTCTTACAGGAGAGACAGTGCCATGTAAACTGGGATCCTGCCTCTTCTTCCACCATAAATTTATAAACATCCTCAGGTATCCTCTCACATTTGGCATGATACCAAGTTACACACATATCACATAAGAGTGCCATATCATTATCTCTTACCAGTCCACTGCATCTCCCACAGCAATCACCTGCATTTTCTGTTTCCTTTGAAGACGCTTCTGTTGTTGTTCTACTTACTTTTCGTCTTCCTCCACCAGAGTCCGTCTGTTTACTCACCATATTTTGCTAGATCACCAATATAAATGCAAATTTAAAGTATACCTTGTGTTCAAATATATCTCAAGCAAGCTTGTGGTGTCTAAAGATGATACTGTATAGCAGCAAACAACCTCAAAGGTATGAATTCAAGAGAGCACAAGCAGCACATCCACCACACGCCACCTCTGCAATCATGTTGGAAACCAGTTACAAGTGGCGTACCACAGGGATCTGTGATGGGCCCCCTTCTCTTTATGATATTTGTCAGTGATATACCTGACAAACTACAAAACTTCATATCGCTCTTTGCAGATGACACAAAGATATATGCAGCTGTCCAAAACTGTGAAGGCAACTCCCATACTAACTTTATAGGCAGACTTGAAAATGCTACAAGAGTGGTCAGTTAAAATGCAAATGAAGTTCCACCCTGATAAATGCAACCCCCAGCACAAGTACAAAATGACAAAGAGATGATGGAACAGATCACACACTACAGAACACTACAGAAGAGAAAGACCTGGGAGTCCTTATTAATTGCAATCTAAGCTTTAGTAACCATGTCCAAGCTCAAGTCAACAAAGCCAACAGGATACTTGGGGCAATTAAGCATACATTCCAATATCACGACAAATATGCCTTCCTCCCCCTGTACAAGTCTTATTCGACCCTATCTGGAGTATGCATCAGTAATCTGGTCTCCCAAAACTAAAAGAGATATGGTAGAGAGGGTACAGCGTAGAGCAACACGCATGGTTCACAGTATCTCTCATCTCTCCTATTCGGAGAGACTAAAAGCCCTTAATCTACCTACCCTATACTTTAGAAGACAGAGGTCAGATGTTATACAACTATATAAGATTTCACATGGATACGATGAACTGCAAATAGGAAACCACTGTAAGTTGTGCGACAGGTCAATGTTTACTCCGGGTCTCTTGACTAACACAAGAGGACACTGCTTTAAGTACCAAGTGCAGAGCTCATCCGGTCTAAGAGCCAATTTCTTCCTGACAAGAGTCACTTCAATATGGAACAAACTCTCAACAGAAACTAAAACCAGCAAAACTGTAAATATCTTTAAGGCAAGATTAGAAAAAGAATGGAAAAACCACAAAGGAACCTACAGTTATATATTCACATATTGAAAAATCTGTTCTGCATACAACAACTAAAAACAACAGTACGGTCTCATTACCCAAGAGGGTACCCATTGACCGGGATTCAAGGTAAATGTCATGTCTAAAATATGGTGACCACCCTTGTACACACTACTCTAAATGTGGCCTAACATACGAGTTATAGAGTTTAAGGAAAACCTCTTTACTCTTGTAGCTAACATTCCACTTAATGTATCCTAGCAACCTATTTGCTCTATTTTTTGGCTCAATACACTGCTTTGAAAACTACGCCTAAGTCCTTTTCATCCTCAACTGAATTCAGCCAATGCCCATCCATTTCATAGCTAAATTCCCTATTATCCCTTGAAATGTTAAGAACTTGGGATTTTTTTAAGGTTAAAAGTCATCTGCCACTTCTGAGCCCAAGCTAACAACTTATTTAAGTCACCCTGCACTTTAAAGCTACCCTCAACTTCTTTGACTACAGTTGCCAATTTAGTGCCATCAGCAAAAATTGACACTGCTATTTACAGCCTTTCCAAGATCATTTAGATAAACTATGAATAATAAAGGGCCTAGAATGGATCCCTGAGGTATGCCACTGATAATGTCCCTCCATTGTTTTACGTTTTTGGAGTAAATTTAAGGGGACTGCTCGTGTGGGGGACCCCCCTACGATGATCCTGAGTTTCAATCAATTGGGGGGGGACTCTAGGGGGCACAAAACTCCAGTATATAATCATAATTATTTCTAGAATAATGTTCTAACATTTACAGAACTAGGACTAAAACACGCATGAATATTCAGGTACGGGTGAACGAAATATAAACACACAAAAATCAACTTTTTCGGGCACGCCGCCAATCTACATGTTTACCTTACTATTTACTCATCAGATTCTTTCAAAACCCCTTCATATCTAAACCATGCTAAAGGTCCAATGAAGGCTCTAAGACGACTAATGAGTTAAACCATGCTAAAGGTCCAATTACTCTCATTTTTCATAATTGTAGCGAAGGAAAAATGGGTGATTAACAAAAGAAATAAAGGTAACACTTCAGTTTCGGGGTGCACGGTAGGTGGCGCTGTTTATAGGCTACAATATATGTCTTATGATGTCAGACGGTAGCGTCAGATGTGAACAATTACGGCGTTATATTTTTTGGTATACAAGTATATAGTGGGGGGGCTGCACCCCCCAGAGCTCCCCCCCAATTGATTGAAACTCAGGATCATCGCAGGGTAGTCCCCCCCGCAGTGATATCTCCCACACGAGCAGTCCCCTTGAATTTACTGTATTCCCCCCCCCCCCCCACTGACAGCTTTTTACTGGCAGAAAACCCTAACCTAATGACAAACAATACTTACTTTTATAGGTTTATTGATTAGTTTATGCGCCTCTAAATAATCTAAAAGTTTTTCAAAGTCATGCAAAATAAACCAAAATTTGAATAACGAAGAAGCACAACTAGAGCACAAAAAAGCCATAATGAAAGAGAAACAAATGCTAAGCGAGTTCTATTTATAGCTACGACGTTGCCAGTAAGAAGCTGTTATCGTTCACTGAGAAACAAAAAATACAAAAACAAAAAAAAAACAATAAAAGACATCAAGAAACCTTACCTAACTTAGAAAAAACGATAAATGAGCAGAGGGGCAGATATTTAGTAAATCATACAGACTAAAAGTTACAAATCCCCAAAACAACAAAAAATATAACGCCGTGATTGGTCACATCTGAAGCTACCGTCTGACGTCATAAGAGAGATGCTGTACCCCAAATTTTAGCCTGCTAACAGCACCATAACATAACATAATTTCACGGATGACAAAAGACACAAGTGCCTATCAAACGTCATATGTATCCATCAAATCCCACCCACATAATGCATCCATAGGATTTTGTCAGATCATGCATCTACAATATATACAATTTAACAATCCATAGGAATGTCCAACCATGCATCTACAATATATAATTTAAAGCCTCCATAGGAGTCTGTCAAAAACAAAATCAAAGTCCCCCAAAATATACAATAAAAAGAAACTGCATCCACAGAAATGAGTCAAGAAAGATATCCACATACCAAAAAGTAAGAAATTAACCCTCCATCCCCATATAATCATGACAGAACACGTAGCAATGGGTTTAAGCTTGATAAGTATAGGTTTAGGAAGGAGATTGGGAGGAATTGGTTTACAAATCGTGTGGTAGATGAATGGAATAGGCTCACTAGGCATGTGATAGAAGCCTCCTCTCTGGGTAGTTTTAAGAATAGATTAGATAAATATATGGATGAAGCTGCTAGATGGGACTGACTTTTTTTTATGTACATATGTATATATTTTTCTAAGGAGTGGGAAGATTATATTTTGCGGTTGCATGAATGGACATAATCCTCTGGATGCATTTAATGTATATTGTAGATTAGATCTGACGAACTCCTGTAAAGGGTGACAATGTTGATGACTTTTCTCTGGTAAGAAATCTTTTGTGTGTTGAATGGAACAGGAGCTGCCAAGTGTAGGCCATGAATGGTCTTTTGCAGTCTCCTTCTTTTCTTATGTTCTTATGTAATCATCCAATCTGCGCCTGAAAACATTCAAGTTTGGGCTGTCTACAGTCTCAGGTGGCAAACTATTCCAATAATCCACCACTCTGTTAGTGAAAAAATATTTTTTAACATCCAGTCTGCACCTCTGTTTTTTAAATTTTAAGTGGTGGCCTCTAGTTCTATTACTACCTTCTAACTCAAATAACTTGCTGAAATCCAATTTATCCATCCCAGAAAAGATTTTAAAAAGCTCAATCATATCTCCCCTCACACACCTTCTTTCAAATGAAAACATATTTAGTACCCTTAGTCTATCTTCATATTCAAGGTGCTTCAGGGATGGTATTATTTTTGTTGCCCTCCTTTGTACTGACTCTAATAATTTATATCATGTCTAAAATGTCGTGACCATGACTGTATACAGTACTCTAAATGTGACCTGACATAAGAGTTGTATAGTTTAAGGATAACCTCCTTACTCTTGTAGCTAACATTTCTTTTAATGTAACCTAGCACCCTATTTGCTCTATTTTTTGCCTCAATACACTGCTTTGAAAATTTCAGTGACCTATCTACTACTACTCCTAAGTCCTTCTCATCTTCAACTGAATTAAGCGAATACCCATCCATCTCATAGCTAAATTCCCTATTATCTCTCCCCATGTTAATAGCTTTGCATTTATTAAGGTTAAAAGTCATCTGCCACTTCTGAGCCCAAGCTAACAACTTATTTGTCACCCTGCACTTTGAAGCTACTCTCAACCTCTTTGACTACAGCTGCCAATTTAGTATCGTCAGCAAAAATTGACACTTTGCTATTTAAACCTTGCCCAAGATCATTTACATAGATTATAAATAATAAACGGCCTAAAACTGATCCCTGAGGTATGTGACTAATAACATTCCTCCACTGACCTCACTCCATTCAGTACAACTCCCTGTTTCCTATTTTTCAGCCATTCAGTTATCCAATTTAAAACCTTCCCACATATCCCATGCAGCTTTAATTTATGAACTGGTCTTCTATGTGGAACCTTATCAACTTTGCTGAAATCTAAGTAGATCACATCAACTTTCTCACCCCTATCTAATTCTTTAGTTACATAATCCATAAAATCCAGTAAATTAGTTAAACACAATCTACCTTTTCTACCTTTAAGGGTATTAAATATGTTCTCGTTCGAAAGGAGGTGTGTGAGAGGGGATATGATTGAGCTGTTTAAATTTTTTTCCGGGATAGATAAATTGGATGTTAGCAAGTTTTTTGTTAGATGATGGAAATCGGACTAGAGGTCACCACTTGAAAATTAAAAAGCAAGGGTGTAGGTTGGATTTAAGAAAATATTTTTTCACCAATAGAGTGGTAGACTTCTGGAACAAATTGCCGCAGAGGGTAGTAGGTAGTCCAAATCTAAATGTATTTAAGAGTAGGTTGTATGAGTTTATGGGGAGGGAAGGTTGTGATGGTTCCTAAGTTTTATATATATTAATATTGTTTGTATATATCTATAGCTGCAAGATTTAGTTCTTGACAAGCCTTGATTGGTGATACCCTTGTTTCTGGATGCAATCCTCTGGATGTAGTTTTCCTGGGAGTTTGGGTGCCTTAAAAAAGAGGCCGTTTGACTCGGATGACCTATGATGAGCCCTTGTGGCTTTTGTCATCTGTTATATTATATTGTGGGGGACTTTAATTTTGTCTTCCCCTGGTGATGGTGCTTTTTGTGGGTGGGTTTTGACGGAGGCAGATGACCTTTGATAGGCCCTTGTGGCTTTTGTCATCCGTGAAATTATGTTATGTTAAAACCATGCTGAGCATGCTACTCTCTAGATGATCAGAAATTCCCTTCTTAACCATCTTCTCAATAATTTTACAGACTATAGAAGTTAAGCTTACCGGTCTAAAGTTATTTGGGTCCTCTTTGCTTCCCTTTTTAAAAATTGGCACTACATTTGCCAATTTCCAATCATTTAGGAATTCTCCAGACTCTAGTGATCTAATAAATATCTTCTCAAGAGCTACTGCAATACTTCCTACACCTTCTTTGAGTATCCTAGAATGAATGTTGTCAGGGCCAGATGCCTTACTAGTATTTAACTGCATTATAAGCCCTTTAATTTCTTCTCTGTCTATATTAATAGAATTTATCACTACTTCCCTTGACCTAGAATTATCATCAATTAATCTAACTGGTTTCTCTTCTGTGAATACTGAAGCAAAATGATCATTAAGGACCTCTACTATTTCCTCATCAGATTCTTTCAAAACCCCTTCATATTTAATAGGCCCTATTTTATCACTGTTAGATTTATTATTGATTCTATAATAGTTAAAGAATTTTTTAAGGATGTTTATTATTATTTTTAGCTAAATTAATTTCTGCTGTCCTTTTGGTCTTCTTAATAATCTTATTTAGTTCATTTCTGGTTGACCTATAATGGTTTAAATTATCTAAACTACTCTCACTTTGTAATCTCTGGTATGCCCTTTTTTTCTCTGAAACTTTATTAGCTATTTCTTGATTCCACCATAATGGTTTCCGACATTTCTTCCTAATAGACTTCATCGGAATACACTGTTCCTGAACCATGTTTAATATAGTCTTAAAAATATCCCACATCTCATAAGTATTCTTTCCACCTACTGTGTGCCCTAAATCTGAAGTATTACCGAAATAAATACCAAATTTGAAATAATTTCACAATTCTATTGTACATACATAATTTCACAGATGACAAAAGCCACAAAGGCCTATCAAAGGTCATCCGCATCTATCAAAACCACCCATAAAATGCATCCATAGGATTGTGTCTGATCATGCATCTACAATATATAATTTGAACCATACAAAGGAATGTGTCAAAAACAAAATGCATCATCATCAAGACTCATCAAAATCAATCGCAATATACAATAATAAAAAACTGCATCCACAGGAATGAGCCCAGAATAAAAGTTAGCCCTCCCTCCCCATGTAATCATCTAATCTGCCTTTAAATACATTCAAGTTTGGACTGTCTACCATCTCAGATGGCAAACCATTCCAGTAATCTACCACTCTATTGGTGGAAAATATTATTTTCTAACATCCAATCTGCCCCTCTGTTTTTTTAATTGATAAATATATAGATTGACAGCTCGAACAATGGGACATACTATTTCGTCCGCATCCAAAATGTTTCATGTTTTTTGAGTAAATTTAAGGGGACGGCTCATGTGGGGGTAAATACAATGGGGGGGCCACCCTACGATGATCCTGAGTTTCAATCAATTGGGGGGGTGTCTGGGGGCACACCAAGGGTAAATCCTATCTGACTAATTTGCTGTCTTTTTATAGTAAGGTGTATGAAGCAGCAGATAATGATGAAAACTATGATATTTTATACTTAGACTTTAGTAAGGCTTTTGATCGAGTGCCACACTTACGGCTTCTGAGCAAAGTTAAAGCACACGGGATCGATGGCAGTATATTTAGGTGGATTCAGTCATGGCTTGGTGACAGACAGCAAAGAGTTAGTATAGATGGAGTTAAATCTGAGTGGGGGTGTGTTAGCAGTGGAGTTCTGCAAGGATCTGTTTTCGGTCCCTTGCTATTCTTAATTTATATTAATGATCTTGACATAGGTATAAGTAGTGACCTGAGTAAATTTGCTGATGATACTAAGCTAGGTAGGGCCATTAGGGCTGATTCTGATGCTGTTGTAATGCAGGAGGAATTGACCATTCTGTCCAATTGGGCAGAGAAATGGCAAATGAAGTTTAACATAGACAAATGTAGTGTACTTAGCATAGGTAGAAATAATCCATTGAATAGTTATAAATTAAATGGGAGAATTTTAGGGAGGACCAATTGTGAGAGGGACTTGGGTATTTTGGTAAGTTCAGACCTTCGTCCTAGAAAGCAATGCCTAAATGCTAAGAATAAAGCTAATAGGATATTGGGATTCATTAGGAGGAGTGTAAGCAATAAGAGTGCTGAAGTCATTCTAAAACTGTATCTGGCACTAGTTAGGCCTCATCTAGACTATGCAGTACAATTTTGGTCACCATATTATAGGAAGGATATTGATTTGCTTGAGTCTGTGCAGAGAACGATGACAAAGATGATTGGTGGGCTAAGGAACTTACCTTATGGTGAAAGGCTCAGAAAACTAAATCTACATACATTGGAAAGGAGAAGAGTCAGAGGGGAATTGATTGAAGTCTTCAAATGGGTAAAAGGATATAATAAAGGGGATCTGGGTAAGGTTCTTATAACATAACATAACATAATTACACAGATGACAAAAGCCACAAGGGCCTATCAAAGGTCATCCGCCTCCATCAAAACCCACCCACAAAAAGCACCATCACCAGGGAGAGACAAAATCAAAGTCCCCCACAATATAATATAACAGATGACAAAAGCCACAAGGGCTCATCATAGGTCATCCGAGTCAAACGGCCTCTTTTTTAAGGCACCCAAACTCCCAGGAAAACTACATCCAGAGGATTGCATCCAGAAACAAGGGTATCACCAATCAAGGCTTGTCAAGAACTAAATCATGCAGCTATAGATATATACAAACAATATTAATATATACAAAACTTAGGAACCATCACAACTTTCCCTTCCCATAAACTCATCCAACCTACTCTTAAATACATTTAGATTTGGACTACCTACTACCCTCTGCGGCAATTTGTTCCAGAAGTCTACCACTCTATTGGTGAAAAAATATTTTCTTAAATCCAACCTACACCCTTGCTTTTTAATTTTCAAGTGGTGACCTCTAGTCCGATTTCCATCATCTAACTCAAAAAACTTGCTAACATCCAATTTATCTAGCCCGTAAAAAATTTTAAAGAGCTCAATCATATCCCCTCTCACACACCTCCTTTCGAACAAGAACATATTTAATACCCTCAGTCTATCTATATATTCAATGGTCTTTTGCAATTTCCTTCTTTTATGTTCTTATGGCCTACACTTGGCAGCTCCTGTTCCAGTCAACACACAAAAGATTTCTTACCAGAGAAAAGTCATCAACATTGTCACCCTTTACAGGAGTTCGTCAGATCTAATCTACAATATACATAAAATGCATCCAGAGGATTATGTCCATTCATGCAACCGCAAAATATAATCTCCCCACTCCTTATTGTTTATAGAATAATAATCCGAAAAGGACTCAAACGCGCATGAATATTCTGACACGAGTGAACGATAATATTTACACACAAATTTTTTTCCGGCCAGGCTGCTAATCTACATATTTACCAAAAGTTCAATCATATCTCCCCTAACACATCTCTCAATAAGAACATATTTACTTAATATATATCTTGAGTAACAGGAGTAAATGTATTATAGATGTAAATAAAACATGGGTAAATATGTAGATTAGCGGCCCGGCCGGAAAAAAAATTTGTGTGTAAATATTATCATTCACTCGTGTCAAAATATTCATGCGCATTTGAGTCCTTTTCAAATTATTATTCTATAAACTATTAGGATTATATACTGGGGGGCTGTGCCCCCCAGACCCCCCCCAATTTAATGAAACTCAGGATCATAGTGTAGTCCCCCCATTGTGTTTACCCCCACACGAGCCGTCAACTTAAATGTACTCCAAAAACGTGAAACATTTTGGAACACGGACGAAATAGTACGTCCCATCGTTCGCGCCGATAATCTACATGTTTACCAAAATATGAATCAAACATCTATCAATTGATTAACAAGTCTAATTTAAAAGGAAACAATGACTGGATGAGTAAAACATTTAAAATTCTGTAACGGCATATGACAGAACACAACTAGGCAAAGAATGTTCATTGATAAAACATTCCGACATTCAACATATGTCGAAGTAAGCCAAAAAGATGAAAGTGAAGGAAAATATGGGAGAAATGTTTTAAAGCAATTTTAATAAATATTAGACAAAACAAATTTAGCATGTCTACAGGGAGTGTCATGAAAGGAAAAGTTACCTAGCATAATTTTTTTCTGTGAAACCGATTATGGTTCAAATTTGCATTATTACCCCCAAAAGTTTATCTTAATGAACAATATTGATTAACTCATGTTGATAAATCTTACATTTTCATGGTTCCAGTCGGGCCAAGATTTGATTTTAATACTTCTTGTATTCCTTTTGCACCAGAAATATTAATCGATAAAGCCTTAGCTGCCCTAGCAACTTCGGCTTTTGGATTAAGAACTTGAATCGCGGACATAATTATGACTTTGTCACTTATCTGTACAAATAAAAAACAAACGTGATGATTTTTCTGTACTAGGTCCGATGCTGGCAGAAGTGTGTGAGAAAGAATGCACCTCCTACACAAAAATGAGTCAACAAGCTAACGATGGACTTGAACAAGGGTGGGGAACTTTTGCTGTGTTGAAGGCCATATTAAGTTAGCTGTAGCCCATATTCCTAAAATTTTAATTAGATATAATTGCACATATTTTATATAACTAACTACTATGATTTATAATCATTTTTGCATGCTGAATTTAAGAATATAATTAGTTTTCTTTAGTCAGGTCTGATTTCTAAGATATGCTCGATTTTTATTAGAACGTATATTCCAAAATAGCGTTATCATCCATCCGTTTATTACTTCTGTTTTGTCACATCTAGAGATAAGTAACCATACATAACCTATTTTATTCATCTTTTCAGGTCTAGATTTGCAGTACAATGGATCGTATGTGTATGAATCATCCGAATAGGTTTTGTTACATCTGCGATGCGTACATATCGCTCTTCCAAAGCGTCAAGAAAAAATCACGGATTTTGTGAAAAAAGCATATCAGGCTTACTTTACAGTGAAACTAGGGGGCTAGGATAAGCCATTTGTTCTAAAACATGTGTGGAAAATTTACGAGATTGGGGTAATAAGAAAAGAAAGAGTATGCCATTTGGTGTCCCAATGGCGTGGAAGGAAGGCAAAGATCACATCACCGACTGTTACTTCTCCATGACAAATTTGAAAAGCATCAATCGCAAGAAAAGCACTATGTTCGATACCCCAATGTTCGTTCTGCTATAAAACCAGTGTCACATAGCCCCGATCTTTCTGTTCCTGCCCTGATTTTACCATAGGCTCTAGCTCTGATTTCGAGGTTAGTGTCACTACCGATCCAGCTGAGTTTGATGCATACAAGCCAGAAGAGGGCGACTAACTGGTGTCATTTACGCAAGCCGAACTCAACGACCTGACACGAAACCTTAACATTTCAAAATAATCTGCTCAGTTATTGGGTTATAGCGTACGAGAAGTGCAGGCGAGCGGCTTAAAAGCTTTGTTTGAATGAGTCCTTTTTTGAGACTTAGGAGGGCCAAGTGGATTCGCCGCTGTCTAACAGTGGTACAGCGACGCGGGAAGCTGTTCGCAAGTCGCATACGCTATTATTTTGTCTTGGCCCCTTTCCTATTCCCTTTATATACAATGGTACCCAGACCCGGGAGAAAGGGGCGTTAGCCCCTGTATAACATTTCCAAACGGGCTCTCTTAATTTCTTCAAAATACGCCTTGCTTCTAGGAGGGGGGTTGTATAGCATACGAGAAGTGTAGGCGAGTGGCTTAAAAGCTCCATTTGAATGAGTATTTTTCTGAGACTCAGGATGGCCGAGTGGATTCGCCACTGGCTAACAGTGGTCCAGCGACACGGGAAGCTGTTCGCAACTCGCCTACGCCATTGTGGCTACTAGCTCCACTTACCCGTCCCCACTGTGATGTTCATTCATGGAGGTAACCTCCCTAGTAAATAGTGTCAGCTTTAAAAAGAATCCAGACGGAGATTAGAACTGCCGGGCAAGTGCGATAATCAATATACTAGCTGGGGGGGGGGGGTAGTATATTACTATAATAGTATTGCTACATTATTTTTTGCTAGTATGGGAGGGCGCACCATTTTGCTGGAAAATGAAGTCTCCTTTAGGATAGAGCTGGCGGCAATCAGGAAGCAGGCTATAGTTGTAATCTTCTGAATTAACTCTCGATTTTTGTGGATCGATAAACTGAACCCTTGTTCTACCATTTCATGTCACTTCAGCAGAAACACGTGGGCTTTTTGTTTGTTTGTTTGTTTGTTTTGCTAAATCTTGATGACTCATGATAAAGGCGGGATGGATGGATGGCCTTTTTCTTTGAGCCATAAACTGTTATTTTGACTATTTGTTGGCACTTCCAAAGTAAAATATTTTGGAGGTCGGTTAACACAAAATTTATTGTAACTTGAGATGAATAACGATCGTAGAGCAACTTACAATGTGCCTTTCTACGTTGTTTTAAATTAATATCAGGGCGGGAATGGGCATCATTTTATAAGTTTTAACTTTTATCATTTTAAAATCCCTTGCACATAAGAAATACTTAATTCCCTGGAGTTCTTCCTTTGGGATAGATGAGTTCCGGTGTTTTCCTCCTGAATTAAAACAAGTTCTTCTACTTCAATCATTTTATTCTCTGTCTTAGAAGTTTTATTATGGCCACCAATACTTTCTTTCGAACTATCGAACCAGCATTTTTTTTATCTTTTTAATTAAGTTATAAACACTTCTTTGAGTCCAATTTCTATCTGAAAATTCACCAAAAATCTATTTCCATTCCAAACTTTTTCATAAAACATACTTCTATTATAATTTTATTATTTAAAACTAACACCATTGTGATAGGGGTTATAATAACACAACTTATAAGTTTATAGATGGCTAATCATAGCCTACTAGCCTAGGTTTATATATATATATATATATATATATATATATATATATATATATATATATATATATATATATATATATATATATTTATATATATATGCGTGTGTGTGTGTATGTGCGTGGTCAATCCTGTGACCACACATCAAGTGAGAAAGAGTGATACTAATCACATCATCTGCATTGGAAGAATTATAAGTCAAGGGGCTAGCATGTACTCTCCCATTCCACTTCAGTGATGATGGTGAGTTCATCAGGAAATTAATATTCTCTTTATAGCTCTTTTGATAAGACGCTTACATATCCCAATGAGTCGTTCCGCATCCCACCAAACTAAAGCGCGATAGCTGGAATGAATTCTCATTCAGTTTTATTAACCAGGAACATTCTATAGAGACACTGATCAGCCTGAAATTATCGAAATTAAGGAACAAACCCCAGCATGAGTTGCGGGGATGATCTCCAGGCAACAAATCTCCTGTACACCCTGATGAAAGCATAAGATGAGAAATCATCAGATATTCCCAAGTGCACTGCACGAATGGTATCACATGTGAATAATAACGAGTATACCTTCTTTACAGTATTACCAAATTTTGCGTGTAAGTTTGCTGTGCAATCTATTCTAGTATACTAGAATGGTCTCGACTTATTAACCTTGAAGGGGGTTAGAGGAGGACAGCATGAAATTTTGTATTCTATCAGTTTATATTTTTTACAGAAATAACATTTAGACATGACTAATTTCACAAGCTGCCTACATTTCTTGATCTCAATGATGCCACACTGCTCAACACACTACCGTGATTAAGTATCTCATGTACTGAATCAATAGCTATGTTACATAGTCTTTATTGGACAGGGGTTAAGGAAACCAATCATCAAATAAATATAAGATGGACCCAATAAAACTAATAAAAAACAAAGGAATATATAGAAAATTCTAAACTACTATTCTCACTGGTAATACCATTTTGAATAACTAGCCACAAATTAATAATTAACTGGTGTTTTTTTCACTAGGTCTAATACTGGTAAGGTCATTCAGATAATTAGTTTCATTATAAAATCATTTGCTCTGCAATTCAAGTATCCACAGATTGCAACCTCGTTAATATCATTGACTGAAATTACTCTAAAATGAGTGTTTTTCACAATATCAATAAATTTGTATACACAAGTTGCATTTAATAATCTTGACCACGTAGTAAACTTTAATGGATTAGGAAAAAATATATAACAATAGGATTCTACATTAATATTCACCATTACAAGTTTGTCACCACTATCAGCAGCAGGTCAGGACCATACCACCAAACGTCCAAATCAGTCAAGTCTTTGCAACCCACTCTAGCTACTATTTCATCGTGATTAGATGCACCAGGTATATAATGTATGTGCACTGCGGAAGAATACGGTTATCTGTCTCCCCTCCCCCTGACTTCCCCAGTTCGCTGTTGACTGTCTGCCCCAAACAATTCGTGCGAGGGCAAAATGCCATTGTCTCAGACGAATTTAGTCGGCCTCACGTCCCGTTTACAGCGCTGAATTTATCTGCCCTATATACTGCGAAAATTAGAACAAAGGAAGGACCATTAATGCGGAGTCGCAACTCCCCGCTATGCACCCTTATCGTGACCCAAGGCAATTAAGGAAATTATGTGTCGATGAATCTCTCTCGCCGTCTAGATAATTTCGGAGTATATATTCGATACTTCGGAGTTCACAGGCAGATTGTGTCTGAAGCCGCCGCACAGTACGTTAGCCTTTAACGTTTTCGTTAGTTGAGAGGGAATCGACTACATTCTCGTCCAGAGAAGAATTGAATGATTTTCGAAGAGACAAGGAAGAGCTAGTCGTCATTCAATGTTGTTCGTAGAGATAGTTTTAGGCACGCTTCTACCCTTCTCACCACGTCTTCGGATTTTAAGGATCGGAAAAGCCATCCCAGAAGTATCCTTTGGTTGCCTCTTAAGGATAAGAGGCCCCATCTTCAATTCTCGAAGTTGGATTGAGCGTCTCGTGAGACACCTACCTAGTCCTACTCGCCGCACATCAAGATAAAATGGATTTAAACCCCCACTTCGTCACGCTCCTCCCATCTTTACCGCATCAAACCTCAAGGATCCCCTTTGCTCTAGAACTTGCATAATTGTAAAGTCATTTCTTAATTAATTATCCCACGGTTCAAACTTAGTTAATAGTGTCAATCATCTTAGCTGTGAACCGTCAATATTTAATTGCATTGTCATTTAACTTGCCCTATATGTGTATGTAATCTTTAGTCCTAGTAAAGTATATTTTTGTAGCCGTGTTTGAATATTCATTGGCCTAGCAACTGTGTATTTAAAGCACTCTTAGAGCCATCCCCAGGTGAAGCCTTAATTTCGGTCAGCCAGTAGGCCAGTGAGCATATAACAGCGTACACCTGGTCATACTACGACATGCACAAATGGTAGCATTGTATTTATATTTTTGACTCTATTTGTAATAAACAAGTTCTTTTGTTTTACATAAGATTTAATCCATGATAATACAACACTAGTATCCACCCAGGTATGAACTGATTCAAAGATTATCTCCTGGTTGAGTGCATCCATTATGAATCTTATTACTCTAGTAGCAATCAAGGCTGCCATCAACTCAAGTTTGCGTATTGTTAGTTTTTTAATGGGAGTAACTTTAACCTTAGCCATGACTGAATTTGATTACTCTCCTGTTACCAGATATGCACAGCATCCCTATATATCTTTTGATGCATCACTGAAGATATGTAGAGGCAATTCCTTGGCCTTCAGTATCCAGCTTGGTGTAAAAATAGCACACAGTTTTTAACTTAGTTATAGGAGACCTTTACTCAACATGCAGTGAATTACTGATGATATTATCCCATTCATAGTTTAATTTCCATAAGTTTCGAAGAAAACTCAAAGCAGTATAGTGACAATTGCAAACAGTCCCAAAGGATCGAATATCTTAGTGGCGTATTTGACCTATTTCGCTTAGTAGTCTTTCCATTGGAGACAAAAGTTGGGTTTACCACACTAAATGTGTCCTGCTCAATATCCTAGGAATGCCTAAAACTTTAAGTGTAGAAGGCTTACCTATTTCGAATCGATCTTGGTTTATATGGTCATTGAAAAGATTTGAATTTGACACCCATTCCCTGAGAAGTAGGACAGTAGCATAGATACATTTTTTACTTTTTTCATAAAATATTATCAAATAATTTCATTATCTGCAGCCCCATTTGGGTTGTCAACATACCTAGGTGGTGCTGTACAGTAGCCTCTAAAAAAAAAAATGGGATGATGTAGACCTGAATAACACCACCATAAACCTATAAATAATAACTAGGGTCCTCATAGGTTATTTTCCCAAAACTCTAATATAATTCCTGTCCAATATATGTAGCCCAACTTTAAGAAAGGCTTTTGAAATGTCCTTAATGAAAAATGAAATGAATCTATAATTCTTAGTCTTAAAATTATTAGCAATAATGGTACCAATGATGAACCGACAGACAGGCAATTATTTAGTTAATGGCTACCTTTCACATGATTAGAGCAATCTATAACAATCCCTTTAGGTGTTTTATGATACTGCAAAATTACTGGATGATTAGGCAAGTAATGTGCACTGCTGTTAATGACTCCGTTTTCAGGTACTTCCCCAATAAAACCTTTGTGAAATTGTCCCTGTATAGTATCATTATAGCATTTAAGAAGTTCAAGGTTATTGTTCAATTTCCTCATTAATTATATGGATCTTCCTTTGGCCAGTGCAAAGTTGTGTGGCAATATTAGTTGATAATGTTTCTATGAAAATATTACTGTGTACTGACCATCCTTATATTATATTTGCTCATTAAATTTGATCAGTATATCTTCATTTGTTGTCTTGTAGGCATCTGTGATCCTAATACTATCTAATGTCCACAACATATCTACCGTTTGTCCTTCCGTAGGTATTATTTGGTCTACTCCTATCTTGCGAGCTGTAGCTGGAGGGAGTAGGTGTTCCAGACAACATAAGGTAACCTACCTGTTATACATTCACAGAAAGCAGCGGGGAGTAACCATGCACACTTGGGCAACTGGTCAATATTATCAACATGGTAGTAGTAAACAATGTCACTTAATAATGATATTTCATCCATCAATGGACACGATAAATGATGATCTACAATATTGAATTTATTTTACATTAGTTTAGTAGAAATTGACTCAATGGCACGTATCGTCACCTGTGGGATATTATTTACGACAACAGCTGTCATATTGACAGAAACTTATGATTACGAGAGATTATGTTGAATTTGACAATATCATACTCCATATCTACCAATGTAACTCCACACCCAGTGATTGTAAGTATCTCTTTCATGCAGAATGGCTGAATAAATTTCTCTGCAACGCTTGAAACTCAATGTCCTCTGGAAACACTGGTCAATAAAAAGATCTTATATCATAAGTGGAGTCGTGTACAACTAACTGAGCAGACAGAGTAGGCAATTACACTGTACTTGATTCACCAGTCTCACATATAATTTTATTAGTAACAGTAGACTTCCCGAGATCAGAACCGGCCTTATTACATATACTCGTAGTTGACCAATAGTTACTTTTAAAAATTCTGCCTAATAATTTGATACAAAGTTGATTACCTTGGATCTTGAACTAACATATAGTGCATTTGGTGTTCTGGTTTATTAGTTTCTGCATTTGTGTAGAATAGTATGGATGATTTATACAGCTACCAGAAGTGTGACCATTGTCATCATAGAAATGACAATAATTTTGCTTAATTTTAACATATTAATAGTCAGACTTTATTACTGTCTGTACTGAGGGTAAATGAATCAGCTGTTGATGGAAAAGACGGTTCATCCTTTTCCACAGACTTTAGAGGAGTGTTAAAGGCAACGGACTTCCCACTATTATAATTATTATTAATGTGCACCTTAGTGATAGTAGCTGATTTAGATTTAACAGACACACTACAACAAAAACAAACAATTTTGTTAATCACTCCTGAAAAGTATCACTACTAATATTCCTTTGAGGGCTGAGGCAATACAAGCATCGCATCCTACTAATACTACTACTACTAAAATAGATTTAGTTGATGAAAATGATACATTTAAGTTTAACTATTCAAGTACAAGGAGTCATAACTAAAAGCTGTATAAGATTTACTCTCATTCTAAGCAACGTAAACATTTTTTTTTACAGTGAAAATAAAAGATAGGTGGAATAGTCTTCTTGAATCAGTGGTCACTTCTCACAAATTAATGACTTTTAAGAAGAATCTTAACAATTAAATGATAAATAAATCCGACCTTAATGAAATTGAATAAAGTTCACATATGTCTAATATTAATAAAATTACATGAGGTAGCTAATAAAATTTATTTCTAACAAAGTTCTGATTTCTAAAATTTCTAAAGCAAATAGCTAGCATTCTACATATTTTATTGCATTTTTCATATGCAATTATTGTTTCGTGTCATCGATCGATGTCAACGGCAGCTTCGTGCTATCGAACCCCACTCCTTATTCTCACTATTCACTTTCTCAAATTGATCTTGGCGGTGTAATGTTGGAGAGATGGGCGTCGCTTGTGTCATTGTTCTCGTTGGGTTGCTTGGGATTCTGCAGTCATCTTTTCGTTTGACGTCTTCAGAGTCGTCATGTAAATTTGTTGTCGGGCCGTCACCCCATCTTTGCCGTCATCATCTCTTAGTTATCGTCGTATCTTCTCCATCGCCATATACAAAATCAAAGACATCACATCACTTTATAGCAATGCCCTCTTGCATTCCTATAAAATATTAGCATACTTTCCTTTTTAAATCCAATGTTAAAATATCCAATTATTTTCCCATTTAATTTTAACCATTTCTATTCAATCTTACGTATAAATTATCAATCATCTCAAATAACTCTATATTAATTTATCAATCAAAAATCTCAAATTTTTATGTATATTTATTTTCAATATATTGTTGTATAAATAATTACATCCAAAAATCATGGCTAAGATACATTTTTTTGGCAACACTTCCTTTAGTCAAACACACAAACTAACACGTGTTCAGCTGTTCTACATTGAACACAAATATTCCTCATTCGTGTCTCGTCATTCTCATCGTAAAGACTAAAATGCACACTAGTTGCTACCTTGTTACCTATTTACCATTACCTATCTATCTTACACCAAGCTTAGTCACGACGAAAATTCAGTATTAAACTCATATTCATTTTGTATAATTATATTCAAATTCAATCAATATATTTCAACTATGTTCCATTTTTGTTAATCTATAATAATATATATTTTGTTCTACCCTCGTTGTATTCCATACATTCCTAAGCGATTTCGTGGTCATCCATTAAGCCTAACTTTACCATAAGCTCAGCCGCTCGAGCCTTGTTACGATTCAATAACTCTCCTCAAAAACATATAGATATCGGTTTGTTGTAAAGTATCTATCTAGGTTCATACCACGATGGCCCTATATCTATCTATAACTGCAAGAAAATCCTAACCAAGTTATAGCCATCATCATACCTTCGCCCTCATTAGGCTTTCACCATTTTTGTTTTCGTTATCGTCACGTCTTCGACATCGACATTTCCATATCGTCATTTTTCCACCCTGTTTATATATATATATATATATATATATATATATATATATATATATATATATATATATATATGCAAATTTTGTTAAAGACCATTGTGTATTTTGCCTTAATTAATTTCCTTTGGCAACCTTCTCTTCTTCTATCTTTTTTATTACATCTTGCCAAAGGAAATTAATTAAGGCAAAATACACAATGGTCTTCAACAAAATTTGCATTCAAGAAAGACTGCTACCCAACTACACTAATATATATATATATATATATATATATATATATATATATATATATATATATATATATATATATATATATATATATATATATATATATATACAAAAGATAAACACAATCATGAACACGTTCTTTTCCACACTCACGTGTTACGACTGGAGCGACCATTGATTTCGCCTTGGTCACATTATCTTCCTTGGGATCACAACTAACTCCGTTCCCACAAAAGTGTCATTTAACCATTTTGTTTAATTTGTTATTAACGCCATTCTGCTACACTGAAATCCTATTTCCCAAACTTTCTTATCATTTTCTTACTATAAATTCCTTTTCTCACCATCTATCTATAACTCCTTTGATAGAAAATCTCCCCTCTCTCTCTCTCTCTCTCTCTCTCTCTCTCTCTCTCTCTCTCTCTCTCTCTCTCTCTCTCTCTCTCTCTATCTCTCTCTTGAACAAACATTCACTTCAAGCAAAGCTCCTCCCAGAAACCCCATTTGTCATGCACACCTTCTTTACACATATGAAACAACCATACATTATTCACAAAGTTATATTCTCATTATTCACATTATCCACACAGTCGATCAAATCACTTCGTCTTCGTCGTTGTGATCCATCCACTTCGGTGGATAGGCTGCACAAGATCCAGCCATTCATCTTATTAAACCTTAAGTTCAAAATAAAGTTATTTTTCATAAAGTTATTTGCAAAATCTAAATACTAACTTAGTTGGTGGACACCCTCAAAAATTAACTCAAATCCCGAACTTGGATTCATGTAGCAGAGAAAGAATATTTGTACCAACCTAGAACTGGTGACCCCCGCCACAATCAAGCATCAACCTCTTCGCTCGCTATAAGTATCAAACCTCTTCTCTCGCTACAAGTGGTGACCCCGGGGTGACATTAAACGCCATCATTATCTATCGGAGTGACCTCAAACATAAACATCATCATCTACCGGAGTGACATCAAACATCATCAACATCCACCCACGTGAATTCAAGCAATCATCATCATCAAGTGGTGACACCCTGAGTAAATCTCATCATCTTACGAAGCAATCACATAATTTTCACGAGTCATTATCGAATTTCCTCAACTCGATTTCAACCATGGATCCCATCGCAGTCATCAAGAAGGCTCCCACAATCATCTCATCAATGCACCAACTCGATTTTTGGGGGGTGAGGGAGCCCATCTGGCGACTGCTTGCTTGGGCATAAGTCGCTGTACACGACATAGCCTACTACTAGACTATATTAAGAAACAAATAAAAAAAACAAGAAAGCAAATAACAATATGTAAATAACAAATAACAACGCTAAAAAGGGCAAGGGCTAAAAAAATAACAACAACAAGGAACAAAGCAAAAAAGCACGAAGGAGGGGCGCTCCGGCGTTGGGAGTAGGCAACGCGAAGGAAAAGAGAACATACAAAAAAAAATCAGTCAAATAAAGGGGAGGAGGCCAGCCTCCTCCAAAAAGTCGTAAAGTCCACAAGTCAGTGTGGACGAACTCGTCGCGAGTATAAGGGAAAAGCGGTAGAAACCCCGCTCGTCCTGTTTCCGGGACAGATATCGTGCGTGAAGATCGCCCAGACAGGGACATTCAACAAGAATGTGCCGAACAGTCTGGGAGACAACACAGTCTTCGCAGTATGGCGCAGGCAAGCGCTCCATCAAATGGCGGTGCGTCCCGCGAGTGTACCAAATTCGGAGCAGACGTCAGAAATCAACCTGAAGCCGTCGCGGCATTAGGGGGTAGGTCCATGGGAACAGTCGCAGAGCAATGGCACGAAACTTTAGGTTCCTCTCATCCGTCTCCCATCTTCTTTGCCAAGCCGCACGGAGGGCAGCCCGTATTCCTGCTATGTAGTCGGTGTGGTGAAGAACGAAGCGCTTGTCTGGTCGCCCAGTCCTCGCGGACTCTTTGGTGCCTTGATCGGCGTTTTCATTCACCGCAATTCCTACATGTCCATGAACCCAGCAGAAGATAATCTCGACATTCGCTCGGCTCGCAAAAACTATGGCGTCACAGATATCGCGAAGCAGGGGATGCGGATATTCCAATGCCCCGAGAGCACTCAGGGTGCTTTGTGAGTCGCTATAAATAACAATCCGTACCAAGCAGTGTATTGCATCAAGCTCGCGTGTGAAGAGGCAGAGCACCGCTTACTTCCAACAGAGGACTTGGAGCCATCCGTATACACTGGCACGGTTCCAGCATAACACGAAGTGTGCTCCAAAAAGGCCGGATGCAATACTTCCGGCGCTGTAGAAGCTTTGGGAGCAGAGGCGTGGAGACAAATAGTCAAAGGTGGTAACCTCCAGGGTAGCGTCCTGGGTAGAACCAGGGACACCACCGGCCCGAGAGCTATACCTAGCTCTCGAAGGAGTTTCCTAGCCCTAAACCCAAAGGGCTTATGGTTTGACTGGCGTATTTCGCCGGCATAGGCACCGTCGAGATCAGATGCAGTGAGGGCTGTTGGCGACTGAGGGACGCGCCGCGCTCGCGCGTAGAGGCGAATAATGCACTGTGCACGGCGCAGAACGAGTGGCATATCCCCAACATCGACAAGTAGGCTCTCAATGGGGGAAGTGCGGAAGGCACCGGTCGCAAGGCAAAGGCCGGTGTGGTGGATCGAGTCCACCTTCCAAAATACACTCTCGGCTGCGGACGCATAAAACTCGCATCCGTAGTCGAGCTGGGAAAGAACAAAAGATCGATAAAAAGTTAGGTAGTAGCCCTATCACTGCCCCGAGCGCTAAAGGTCAAGAAAGGAAGAAAATCCCTGGCGCGCGTACACGAGACCCTAAGGCTGCGAATATGGGCCTTCCAGGTGAGGCGTCGGTCAAATACAAGACCACGAAACTGTGCGAGTCCACCACTTCCAAACGCACCCCATTGGGAAATAAGTTTGGGTCAGGATGGAGAGGTAGATGGTGGCAGAAATGCCCCGTCTTAGTCTTGGCCAAAGAAAACCGAAGCTTCTGCGCTTTGGCATAGCGAGGGATGCGGTTCAATGCCTGTTGGAGTCGACGCTCCAGAGTTGGCATATGCGCCGCGCCAAAAGAGATCGAAAGGTCGTCCACGTAGAGCGTAGCATGAACATCTTGCGGCAGCACTAAAGTGATGCCGTTGATGCTCAGGGCAAAGAGTGTGACACTGATTACACTTTCCAGCAGGACACCCTCTTCCTGCTCTATTGGGCCTTAGAGGCCACCCCTGACCCGTACGCGGAATCAACGATCTCGCAAAAATTCAGATATAACGATTGGGAGGCGTCCCCTCGCCTCCATCGTACGGAGAGTCTCATGATCCTGTATCACAATGCGGTATCATAGGCCTTCTCCAGATCGAAAAACACTGTGGGGTAGTGCTGTCTACGAAGGAAGTCATCGCAGACGGCATTTTTCAGTCGGAGCAGAGCAACCGACGTGGAATGGAACTTGCAGAAGCCGGACCGTTCACAAGACAGATAGCCTCCGCTGTCCAGAAAAAAATGCTAATCTATCTAACATTTACCAATTTTTCCATTAACTTGCACACGCTGGAGGTTAGAGAGATTGGGAGGAAACCGGCGGGGGAAAGTGATCTCTCTCCGGTTTGCGAAAAGCGAGCACAGTAGCCAATCGCAAGGAATATGGGAGAATACCCTCTACCCAGATCCCGTTGAACAAATCTAACAGAATGGCCATGCCCGCTTACCCAGGTGTCTAAGCATGACGTACGGGACATCCTCTGGAGCAGGGGTGGTGTACGCGAACGAAGCCAGTGCGTAGCGCAGCGGAAGCGGTCGGCATGCAAAACGGCCAGACGTTCTAGGAATAATAGTAAGGCCGACGGCGATGAGGTTGCCGGAGAAGAATCAACGACTTCATAAACCGACCTAAACTACCTGACTGAGACAGAGAAATCCGTCATTTCCTAAAATGTGGACCACTGCGCCCGCGCCAAGTACCACCGGGGTGGACTGTCGTGCAGCAGCGGCCCACAAAACGATATTTGAAAGATTAAATGATCAATACCAGGTAGGTCATCGACCACCCCCACCCAAAATTAAGCTGTGCATCCGGAGATTACAAAGATTAATCGAGGCAGGAAAATGAATCGGTTCTCGGGCAGTGAGGCGTAAACTCATCCACATTTAGGACACCTATCGCCAGCTCGTCGATCAGGCTGACACAGAATTGACACCTGGGATTAATCGAGTAGTCTTCCCAGAGGGACTGTCTACCATTCAGATCTCCGAGCAAGAGAAAGGGGCTCGGCAACCGTGCCACGACGCGGCGGAACTCCCCCGCGTCGAAGTCGGCTGACCGTGGAATGTACGCGGAAATAACCGATTACCTCCTATCCAGGTGCAGCTTCACAGCTATTGCCTGAAAGGAAGTATCTAAAGCGAAGACAAGAACGGAGGCATCATGCAGGGTGTAAATCGCATATCCTCCCACCCGGCCCCCATCCCGTGGTGATGGAGGCGAAAAACCCGTATACCCCCCGAAAGGGTGGGCAAAACCCGTATACCCCGGGAGGGTGGGCAGGGGGCACATTCCCAGCATGGTCTCCTGCAAAAAGATAGCTAACGGGGAACGGGAGGAGACGATCCTTCGCAGCTCCTCCCAGCTGGCCGGAGTCCGCGGCATATCCATTGGAGGAATATGCCCCCCAGGACTAGCTCGAAAGAGATGCGGGGGCTTTCTTCGAAAAGAAGACCCTCACGGGAATGGCCGTACGCTTCCCGGAGGCAGAACTCTGGGCGCGCTGGGACAAGGGATCGAAGCCCTGGTTTTAGCCGGGGTGGGTGGGAACCCTTAGTGCCGCCAGCTTTACCAGGGAAGCGCCCGGGGTGGGTAGAACCCGCAAAAAAGTTTCGAATGGGCGCGGAAACGACCGTGCTCGTAAGCCTGGATGGGCCAGGAGGAGAGGGTGTCTTTCTCAACATTGAGGCATAGGACGTCACAGGCAGTGCAGGCTGCGCCAGGACCAAGTCCTTATCCTCGCTAAATGAGAGACGATCGTGAGCGTGAACGGCCAGTTTTTCCTTCTCAAGGAGATACGCACCACATTGCTTCTCCCTCAAAAACCTGCATCCACCGGAATGCGTTCAAAAAACCCTCCAATCTACAACGATAGCGATATTACAATATGTAATTCTTCCCTATACAACTCAAAAACTATGATAACCTACCCTGCTCACATACTCATCCCGCCTGCGCTTGAAAATATTCAAATTTGGACTGCTTATTGTTTCCTGTGGTAAACCATTCCAAGTAATCTAGCATTCTATTGGTGAAAAAATACTTTCTCACATCCAACCTAAACCTGTTTAATCCCCAGGCAGGAGGGTAGTTTAGCGGAATGAAGTAAATTATTATCCTTATTTATTCTCTCTAGGATTAGTCAATTGAATAGTATACAAAGTTCGTGTAGAGAGTGAGATCCAACTAAGGCTGAATGAATCTAATGAACTAGTGTTGATTTAAAGCAATAACCAATTTCCGATTTGATTTTCAAAGGAAAGTACAAAGTGAAATTTCGGGGGCTCTGGCTTTTCTTTTGGAGAACTTACAATGGCAAAGTTAACATAACAACAAAATTTAACATAATTTCACAGATAACAAAAGCCACAAGGGTCTATCAAAGGTCATCCGCATCTGTCAAAACCCACCCACAAAATACATCCATAGGATTTTATCAGATCATGCATCTACAATTTAAACCATCCACAGGAATGCATCAAAAACAAAAAAGCTTCACCATCAAGGCTCATCAAAATCCAATCAAGTGTTGACCCCTAGTTTTATTCCTACCCAATTCAAATAACTTGCCACAATCCAATTTACCCATCCCAGAACCGATTTTAAAAAGTTCAATCATATCTTCCCTCATATACGTTCTTTTAAATAGAACATATTTTGTAGCTACCCTCAGTCTATCTTCATATTCAAGGTGCTTCAAGGAAGGCATTACTTTTGTTGCCCTCCTTTGTACGGACTTATGTCTAAAATGTGGTGACCTTGCTTGTATACAGTACTCTAAATGTGGCCTAACATACGAGTTGTAGAGTTTAAAGATAACCTCTACTCTTGTAGCTACTCGTAACATTCCTTTTAATGTATCCTAGCACCCTATTTGCTCTATTTTTTGCCCCAATACACTGCTTCGAAAACTTCAGGGACCTATTTACTACTACGTCTAAGTCCTTCTCATCCTCAACTGATATCAACCAAGGCCCATCCATTTCATAGCTAAATTCCCGGTAAATTGAGACGACAGTAGCGCCGTCATTCCCAGGGTTTTAGAGCCTCCAATCAATAAAAGTTATAGAAGAAATGTTATTCAGCTAATCAAATTACAGAGCAATGCCCGTTTTTGGTGCAATTCTGATAAAATTAAGTTTATCGATACTTTGTTACTTTTTCTAAGTTCTGACAAAAAATAGATAGGCTACCATCTTGGGGGGCCAGTAGCCACATCGTTAATTGGAATCGCATCCTATTATATTATAAATCATTTTTATGGGATTTTTTTCTGAATTAAAATATGATATGGATATTTCATATTAATCAATTGTAAAGAAAATATGATTGATGTATGATGTCAAGGAACGCGCTAGAAAAACTAGAGGCCTAACGACATTTAGCAATCGCCTTTTGAATTCGAATCTAATGTTAGGCTTTCGAATTAGGAATATTACTAGTTTATTTTTTAAAAAATGCAGGGAAGGGTGCAACCACCAGAATTACCTTAAAAATTATAATTTGGGGCGGAAATAGCCTGAAGTACACGGCTCTATCGTCGTCTCAATTTACCAAATTCCCTATTATCCTTTCCTATGTTAATAACTTGGTAAAGTTGCGCATAACACTATCTACAGAATCATCAAATAACTAGCGAATAAATGTTAATAATAAGAACATTTGGTTTGTAAAATATCGAATTCGATTTTCTAAAATGGTTCACCCTAAAACCTAGATATGAAAACCTATAAGTTTAATGCATGACTATTTTATTTTTAAATCTTGTCGGAAATTTTCTGCTTATTAACGAAACTGGAGATAAATCGATTCCCCATTCAAATTATACAGAATTTTTTGGGGCAGTATTATTTTATTTATATGAATCATGGTTTGACGATGAATGTGTGTTACTAAAAGTAAATAATATTAATTGTGATACACCCCGCCTACAATTTAATTTGGAACAACGAAAACTAGTCAACATCACCCAGTCACTATTCCATACTCTGTTGTTGTTGTTGTTGTTGTTTTTGTTGTCGCATTGCTCCAGGATAGCAAATGACCTATGTTCCCTCCGGCCACTTGTGAGGTTAAGGGAGAAAGCTTTGATTCTACAGCCTGTGATGTAGAGCTGCGTCAACGTTACCGCAAATGAGTGGGACCGCGCCTTCTATGAGACTGTCTTGAGGGACCAGGTTACAGTAGAGGGATGCTTTTGCATGCTGTGGGAATTTTATAGCACCCCCTGTGCTAGCGGTGCATGCAACATTTAGCAAGTGGGAGTTCAATTGCAGCTTAACACCCACCAGAATTGCATCCAGGTGGGGTGTTCGTACCTTGTCGGCTGGGTGGGTCAGTACTCTGTCACTGCTATAATAGACACGAAAAATCAAAAGTTGATCGATAAATTGAGGTTGAAGATGTCCATAAAGGAGGCCAAAAGTAGAAAGAGAGAAAATAATAATCACAGCAGGAAAAAGTTCGAGCCTGGTCGAAGATGTAAACGAATATTTACCCGTTGAAAGGGAGGGGGATTTGAACCTGTGTTATCAAACGCTCATCTTTCTTCGAACCGACCGATCTAATTTTATTTTTAAACCCTTTTAAGATTATTTGCAATTATTCATTTTATTATCGCATTCGATTCATGCATTTTCCTTTCTTTGTTCCTGCCAATCATCATTTGACTTAAACATCTACTTGAAACATCCTCTTTTGGGGATGTGGAAGTTAGCTGAGTGGTTTACAGTATTAGCTCGAACAACGGAAACTGTTTAACAGGTCAGGTTCGAATCACCACAATTTTCAATGGGCATAATTTTATTTTTGGTCGCGGGCGATTCTATATCTCACTATGTTGGTCGGTCGGTCGGTCCCCGTTTTGCCTTTTTTATTTTTTGGGGAATAACATTGTAACTATTCAGCCGATTCTAACGGGATTTGAAGCCCTTATGTTGTTTTACATTCTCTTTCGAATGATATAACTGCCAAGGTCCTCCCAAAGTTAGCCGGGGAATTATTTGACAATAACATCATAACTATTCTGCCGATTCTAACGAAATTTGAAACCCTTATGTTGTTTTACATTCTCTTTCGAATGATATAATTGTCAAGGTCCTCCCAAGGTTAGCCCATGAATTATTGAAAGTTTTGAAGGTCGTAAGGTCATAAATCAGAATAAGTGAGAGACTTTTGGTCAGCAGACCTTGTGTTTTAAAAAAAGACCCTAAGTACGCCTATTTTCCAAATGTAAATGGTAGTCTGCCAAAATTGGTGAGGTATAATTTATGGAAATCTTGACTGCTTGAAAATTGAAAGTTGAGCAATTACAGAACTGATTTAGTAAATAAACATCCATTAAATTTTGCTACATATAAGAAAAAAAAAGTAGGGAAGACAAGTTTGGGAGTGCAGAAAAATAGTTTATGGTAATTGATATGAGAGATATTAGTGTAACGTATAGTAAAAATATATAGTATCTAATTTTAAAGAAAAGTAATAAAAGCTACATTCTAGAAATTCATCATTCTAACGTCCTTTGCAGGAATCTAAAGCCATAAATGGTATTGTTCATTAATAAGATCAGGTAGTAGTAACCGAGTACTACATGCCTTTTTTTTATAAAAATTTGTACCCAATAATTAAACATCCTAATACAAAAATTAAATATCCTAATCCTAAAATTCGTTAAGGTGGTACAGTGTACCACATTGGGTTGTATTTTCTTGTCTTTTAAAACCCTTACAACTGATTTTACTCTTTTTTTTTCCTTAACTAGAGTAGTAATTTATTCTAACAGTGCAAAAAGAGCCTAGCTCTCTATTCAAAATTACCGGGCTGACATTCATCTAATTAGGGATTCCAATTTACTTACTTTCATAAAACATTTGTTGTTTTTTTTCTAAGATTTTAAAGTATGAAAATTTGAAGTTAATATTTACGGAAAAATTTGTTACGCTCACCAAAAATCCTGTCAGATCTGGTTACAATATAAATCCTAATGATTAAAATTGAATGTTTTCGTATACAGTACCGTCCAAAACAAGAACAAAATACAAAATATACATTTTCTTGAAAATATTTTTCATTCGTCGACTTCCGAATCATAACCTTATCACCGATTATCTTCCATAGGTTTTCTAAAGGGTTTTAATCAAGGTTACGCGCGTTTTTGTTGTGTAGCAAGGAACATTGTCCTCCATGTAAACATGCTCATGTACTGCTAATGTTCGGAGAGATAGGATCACATGATCCTGAAGCAGATTCTTGTATGACGCAGCGTTTACTTTGCGCGTAAACGTTCGAGCGGAGACACCAGCACTTGAAAACATGCGCTGTGACCTCTATATTGAACTTTTTCGTGCATGGGAGATTTAATCTTTCACCTGTATGTACAACGCCTTACATGCTGCTTCCCATCCAATCATAGCAAATTAAATTTGCTTTCGCAAGTTAAAAAAAAATCCACTTTCCAGCATCTTACACAACCTGGTAGTAGCGAAGCCGCCAACCTAGCCACTTTCTTCTTTTAACTTATGAGCAGTTTCTTAGCTAGAAAGCGTGCTATCAATGGCACATTTCTCAAGCGACGCTACAGTCTGGCGAGACACATTCAACGTGAAATACTGGTTGTTGTCTCACATCGGTCTTTCATAGAGATCCGTTGCATTTTGCGATCTTACCTGGGTGTGGTTTTAGAGGGACACCCGTTTTCCTTGTCGACTCCTAATTAAATAGATACAGAGCAGTGCGAAGGGTGAGAAATAGAAAAAAATAATTTGTTGGGTGACCACAAAATGCTGCCTCAAAAATTGTGCCACCCGGGGCAGACCGCCCCCAGCCCCCTCCCCCCCCCCTCTTGGTACGCCACTGCCTCGCCACCCTGATATTTTTTTTTATTTTTATTTTTAATGTATGTAAACCCATAGTGTCATAAACACACATCTGATGAATAAGTAATACCATCATTAGTAGTCTACTAATATCACGAATTTTTACGTCTAAACTGGAAGTTATAAGTTATCGTTTTCTAGTTTGGGACGTTTCCTTTTTTTTTCCAAATAAACATTTTTTCCCATAACTTTTTTTAGCCGCTGTTCTATGAAATGAAACGACACAATCATGGGTAAATTTCAAAAAATATTCCTCGCAATTTTCAGCGAAATTAAATGAATATTTTCAAGAAAATGTAGATTTGAGTGTTTTGTTCTCTAATTTCATCGTTAAGTGCCAGAAAATAATTTGCAAATCACTTCTGAACAACTAGATCACTGGAAAAATGAAAAAAAAAAGAAAAAAGAGACAAGTAAAATTAAGGACAAAGATGAATTTTAAGGTGGGGGGGCGGACTCGCCCATTTGTTTTTATCTTAAAACGAAGCATATAGCAACAGCGGATGCTAATTAGGTATGAAGAAAAACAAATTTCGACTCGATAAGTATTAAAATTACTGAAATAAATTTTATGATTAAACTGATATAGGAAGGGGAAATTCAAAACTACAAGAAAACATAATTATTATGAAATCGACCAAAGTCAAATTTAATACACGGAAAACAAAAATTGCAAAGGCCAACTAAACATTGAAAATGACTACGAAAAAACGTTAGAAAATTAAAGGAAATATGAATTGAAATAATAAAAGACAAAAAAAATTAACCGGCCAAATTAAATCATAACAAAACGTGTATTGAGCTCTCGCTAGCCTAGTGCCCGCGAGGGGGGTGGGGGTGTTAGGCCATGCTACATCTGAGGAGCGTAAGGTGTAGGTATCATAGACTAGCATATCACGTATCTGAGTGCCCTCCTGGCCCCAACGCCAGTAGGAAGACCTGTGGCTATATATCTTCCACACATTTTCAATTTCTGGGCACCAGGTTCGATTCCTCGTCGAGAGCTGAGTCATATACACAGACAACGATGCCCACGTTGGTCCCCGCACATGTAGCCAATCATAAGACGGCTGTGCCTTCCATCCACCCTCACTTCACAAAGACAACACATCACTCTGCCGTCTCGAAACTTGATGGTGTTTTCAATCCATACTCCCCATGACGCGGGATGGGTGGCTCTCCCATGGGGCACGAAGAGTTCCTTACTCCCTGATTAATGACAAAACACGCTTCTACCACTCACTCAACGAGGACCGGCACAATGGTCTCTTTGGGTTTGCCAGCGATTGTCATCCTGATCTTTATGTGAATTTCATTTAAGCAGATGCAAACCAAAGTAAACTCATGATGGTAAATAAAATTATACTGAGGGAGGGGCAATGATAATCATCATATAAAATAAAAATGATCCGTTACAACATAAATATTTGCATATTTCTGTCAATTTCTGCAATTAATTGCAATTCCTCTGTTATTCCTTGACTACCTCACAACAAGCGAGTTTTATTAACTGCAATGTTGCACATTAGTTATTCTTTTAATTCAGGGGTTCCAACTTTTTAGTTGCGGGTATTCTTAAAAGTTTCTCTGTCGGTGCGTAGGTTGTCGGTCGGATGGCAACTATTTTACTTCTCAATGAGTTTTTTGGTAATAACGTTGTAACTATTCGGCCGATTCTAACGAAATGTGAGAGCCTTATGTTGTTTCACATTCTCTTTCGAATGATATAATTGTCAAGGTCTTCCCAAGGTTAGTCCGGGAATTATTAAAAGAAAACTAACTATGGGTCGGATTGACCCACTTGTTGACATCTTTGAAGGTCGTAAGGTTATATGGTCATAATTCAGAATAATTGAGAGCACGCGACTTAGGGCTGTTGACCTTGTTCACTATCAATGCTTTTTATTTAAATAAAAATTCCCGAGACTAAAGCCTAATAAAATATCTACTCAACAGCACCATTTTATTAACTAACTGCAAATTCTTCCTAATTTCATTTTAAAGCTTTGGAAGTAGAATATAAATGGCAATATTACAATACTTGCTAAATAAAATGGTTGGTTGTACTTTGTTGAAGGTTTAGCTTTATCAGCCTTATATTGAGTAATTATACATTTTAAACTGAATCTTCTTGTAATTATAGACATAATGACTGCTCTAGTCGATTGGATATTCTTTGCTCTTACTCGTTGAAGCAGTACAGTTAATTTTTTAAAACATTGTACCGGTTTTTCATTTCGAATGAGGTTGATTTGTTGTACGTGACGGAAATTATACAAGCAGTGATACGTTCGGAAGTGGCTATTTTCTCCTTGACCTTGTCTCACACACCTACAGACTCTGGTCTCCCCAGATTCCCTCCCAAATTACGCTCTTGGGTGCAATGACAGAGATATGGAGACGCGGCGTATTGCCCTGAGGACCTTGCCAGGCCGGCACAAATTGGCCCGGAGCAAGGTCTTCGAGAGAATTTACGGCGAGCTTAATATTGCCCTGGTACGGATAATTGACTTACAAAATGGCTACGCGGCTATCTGTGCGAAGGAAGTGGACATCGAAGCCCTCTCCTCCCGGCGTGCCATAGACATCCTTCAAAAAATAGATCTCAAACCACAGATACCTCCGCAAATACGCACACATAGAAGTATTATCTGCCGCTACTTCGACCCCTGGGTTGGAGGAGACTCGACTAACCAGATCACGGATGAGATTCTTCGGAATCACAAATGGGCTAAAGTAGCAGAAGTGATAAAATTCAAAGACTAACCGCACGTTTTTAAAGTTGTATTTACCGAGACCCAAATGGTGATCAAAGCAAAAGAAAAAGGACTTCTCCTCTTTAATGTCCGCATCTTCCCCGAGCAAATTAAACGTAAGGGGTTCGTTGATCTGCAAATGTGCTTCAAGTGCTGCAGGTACAACGAACACACCACCGCCACTTACCCAAACTCTACGCTCTGTGTGCGCCGGCCAAGACCATTCCTGGCGCGAATGTAAAAGTTCGTTCCAGAAATGCCTCATTGTGGTAGTCCACACAGAACAATGGCGACGAAGTTTTCTGTAAAGAAGGAGCAAATACAAAAAACAAAGGACAAAGGAAGAAAAGAGAAGGAAAAGAAGACTAATGCCACTTACGCGAAGGTTGCCAAGGCAACGGTCACATAGAGTAGCGTTGCAACTGCACCTACGTACCTGCAAATAGACAACGAAAAGTCTACAAAAATAATGGGTTGCATATATTATGCACACATTGCTAACTTGACCGAGCCTGGCACCTTCGCGAAGGAACTGAACGCCATGCTCGCGAATAACGGCATGGAAAAAATGTGGTTCCCGGAAAACCCTCCGTCAAACGAGGTACTTCGAGTGAATCTACAACCTCAGAGCGAGAAGAGCGGTCAAAAGGCTTCGGATCCCTTCACGGATCCCTTCACGGGATCCTCGAGTCCAAGCTATGGCTGCCCAGCAGAAGGCACAAACTGACTACAAGCACACACAACTACACCAACCATCGAATCACAAGTCGAGCGAATGGAGGCTACTTCTGTGAGGCCTAAGAAGGTGGAGCATTCGGCCCGCCCCCAAAAGGCCTCGCGGTCACGTCGACCGAGTAGGTCCTCGTCGTCAAAGAATCGGTCTCCCATGTACATGTACTACTCGAGTATGCTAAATCTCAGAGTATATGCTGCCGAAGGGAACCAGTTTCCGGACGACGCAGGCCCAGAGGATATTGTCGATGGCTTTAGGGCCGGATAATACAAATGGGACTACGAGGCTGGCATACCTGAAGATCTGGTCAAGCAGGCTCTATTCCGCGACCTTGTGAAGTTCTCTACTGATACTTATGTTGTTCTCACGGGCACAGAGTTCCGTAAGAAGAGATCCGGCAAGGGGAAGACTACTCCCTCCTTCCCACAAGGAGCAAAGGTTGATAGAGAATAAACACTTTTCGTCATAACACCTACACTACATTGAAAGCGTGGTATCAAAAGCTAGCCAAAAATTTGAAGAAGACCTTACCCGAACGGAAACATAAACCTTATCATGTAATACTTCTACCGATAATTACACCCCAATTATGACAACATTTCACCGAAATTTGACCTACCGTATTAACGAGTTATTCTAATTGCTACAAAGGCTTGAATGCCTACCAATATATGACAAAAAAACAAAAAACAACAACACAGGATTAACAATGCCAGAGCTACCTTTTGGCCAGGGATCTCTATATCCCTGCTCTCACTATATATTTTTACTATACTGTCTACTTCTGCTGGAAATACCCTTCTACCAGGGAACAAAACCCTTCAAACTTATCTTTTACTATCTTTTTCAAAACCCTTTCACCACTATACTCTCTCACTTTTGCCCTACTAATCTATACCTTTTAACTTGGGATGTGCAATGTCCAATATGAACATAATTCACGGACTGCTAGTACTACCTTCCAGGGCCCCGAAGACTGCGAACCACAAGCTGGATTAATTACTTTTCACTTTATCTTTGATAGCATTCACTTCTACAGTTTTTTTTAGAAGCTATAAAATGGCTTGGGGTGTTTCCCCACTGAAGAGAGAACACTCGTATGGGTTTTTTTTATAACATCAACTTTATAGTAACAAAGTTACGTCAATAAGTATGGCTACTTTAAGAATCGAACTTGATTTTTACTTTAACATTAAATATATTTGTTATTTGGATGAGATATTGGGTAAACATGAATATAAATTAAACTTTTCATATTGATCGAAAATTGTGTCTATAAAAATGAAGGTATATTTTATTTTACATGACTTCAATCACAGGAAAACCCTTTATAGATTAAGATTTGATTGCACTGTAAAACAAATACAGAGGCCATGCGGCTTGAACAAAAATGCTGAAGAGATAATAACAATAATACATCTCATACTGCTGCACTCTGTAGGATTCGTAGGTAGTCCTTTTCGAAAGCACACACCCCGAAAAAAAACCGTCAGAAGATTAGATCGAGTTGACATTAGCTGCAAAAAGAATGAAAACATCAGGATATGTTTAAAAATTAGTTTCATATACATTTTCACAAGGCTGCACCAGGTTACAGAGGCCTATATTATTAAGTGATGCAATTGAATTTTAACCTTTATTCTATTCTTCCTGTTGATTAAAATAATTACATTATGTTCTAACGTTTCTCGGCATGACTTGTAACTAACCGTTGTTTTTTATTGTTTGTATGTCGCCCCGCCCCTTTACTCGACAATCACCAGCAACACTTTCAACTCGTCGCTTAACCTGGATAAAATGACAGGCAACAATTTCATGTAAATTCCTAATATAAGTCAATTTTAAATAATGAGGAACAGGGAAGTTCCTTGTGGCTTTTCTTAGATACTTGCGAAGAAGTTAGCAAGTACCTTGTGACTTTTGTTAGATATTTAGCGATGAGGTGACAATTTCCTTATAGGCTTTTCTTAGGTACTTAGGAAGAAACAAGTTCTTTGCGGATTTTCTTAGATACTAGAGAGGAAGTATCATGTTACGTGTGGCTTTTCTTAGATATTATGGATGAGGTAGCAAGTTAATTGTGGTTTTTCTTAGATCCTTAGCGAAGAGGTAGCAAGTTTTTTTGTAGGTTTTCCTAGATACTAGCGAAGAAATGGCAAGTTCATTGTGGGCTTCTTAGATACTAGCGATGAAGTGGCAAGTTCATTGTGTGGCTCTTAGATACTAGCGAGGAAGTGGCAATTTCATTGTGAGGTTCTTAGATACTAGCGAGAAAATAAGTTTCGTGACGTTTTTCTCAGATACGAGGGAGTAAATATAAGTTCCTTGTGGCTTTTCTTGGATATAGAGAGGCAGTATCATGTTACGTGTGGCTTTACTTAGATATTATGGATGAGGTAGCAAGTTAATTGTGGTTTTTCTTAGATCCTTAGCGAGGAGGTAGCAAGTTTTTTGGTAGGTTTTCCTAGATACTAGCGAGGAAATGGCAAGTTCATTGTGGGCTTCTTAGATACTAGCGATGAAGTGGCAAGTTCATTGTGTGGTTCTTAGATACTAGCGAGGAAGTGGCAATTTCATTGTGAGTTTCTTAGATACTAGCGAGAAAATAAGTTTCGTGACGTTTTTCTCAGATACGAGGGAGTAAGTATGAGTTCCTTGTGGCTTTTCTTAGATATAGAGAGGAAGTATCAAGTTCCGTGTGGCTATTCTAGATACTAGCTAGGAAGTAGCATATTTTGTGTAGCTTTTCTTAAATAGTTAGAGTAGAACTAATAAATTCTTTGTAGCTTTTCCTAGATAATAGCGAGGAAGTAGCATGTTCAATGTGGCTTTTGTTAGATATTTATGATGAAGTGGTAATTTCTTTGTGGTGGTTCTTACACTACCGAGCAAAATAAGAGAACGTTTTTCCTTTATTAAAATATTTTAAAAAATAGGATGAGTATGTAAATGAAATTTCCTTGGCACATAAATACATGCATTTGATATATTTTATGAAGATTTCATATGATACAATCTTATATTCATGAAATTATAATAAATAAACAAACACAATAAAATATTGACACGTGCAAAATAAGAGAACGATTTTTTCAGGAACATTCTAGAAGTTTTTTTAAGTCATCTGGTAACATTGTTGTCGTACCTATTCTGCAGAGATATCAACACATGTGAAAGTGTATCCTGAGCTCCTTCAGAGAATTGTTCACTTGAAGATTTGGGGGAGGACTCTTTCTGTGATTTCAAGAGAGGTAGATAGGTCCAAGCGTGCTATATAGGAGGGTCTGAAGTTATACAATGAAAACAAAACCTATAAATCTCCTTCAAAAGTCGCTCGAACCCGCATAACCACCGTCCAAGAAGACAGAGCTATTAGCCGCTTCTCTACGAAGGATCCTTTCGAGACTGCAGAAGGAATTTCTCCAAAAATTAAGACCAATAATAGCAAAGAAGTGAACTGTTTCACAGTGTCTTCTCGCCTCAATGCATTCGGTTCAATAGCTCGTTTTACAGAAGCCAAACCAATCATCAATAAGAATAGCCAAAAGGAGAGACTCGAATATGCTGAAGCTCATGTTGCTTGGAGGGATGAAGACTAGGAGAGAATTCACTTCAGCGACGTAAGTAAATTTAATTTAGTCGGATCTGATGGCAGACGCGCTGCAAGTGACAGACTTAACCCTAAATGTGTTAAAAAGTCTGCCAATCATGCAAGAGGCAGCATCATGGTGAGAGATGTTTTCGTCTGAAGGATTTGTTCCAATAGTGCGAATAGTTGGAACGGTAAATACGAATGTGTACCTAAACTCCGTATAACAACATGTTATACCTTCACTCAGAGCATATCTGAAGCAGCCAGCAGTATTTATGCAGGACAACGCGCCATGCAATAATGCAATGCGAGTAAAATACTATTTCGATCAAGAAGATATCGAAGTAATGAAGTGGCCGTGATCGTAATCTGGACCTGAACCCAATTGAGATCTTCTGAAAGATCATTGGAGACAAAGTTCGAGATGAGCAGCCTTCAACTGTGACGGATTTATGGAAGAAAATTGAGCAAGAATGGAACAAAATAACACCAGAATTTCGCAAGAATCTGCTGAGGTCTTGTGGTCGTCCATGCGCCGAAGCAATAGAAAACAAAGGCTTCAACATCTCATATTAAGTGTTTTGAGTTTCATCTTCGTCAAATCTTGCTTTGTTTATAGTGTATTTGCTTGTTAATCAATTCTGTGAATGATCGTTCTCCTATTTTACATGGGTGAACATTTTATTTTGTTAGTTTATTTAGTATAATTTCTCGAATATACGATTGTATCATATGAAATCTTCATAAAATATATTAAATTCATGCCTTTATGTATCATAGAAATTTCATTTACAAGCTCATATTTTTGAAAATATTTTAATAAAGGAAAATCGTTCTCTTATTTTGCTCGGTAGTATACATAGATACTTAACGAGGATCTGGCGTGATTTGTGGCTTTTCTTAGATACTTAGCGATTAAGCGGCAAGTTCCTTGTGGCTTTTATTAAAAAAAATAGCGAGGAAGTAGCATTTTTTGGTGACTTTTCTTACTAAGTTAGCGAAATGGTAAGTTCCTTAATGCTTTTCTTAAATACTTAGCGACCAAGTAACAAATTCAACGCCTTTACCAGACAAAGTTACATCGGTTCCTATTTAGGCGTTATATCATGTATGTAAATTTTATTATTTCTACTGCGTGTTCAGTATTTATGAGTTCCGTTCTAACACTACGAAATATATATAATTTTTCCTATTCCGCGATTGATCCATTTTTGTACTTATGTTTAATCTAAAACTTATATATACAATATTATTTTGTAAAAATCTTTAAATCTTCCTTTTTCCGAAAAAAAAGATTGGAATTCTGAGTTGACCGTAGAGAGTCGAAGATTAACTCTACGTTTCCTTGCTGGCTGCAATCAGAATTCCACGGCGGGAGAGATTCAATTACAGAATCACTCACTGAGACCCAAATCAAAAGCGATATTGCAGAGCCACACGTTCATGGCGGCCTAACCATTCCCCCATTCTAAAGGGAGAGTGAAGCGGGAAGAGTGGAAGCCGTTCCTTCTGAGGGCACTGCAGGATGCAAACAAGCCCGACAGAGAGACCGTCGCCAGATTACTAAACGGCTCATTAAAAGTGGCACTGGTGCGCCTTTTTGACTCACCCAGAGGCTACGTCGCGATGTGCCAATAAGAAGAAGATAGGCCCCTAACACCATCAATGCTGTCAACATACTGCACGGAATAATTTTGGAACCCGTTTTGCTCCCAGAAATGATGGCCCAAAATCGATCATCTGCCCTCAACTGCACCCAATATTTGGAGAACACTACTGCGAAGAAATCCAAGAGGAATTAGAGAGTAACCACAAATGGACAAGGTAAAGACCGCTGTAAAACTTGGAAACCACACTAGCTTCTTTGAGGTGACATTCTTCTTTATCGAAATGGCAGGGAAGGCACTGGAGACTCTTTTTTTTAGCCTTCAACTTCAGGATTACTCTGGCGCAAATACGCAAAGAAGAATTCATCTGAGTGTAAACTTGAATGATATTCTTTCAATTGGAGACCCACATTACGAAGGATTGCCAAGCTATCCAAAAACGCTGCTTAGAATGCGCCTCAAATAGCCACATCGGAAGCACAGGAAGAAGCACAAATATCACAAGTTTCGAGAGTGGAAGGTCAACGAATGGATATAATGGCAATGATTATTTATGCTCACGCAGCAAATGCAGCCAATCCAGGATGCTTCGCTAAAAAGTTTAATACACTTTTAGGGAAAAACGACATGGCCAGGAACCTATGGTTTCCGGAGAATCCCCCATCAAGCAACATACTAAGGCAGAGTCTCTCAGTATCTACATCACCAAACATACACGAGCAGCAAATAAATACAGAAGAGGAGCAAAGCAAACATCGGGGAACTAAGAACTAACCTTAGTAGAAGAAACTACAGAAGCAGAGGAAACTCATACCTATGCTGAACTAACCGATAACGAAACCACAGACAACGTCAACGGATGGACTGCATTGAAAAATAAAATAACAACCCAGAGTAAAGAAACTGCCGGAACCGAACGTTGAAGACATAAACATAAGCGTCTAAACAACCAGCCACAACAAATTACCCAAGGATTGGGATAATGAAGAATTGCTTGACGGAATAGAAAGTGGCATATACAAATGGAAATACTACTCAGAGCATGACTTTGATACTATGGAAATGACATCATATGAAGAAGACAAAAAAATTAGACCCCAATCCCGTATCAGTATTTTAAGTACAGAGAAATACCTAAAACTCCACAACGGGAAAATAAAACAACTTAAATACAATTATTATTTTTTTAGTGCCCATTTGATGACTGCCAAATGGGATAAATTAAAGAAAACAATATACAAGAAGCGGGCAATAAGTTTTGCGAATCAGTAGGGCAAAACAGAGGAAGGGGGATGGCTGTTCGTGGGGGTGTTAGGACAACTTAAGACAAGTCAGGACCTGCAGCCGCACGCTCCTGCCTCGTCCATTTAAGAAGCAGTAGCTGATCGCAGATCGTCAGTCACAAATTTTTCAACAATGGAGAAGGTTGAGCACCGCGCAGTGATCAAATTTTTGACTAAGGAAGGCAAGAATGCAAAAGAGATCCATGAACGCATGGTTGCAGTGTACACCGACACTGCCCCTTCCTATACAACCATTTCTCGCTGGAATAGGGAGTTCCGCCATGGTCTTGAGTCCCTTGAAGATGATCCCAGTCCAGGACGCCCGTCAGACGTGACCAACGAGGACACTGTAGCCCGTGTGGAGAGGATGATCGTCGAAAATCGACGGGTGAAGGTCGAAGAAATCGAGCGAGAACTTGGAATATCACATGGAAGTGTTATCAACATCCTCCACGACAATTTGGCCATGACCAAGGTCTCTGCCCGTTGGGTCCCTAGAAACCTCACGCCCCATGATCGATTTCAACGTCGTCAAAGTCCACAAGGCCAGAGTTGCACAAGCTGCCTTGCGCGAGTGAGGATTCGAGGAGCTCAAGTATCCCCCCTATAGTCCAGATCTGGCCCCTAGCGACTACTTTTTATTCCGCCAGCTCAAGGCTGCACTGTGTGGATGCTGGTTTGGGGACGATGAAGATGTCCAGCTCGCCGTCCAGGAGTGGATTGAACAGCAATCGGGAGATTCCTGGTTGTCGGGAATTCGAAGCCTCAGGGACAAGTGGCGCAAGTGCATTGCAGTCGAGGGTAATTATATTGAAAAATAATAAAACACTTTTCCTCATATCTCGTTTCCTTATATCCGAATTGCAAAACTTATTGACCGCCCCTCGTACCTTAACCATATGAAGTTAGAGGGAGCAATTCTGGGTAGGAGTTCTGTCTCAAAATACTCCATGAAGAGATAAGCCAATATCGGTGATAAACTATTTCCCATACTTAACCCAAATTTCTGTCGATAAAACTCATTATTAACTCAAAACACATTATCTGAGAGACACAATTCCACTAAATCAACAAATTTATTAGGTGCGATGGGAAAATCTAAGTAGAGGTTAAGGATAACTCTTCTAAGAAGGCTGACGGCTTCATCCACTGGTACCTTGGTAAACAAAGAGTTTACGTCAAAGCTCACAAGTTTGCCGTCTGGAACTTCATATGGTTAACGTATATTGATGATGTTTTTTTCAGTATGGCCTGATGGTCTTAATTTTTACCATTTTTCAGTAACTTAAATAATTTGCAGGCTTCAATTAAATTTAAATATGAGTGGGAAGAAGACAACAAATTACCCCTTTAGATGTCCTTATCAACAAAGATTACCATAATATAGAATTATCTGTATACAAGAAGAGAACTCACTCAAATGCATATATACATTGTTTTTCATGCCATGATAATACTGTTAAAAATCTGTAATATCTACCCTGTTTCTTAGAGCATATAGAATATGTCATCCTTCTTATTTAGACCAAGAAATTGTTAAAATCAGGACTATTTTTTCAGAACTGTATTACCCAGATTGGCTTATAACATCAGCTCATTTTGCAGTTAGGAAACCTTACTATTGTAATAAGCCTGCACATTTTAATGACTTGAGCAAATGTATAACACTGCCATTTAATGACAAACTAAATAAGTTAAAGCACTTACTTCAGGAAGCAGGAATTAAAATAGCTTTTAAATAGCTTTTATAAAGATCAACCGGATGAAGGGGTATATGTAATTCCATGTAAAGAGTGTGAAAATGTTTATGTAGGTGAAACGGGAAGAAATTTAGATAAGAGATCGTATGAACAACATAAGAATGACATCAGAATTGCCAATGAAAGTAATGGAAAAATTTGTCATACCAGAGATTTTAATAATTCCATCGATTTTCAATATATATATATATATATATATATTCGGTAAGGCATAATAACGTGCCTAGTGAATGATAGAATGATCTGCCTCCACCGAGATGCGTGATCGAATTCCCTGAAGACTTATTTCCGACACTGAATAGCTAGATGACAACCACAACTAAAGCCTACCCTCCTTACCCTCTCAGTCCCTTTATGTGAGGCACGGCTCTGAGCAGTCCTGTCCATGACACTTACTTCCTCCTGATCAACGAAATTCTCCACTAACTTTGCCTTGTGGCCAGGTGCATTATCCTGCATAAAAACGGAGATTGAGAAGAGGCAGCTCTCATATGAGGCACACCATGTGTTTACAGAAGTCCTTTATATACTTGAGCGTTTACTCTGCCCTGCAAACAGACAAAATTATGGCTCACATAATAGCGCTTCCTTCACCAAACTTGAATTTGCTTTTGACGAAGTCAGGGATGGCCTCTGCTTCTGCCATGATGTGCCTGGGCTGTTTGACGTTATTGTGGTGATGTTTGTGCCCAAGGAGTGGTGGCTCTTCATATATAGCTTGTCTACAGGTTTGAAGGCTGTCCTCCTCCACAATAGAAACAAGTTTCCGACGCTGCCCCTAGCCCATTCAGTCTGCCTAAAGTAAGACTACTACAGTGTGAAAGTCCTCCTGGAAGCTCTGCAATACAACCAGTACAATTGGGAAATCATTGGAGACTTCAAGATGGTGGCTTTCCTGTTTTATCTCCAGGGAGGTTTTATCAAATTCCAAAGCTTACTCTGCCTTTAAGGCAGCAGAGCCACCCCTGACCACTACAACAGGAAGAACTGGGAGCAACGAACAGAATTTGTAGTTGGGACCCGGAACGTCATGTGGAAGCCACTGGTTGACCCCAGGATTGTACTCATGCCGCCATTGCACATTAAGCTGGGATTAATGAAGAAGTTCGTGAAGGCTCTCAACCAGGAATCAGCCGCTTTTAAGTACCTTCTTGAGTTCTTCCCCAAGTTATCTGAGGCAAAAATCAAAGGTGTCAATTTTGTTGGACCTCAGGTAAAAAAGGTACTTGAGTCTACCGAGTTCTCCAATAAGCTCAGTAGGATTGAGGGAACAGTATGGAACTGTTTCATAGCAGTTGTCAAGGGCTTCCTGGGCAACCACAGGGCTGAAAAATACCAGCAGCTGGTGCAGGATCTGGTAAAGGCTTTTGGCGCAATGGGATGCAGGATGTCCCTTAAACTTCATATGCTGGACGCTCAGCTGGACAAATTCAAGGAGAATATTAGCGCATACTCAGAAGAACAAGGCGAGCGATTCCACCAAGGTGTGAAAGAGATAGAGCGGAGGTACCAGGGCCGCAACAATAAGAAAATGATGGGGGACTATATCTGGGGACTAGTGCGGAATTGCCACCTGGACTACAGGCGCAAATCCAGTCATTTCTGACGTGTTTAAGTTGCTTTATAACTGTTATTTGTTTTTACTTGTTTGTTTTTGATAAGCTTGTGTCATAAAATAAATATATACTCTATTGATTTAATTATATGAACGGATAAATTAAAAAAATAAATTTCCCTTGAAAAATAGGAAAAATTTCGAAATATCATACTCCTGATCACAAATTTCTGATTAAATGATAGTATTTTTTTTTATAATAATGGGATATAAAAAACTAGAAAATGACACTTAGAACCGGTGTAATCAGTAATTAAAGATATTTTTATGCCACAGCATCAGAATTTCAAACATTGGTGATCTCGATTTAATTACGACATGACTTTTTATCCCGGGCAATGCCCTGGATAAAATGTCTTACTTTATTTCCGAACACATATTTTTTAGGGAAAGGAAAAAAAAAAATATATATATATATATATATATATATATATATATATATATATATATATATATATATATATATATATATGTCGTAGAATTCCCCTCCTTTTTGTTCTATTCTAAGAGTGCTAAGAGTGTCTAAATATATATAGATATCTTGATATCTTACAGAACAGAGCCGTTCTGAAACACGTAAGGATATATAAGAGAAACGAACATTAATCCCAAAATAAACTTATATTTTATCTTTATCAATTGAATACATAACATTTATACATTAACTACAGCAATACCCTGAATATTATCCTAAACAAGAATTAATTAAATTAGTTTACCCACAAAAATTGGTTAACGTTTTCTCTACACACAACAATAATATAAGAATTAGGCTTACGGACTCATGTGGAGTTTAAAGGCCTCAGAAATGTTATTTAGTCTCGACGCGTGCCGCCGGCCAGATGTAGATGAGCGAGATCACACGGTTGTTTTGGCGAAGGTGGCAGCTGGGGGGTCTACACGTTCTTCCGGGGGGGGGAGGTCTTCAAGGACGAGAACCAATACGGTGCTTTATGCAACACCTAGGCAGTCGTGGTCTCTCTGGCGAGAGTGAGTCGAACTTGGTTCTTAAATCAAGTTAACTTGGAGTGCGGTGTGACCACCGAGTAACGAGCTCGAGGAGGAGCTTTTCTCCTTCGTTACTTATTTCCTTATGGACGAGGACTGAACTCGGGGAGGGTCTTCTTCAAGGGCGAGGATAACGGAGGGGGGTTTCTCTGGCGAGAATAAATTACTTAACGTTCGGTTTGGTAACCCGGAACTAGCTCGAGGATGAGCTTTTTCTTAATTCAAGTCTTCCTCAAGGGCGAGTATAACGGAGGGGGATTTCTCTGACGAGAACCAGTTGAACTTGGTTTCTTACCAAGTTAACTAAGAGTTCGGTGTGGCCACCGAGTAACGGGCTCGAGGAGGGAGCCTTTTCCTTCTTCTTTTCTTAATTCCTCAAGGACGAGGAATACCCCTGATGTTTAAGGTGCACCAGGATATGAGGAGTCTCTCTGGCGAGAGTAAGTTGAACTTACCAAAGTTAACTTATCGTTTGGTTTGATAACCAGGGACTTAGCTCGAGGATGAGCTTCTTCTTAGCCCCTTAAGGTACGTAGCCCTGCCTCTCTTGCAGGTTACTTCTTGGTCTGGCGAGCCAAGTACACTACCTCTCCAGTCTCGGTAGTTCGGTTTGATCCGAAGACTTCGTCACCTAGAGACTGACGTATAGTACCAGTCCAGCCTAGGTAGCTCGGTTTTAATCGAGGACTTCGTCACCTGGCCTGACGTATACTACCAATCCAGTCTAGGTAGCTCGTTTTCAATCGAGGACTTCATCCCCTGGCCTGGCGTATACTACCTCGATTTTCCTCAGAGTTCCTCATTTATACCTCGTCACCACACTGGGGGAGTGGTAAGGGGGGGAGGGGCTTGAGGACGGCCCCAGGAGAGTTCTTTTGGCCAACGGTTTTTCCCATGAAGTCAAACATCGGCTCCTCGTTAGCCTTCGAGATTGGGAGAAACCCGTCTCTAATTTCTTATTCGACGTGAAACTGGATCTCACTCTCCTGGGGGAGATCTTACATTTTGACCTTTAGGGTCTTTGATGGCACCGAGTTGTGCCACACTGCGGTTAAGCACTGAGCCCGCCGATACATTCGACAGATGTCTTTGCGGTAACCGCCTTGTGACTGCACCAAGAGTGAACGGGGGGGGGGGGAGTGACCATTCCCCTACAATATATATACACCAGGCAATGGCTTCGCCAGTAGGGGGGGAGCTTGCGCTCCACTACTAACATTAAAATTTAAAATCTAAAATAAAGCAGCCATGGTCAATTTTTTAGAAATTTTCTGAACTTCGCCAATTATAATCATCACTTCATCTTCATCATCATCATCATCATCGCTAACTCTATAATTTAAGAAGGGGATTTTTTGAGTATTTAAATAATAATTTCATCTTAGTTTGGTTATGAAGTTAAGTTTTTTTATCAAAGTTATTTCGAATAATTCTTTTATAATATCAAAAAACAAAATGGTGAAGTTCAGAAATATATATAAATATCGATTTTGTGATTTTTTAAAACCCAAAGAATTACAAATAGTGAAGTTCAGAAAATTTATTTTTTATATATCTTCTATAACTATATTTTAGCAACGTGATATTTTGAAAGGGGGTAAATTTAGTTTAGAGTTCCTTTTTACCAAGACTGCTTTATTTTCAGATTTTAAATTGTAATCTTAGTAGTGAAGACATTGCCTGGTATATATATATATATATATATATATATATATATATATATATATATATATATATATATATATATATATATATATATTTAGCAATTAAATCTGGAAAATATTAAGATAGGAACGCACTTTTTTATGGAAATCACTATTAACCTGAATCGTAAGATCTTTATCTAGGGATACATAGGTAGAATGGTCATTTAATAATATATCCATTTTGGCAATAATATATATATATATATATATATATATATATATATATATATATATATATATATATATATATATATATATATATATAACTATTGTTTGAAATTCTTATATTTATATTGTAGAACAAAATATCTTCACTTGCTGATTATTATTATTTTTAGATTTAAGGCAGATTCAGGAGAGTTGCGCATTTTCCCTACCATATAATATATTAAAATTAGTAAACGTTTCACCGCGCCGACTCGGCAGTTTACGCTCACGCGTGACTGACCTTTAGTCATAAGCGATCAACGTTGTGACCACATAAACAGATCCAACGTCTTATCTATTCTATAAATCTATATTTTAAGAACGGGTTTTTTTTTTCTCTCGATTTTGATGTCCTTTTATAAGTGGGAAAGGAGGGGATTGATGGGAGAGAGATTGAGAAAGAGGGTGGGAATTATTAGGGAATATGGTTGAGAGAGGAGGGAGAGAGAGGAGGAAAGGGTAGGAGATCCTTTTTCTCTTGTTTAAGATATCCTGTTGTAAGGGGGAAGAAGGGGAGAGAGTGGTGAGAGAGAGAGAGAGAGAGAGAGAGAGAGAGAGAGAGAGAGAGAGAGAGAGAGAGAAGGAGGGATATATGTATATAGGTAGAAAGAGGAGGGATAGGGGAAGGGGGAGAATGGAGACGGGGAAACGGGATTAGGAGAGGTGGCAGAGGGATAGGGGGGATTAGGGGGAGGAGGAGTAGGGGAGATTAGGTATGCTTACGGGACCTATATTAAATAAACCAAGCCTATTATATACCTTGTTACATTTGTACATAAGGTTAATTTTCGTATGTTAACTTCAGCATACGCGCACGGCCAACCACGAAATAGTGGTCATAAAAAGATCAGCGATAAGCTTAGTCTCTTATTCTCTGAGATCATAAGTTCTAGAAGGCACCCCTGCGTTCACCCTTTGAGCGAGCGTGGGCGTAAAATCTATTTGTGTACGTGCACAAAACGTACACATAAAGCGCTCTGAATGGCCTCCCTTCTACCTAGATGGCAAGCTCTTGTGGCTTTTCTTAAATCCTTAGTGAAGAAGTAACATGTTATGTGTCTTTTGCTCGATACTTAGCGATGAATTACCAATTTCCTTGAGGCTTATACTTACCGAGGAAGTAGCAACTTCGTGAGTTAGAAACAGCGAGGAAGCGAGTCTTTTTGTCTCTTTTCTTAGAATCTTTATGAGGAAGTACAAGTTTTTTGTTCCTCATATCTTCATTTAACGAGTCCACATTTTACTTGAGACAAATATTTATTTATTCTTTTTAATATCTAATATTTGTCTTTTTTTATGACAACCGAGCATATATAAAAATATGTAAGATAAACTGCCCCTGGCAAGTGTAGCTCAGATTCATGAAGAAATAGGAAATGTCACTTGAAACATTCAGTCATAATTTTTTTAAATTAAAAAAAATATAAACTTCGATGCCATTTTTAATTTGTGAATAACGATGGAGAAGCAACAGATGTAGGAAAAGGTCGATAAACAGAGTAAAAAAGTTGAGGACGAATAATAGGATACTTTATCAAGCCTAAATCCTGGGGGTGATAGGGAGTATGAACTTAACAAGATCTGCTGACCAAAAAGTCGCGTGCTCTCACTTATTCTGATTTATGACCTTGCTACCTTCAAAACTTGCAATAATTCAAGGACTAATCTTAGTAGGACTTTGGCTATTCTATCATTCAAAAGAGAATGTAAAACAACATAAGGGTTTGAAATTTCGTTAGAATCGGTCGAATAGTTATGATGTTATTACAAAAAAAAAGGGGACCAACAGACCGAACGAAATAGTAAGATGTAGTCGCACGCGACTAAAAATACCAACTCGAATATCCTTACCTCAATATCTATTAAAATTGAGCTGAAAGTTAAGGTGATTTTTTGAGTTCTAGCAACAGGGGGAACAGAACAAATGAGGCAGAAGGAATAAGAAGAAATAATGACAAAAATGGATTGATGATGCTAAAAACATCAATTAATATTGTTAATACACCCCCTTCTCCCTGAAGCGGAAGTGTAGAAGTAGACAAATACAAGTGTACAAGTAGATAGTTCAGAAACAAAACTTACACGAAAGAACCAAGGAAAACAATTTGATAAAATAAACTGACTTATGGACCCACAAACAAAACTGACTACAAAAATACACTGTTAAATTGGTATGCTTTCATTCTATTATTTTAGTCTTTTAAAGGGTAGTGCGTAATGCGCATGGGAGCGTAGGCTCTAGAGCTTCAAAAATAGTTTCGTTGTCACTGGTATATTGTAGAAAAAAAAACAGAAAACAAAACAAGATCGGGGTATTATGTATGTAAGCATATCAGTGAAGTTGGCTGTTTACATTCTATAAATCAATTCAAATTATTAGATTACCAAGCAATAAATGCGCACACGTAAATAATTTTGTATCGATCGTTTGCAAAAGAGGAAAATCAGTATTCATTATTGTAATCATGAATGCCATAACGTGTAATCTTGTGACTTTTTTAACGCGAGTTGCCATTTCTGATTACCCTAAGCAACAAACCAACTATATTTGCGAATTGTTTTGTAATTTGTTACAATGATTCCCTTCTAGTTGTTTTATTTTTTTCATAATTTTTAATTAATGGAAGAAACTGGGAATGACACTGATCACACTGATATTTGATAATAAATGACTGACGAATAAAAATCGAATGCAATAATATGCTAACAGTCTAAGCTAATGGCAAAAGCTTCCGCAAGTAAAGTAGAAAAGGTGTGGAAGGTGAGATAGAATAGATCGCCAAGCTTGCTGGTGACCAAGTTATGTAGCACTAGTTGAGAAACAAGTTGAAGTAAAGGGGTGTGAAAAAAGTGCCAATAGTCAGAATAAAAGTAGCCCCTTCGGGGGAAGCTACCTCGCCCACAAGGAACAGGAGAAATCTCCAATCAGCCCTGTGAGCGCATATATTTCTTCCTGTTGTAGTCGTTCTTTGGCTGTTATAAGCGTTGAGTGGTAAACAGGCGTTCAACTCAAATTAGCGTGCAAAAATTCACGCTTTGAAGAAAATTTCGGGTCGTTGCCTCCTTTTCCAGTGAGAACTTTACCAAATCGTAGAAAACGCGCCCGAAAAGAAGAGTAGCAGGTCCGTCAAGCTTCCGCAACCGTAATTTTAATTGGCTAAAGTATTCAGATGGAGGACGGAGTTTACTAGTTGATAAAAAACTGAATGAATGGAATATACAATCATGGCCAAAAGTTTGAGAGTAATACATATTTTTAATTTTTCATTCGTTTATAAAATTTACGTGATAGGAATAACTATTCTAAGATTTAAATTATTGCAGGTTTATTAAAAGTCAGCATTTCAAAAATAAGAAAAAAGATCTCCCGACCAAAAAGTCACGTGCCCTCACTTATTCTGATTTATGACCACACCTAACATAATATAACCAAACGTATCATATTATAGTCTAGACTAGTATAGCATACCATACCCTAGACTAGAATAGCCTTGCATAGCTTAGCCTATTATACCCTTGGTTAGCTAGTCTATCGTAGCCTAACATAGTATTTACCTAGCATAGCAGAGCATAGCCCTCCCTTGCCTATTATACTTTAGCCTACCCTAGCATAGCATAGTATAGCCTTATCTAGCGTAGTATAGCTTAGCATAGCCTAGCGTCTATCATTAACTATCCTAGACAAGTATAGCCTATACTATCCTATTATACCCTAGTCAAGTATACCCTATTATATCCTAGCCTAACATGCTATATGCTATCCTAGCATAGCATTTTTTAGCCTAAATTAGCATAGTATATCTTACCCTTGTACATTATATCTTAGCATAGCTTAGCATAGTATAGCTTAGCCTATAATATCCTAGCATAGTATAGCCTATTCTAGGTTTGCCTAGCAGATTATAGCATATTATAGCCTCGTCTAGTCTAGCAAGTATCCGCCGAATAGTTATGATGTTATTGCCAAAACAAAATAACTCCCGGGCTATCCTTGGGAAGACTTTGGCAATATATCATTCGAAAGAGAATCTAAAACAACATAAGGGTTTCAAATTTTGTTAGAATCAGACGAATAGTTATGATGTTATTGCCAAAACAAAATAATTACCTGGCTAATCTTGGGAGGACTTTGGCAATTATAGCATTCGAAAGAGAATGTAAAATTACATAAGGTTTTCAAATTTCGTTAGAATCGTCCTAATAGTTATGATGTTATTACAAAAAAAAAGCAAAACAGGGACCGACCGACATAGTGAGACGTAGAGTCACTCGCGACTAAAAACTGCATTCTTTGGCTGAATCCAAAATCGCGCTCTGGTCTTGTTCCTGTAGGAGGTGAGTTTGACTCCCTGAAGCTTTGCTATTCGATCAAAAGAGTAAAATGATGACAAACATGGGTTAAATGAATGATGTGCAATTATAATTTATTTCGTAATATTTTTTTATCAAAATAAATGTTTGAATCGTTTTCAATTCCAGAAATGTTTCTTTCTAAATAAAAAAAAGTGCAAACATTTGTTGCTCTGAACCAAAGTGGCATTAAATGCAAGAGATAGTTGCTATTGCATCAATGAGAACCATCTTTAGGATCATTAATTATTTTTAAAGGCCTGGTTACGCTCCCATGAATAAGTCTTTTGGACTCCCAAGAGCTGTAAATGAACGCCGAGATCGCCCCTTGTTAAGGTCCTAGTTCAAGGATCGGGTTGATTCCACAGCCAAGCTTGCTGACGATTGGAAAGAGGCAAGTGTGAACGCTTCAGCGCCCACAATGAGGCGGAGGCTTTTCGGCAAAGGTCTCAAGTCAAGAAGGGCTCCGAAGAAGCCTCATATCACAATGAAGACCCTTACGAACAGGCTCAACCTTTTAGGTAATATAAAGAATGCGAATGGACTGTTGAAGACGGTGGCAAAGTGATATTTTCTGATGAAGATCCATTTTGCTTGTTTGGATCTTCTGAATGATCCATCATTAGAAGAAAATAGGAGTGTTTTCGTGAGTCCGGTGTCGTGCCCACGATGAAGCATATAGACACTCTCCATCTATGGTGCTGCTAAAGTACGAAGACGAGAGTAAATTCCAAATGCCTGAAAGGTACACAGAATTTGGCACTTAAAGTAGAGAAAAAACTCAAATTTAACGACAGCTTTGCCTTCAAACCGTTACCCGTGCAATTCGATCTATTTAAATTATCAAGATTCGTTCATGACTGTGGTGTGGGCCTGGAATATGTGTTCTGCTTAGAGTTGTCTCACCTCAGAGTTAAGGAAAAGCCCTGTATCAGGGTATCGAACTTTAAGCCATGTGAATCGCTTCGCTCCGACCAGGAAAAGTTAGGTGAAGTGGACATTCTACGCTACTCTCTGAAATATCGAGGTAGATTAAATTAAAAAAATTTTGTTTCCAAAACTTTTCCGATTTGCCTTCGATCATTCTCATGATGGATCATAATATGAAAAACAAGAAGCGATTTTAAAAAACTCAAACATTTTTCTTTAACTATGAGGATTTTTTAAATTAACTTTTTATAAATACATGAAAAAAAAGTGTAGATTTAAGTACTTTTAAGCTTCAAACCTTTTTATGATTTGGACCTTATCCTAAGGGGAAGTTGTAAGAGAAATTTTGAGCCTGTAGATTTTCCCTTCTTCGTCTGTCTGCTCTTCCTTTGTCTATCTGTCCTTCTTTGCCTGCAGACCAGATCACTCTATAGTCGAATTCTCTCCCTCTGACAGAACATTTTATTAGAACAATTGTTTTCCACATGTTCCTTGATGATTTCGTCGGGCGCATTTACGACCCGCCCCTCTACTTGGGTTTGGGGAGGTCGAAGGCTCGGATGCACATTTTCAAACATAGAATCAGCGGTGGTGTCCCTCGATCTTGAGTCTCTCCCTTCTGGTAGACATTACACATTTTCAAAAGCAGAAACCGAAGACAGAGCATTTGCATCACACAGACGTATTTGCTGTACAGCCTATTTGACACGGATATGGGCGGAAGCGCGGCGTCGTCTTAATACATTTCATTTAATTTAGCTTTCTCCTATGACCTTTTGGAAATAACTTCACATCACTTAAATATGCATTTTTAATATTGTGTGTGTATTGAAGGTAAGTTAATTAAGACTCACTAAAAGGGAATAAGGCGAGTGTTTAGTTTCATTGATTTGTCGTGATGTATCCATTTAACATCAAATATTTTTACGTTGCAGGAAACTTTGGTTCTCTGGCACGGACTTTCAAATCATTCAAATTCCAGACTCTTTACAGATTCCTTATTTTTATGATACTTTTAACGCCTTCACTTTCATATATTCAAAGAGTCAATTAATATTTTCTTTCAACTAAATACCAACTAAAGAGAGAATTTGGAACTCAACTAGTCTTAAAACATAACTGGAGAAGGCATTTAACTTTTCAAAAGCAATCAATCTGAATAATCCCTACCCAAAAGCCTATTAACAACCGGTAAAGACTTGCCCCTAACAGTACAAATGTTTCACACTGATAATTTAATTGTTATATTCCAATATAAATTTTTTTCCGCTGTCGTTCGGATTATTCGGGAGGCTTCAATTTTTATAGTAAATTGTTTATCTGCTGATAACTTTCAGTTTATTCATCCAAATTCGCATACTCTTTCCCAATACATAGTGAATATATGTAGGTTATCGCTAAAAAATTTGGAACCTAAGATTTTCTTTGACAAAAAGTTATGAAAGATGTGATGTTAACAAAATGTTCCTGTGAGACAATATGCAGAGCACGGAGAAACATACTTGGTAGAATAATAATGGATAAATAAATTCGAACATGTAGGCTTCCAATAAATCTCATACATTTATTCACAAAACTCATCAAGGTTTCAACCTTGATGAGTTTTGTGAATAAGTCTATCCAAAAAGGGCAGAATACCATTATTTTCTATTTCTAAGGTAAATTTTATTGAAGGGACTAAACATTTTATTTTTGTAAAAAAAAATAATTAATGTCAGAATTATCAACCAAAGACGAAGAATGTGTCTTCCATATATCTGAACCCAGTTACAATTATATTGATAGATTGAGGTAAAATAATAGATTAGAAGAGCCAAGTAGAATTAGCAAGGACGGGAGATAAGCAATTTTCCATAAATAAACCAAACTTCTGACGATAACATATATCGTTGAAGGTGAATTTGCAATCAAAGACGAATAAAGGTGAAATCACTTTGAATTATATTTTCATTTTCTTAGAGTTAATTTGCATCCTTGGTCTCTCGATTAATGTGAGCTTCTTATCTAAGTCAGTTTTTAACATGTTGATAGTATCATAGCACACTATGTTTTCAGGCCAGTGAATTAAATGACTACTTACCGTGTAATATTTTTTTTAGCTATTTTATTTTTACAACGCGTTACTTGTAGCCTTAGCACATTTTTCTTTCCTACTTGAATGTTTAACCTCAAAGAATGAATCATAATTAACATTGTCAAAACCGTTTAATATATTCGTTACTGTAGCTTAAAAAGACGTTGGCTCTTTTGCCCACCTTCCCTTCGTGTTTGTAAAATTTCAAGTTGTTGATAGACGCTCCTAAATCCTTTTCAGTATCCACCTTCAACATCTTAGTTACACACTTTAAAGCATTTCTGCATATTTGCGCATATGAGGGCAATAGAGTTGAACAGCATATTCCAAGTGCGCCCTTAGAATGAATGAACTTCTAGCGTGAAAGAGGGCGCTCGTTAGTCTTGTTGGGAAAACTTCTATGCTGTAGCTAAAATAGACCTAGTTGTCTCTTTTGCCCACCTCCTTTTTAGGTTTTTAAATTTTTAATTCGTTGATGGACACTCCTAAATCTTACTGTTTTCAACCAAATGTTTCCTAGTCATTTTAAATTTTCAGACAGTTTCCTTCAGGTTTAGTTTAGCTAGTCTATTTTATTCATTAAACTTCTAATTTAATGTTTCTGAGTTTTATTTTGCATCTCGATAAATTTGTTTATCTCTGCGTAGACGACTCTCAAAATTATAGAATTTTTGGCTTAAATTTTAATGGATAACATGATAGAAATTTCAATTTCCAAATTAATATAGATCATTGCTCGGACACCTCTCCGAAGTCATCATCTTTAAGCAAAGTTTAATACTATTTTCCTCATGAAAAAAAATCATCCTCAACCGAGATTCTAATCCCCGACCTGACACGTGCGAAGCGAAGGCATTAACCATTGAGCCACGATGGACTAAAACGAAACGCAACTTGAACACTCTTATGAGCTCCGAGCAAAGATCATTTACTTCATATTCCTCACTTAAAGTTTCAGTGCGAAAAAAAATAGTGTCAAATACGAATATAAGAATAAACATTTCCCTATGGCAAGCATTCCTTCGAGGGATAATGCTGTAACGTTCCCTGAATGTCACCTCATACAGGAATTAAATAGACAAGTTTTTTTCTGGTTTGTCCTGCGAATACTATTTTTAACTCAAATTGAAGGCGTCAACATTTGAATTTTCAGACACTTTTTTTTCCTGTTATTTCTAGGACAATGGTGAGAAGCATCATTTGAGCTGCTTCTAATTATAGAACACCAATTACGCAGTTATTAAAAGCTATCTATTTCTGGTATATAAACTACATGACCTTGTAAGTTGAATTACATCTAATTCTTGACTTTTCAACATTAACTTATTCCTCAAACTTGAATGAACACTATAAATAGCTCACTTATCTCCGAGAAGATTATATGTCGTGTTACCACTCAAATTTAGCTTGAGTGGTAATGTGAAATATATCTGGAGATGATATCTTAGCATTAGTGTGGCCACGGAGGCGAGATTTGAGATATATGTTAAAAGGAGCAGCTTTTAACCAAAATAATATCGGTTTGTTGTAGACTTCGTGAGCGACTGGCGGATCCAACATAAAAATGAAGGGGGGGGGGTCCTAAATTCCTCCTTCTGAGTAGTCTGAGAAAAGGGCATTGATTATTAATAATAGTTATTTTTCATAACATTGATAATAAATAACTATATTTCACATAAGAGTGCGCACTAACTCTCAGATCCGATTTTTTTTTCCATACATCAGAAAATTATTAATTGTGGTTTATTGTAGTTTTTGGATTTCATCTAAGGTATAATACTGAATTTAATCATTATTTTTGAGATTTACCTATATTTAAGACATGTAGCATATAAGGTACATTATATCGCAACGGTTTAAAAAATAACTTTTTATGTATATTCTGAATAACCGCGCCTACCGGGAGTGTCTAGAATCTTCTTAGCCTCATTTACCGCTGAGGTTTGTTGTAATTGGTCCTAAGTCAACCTAGAGTGTCTCTGTTTCCTCTATTGTCTTTATTCTATTCTGTTTTTATTTTTCGCAATTTGTCTACTGATGGCCAACATAGTAGATCAATTTTGCACTTTTCTCTTATGTATAACGCTACAAAGGACTCCCGCTTCGCCACAAAGTTCCAAGTTTTAGGCCATTTTGGCTAGGAAACCTTTCACACACTTCCATTTACCCTAACTTCATCACATTCTCTATGGACCACTTCGAAAAACCTTTTTAGCGAAGATAAAACAATTGACTTTTGATATTTCGGGGGACGGGGGCATTTAATAATAATGACCCATCATAATCTTTAACCACTTTCCGCCAAAGAGGGGTCGACGCATATTAATGCAAACGCTAGCAAGAAAGGGACCATTGGGGCACAGTTTCTTACGCCACCACTCACTATCCGGTTTTAGTCGTCTCGGACGCCACACCCTGAAATAGGGCTGGGTATTTTCAGCCTCAAACTACTAGTCGCTTATTACGACACGTGCCCAAAGACAACATGAGTATGTTTCTTGCTCCACGCACAGGCAGAATAATGTCAAGCCTGCTTTGGGTGCCTCTTTGTGCGTATAAACTCGGGACTCGGAACACGTCTCAACCGAGGATAAAAAACAATGGACGTCAACTTCAAAGATTAAATCTACCCAAAGGCGCCGAGAAATAAAAAACAAACAAACCTGAGAAGAGGAGTAAATTTAGGGACAGGGGCGGGGGGGGGGGGGGCATTCGACTTTAACTAAGAAAACAAAGTTATGTCTTGTACAACTTTATTTGGGGGGTAGGGAATTACATACCCCTGAACTAAGAGTGGGAAACCAGGAAGCTCATTGTAGTTTGTGTTGATTGGAATTTCACAGGGACAAGCGGGGAAGGGCATTGGCAGGGCATTGACTGAAAGAAGGAGGAAGAAGATGGAGGAAAGACTAGTAAATACCATTAAATATACTATGAGGCCAGTAGCGAAAGAATGAGAGTTAAAAGGTTAGAATAAAAATACTGTACACTTATTTACATGTGCGGCGAAGATAATATAAATTAGACATTTAATTATTAATAGGTACGATAAAAAAAGGAGTTTTAAAATAATGCATTTGTAACTAGGGTATGATGCAAGTGTTTTTTAAGGACCTTTTAAAGCTATTAATATACTGCACAGACAGAGCTGGGCAGTATTTAAATACAGTTGTGTATTTATAACTGTATTTATAAATACAATAGTTTTCATGTATTTAAATATTTTAATGAGTATTTAAATACGGGTTTATGGCCAATTAACTGGTATAAAAGTATTTTCGTTTTATATTTTGAGTATTTAAATACAAGTTTATGGCCAATTAAGTGGTATAAAAAGTATTTTCGATTTTATATTTTGAGTATTTAAATAAATTGTATTTAAATATATGAAAACCAATGTATTTATAAATACGGTTCTAAATACACAACTGTATTTAAATACTGCCCTGTTGTTTAAAGCACGATTGTATCTGTGTAGCACAGATGCAATCGTGCTCCAAACATCAGGCACGGAAAATTAGTAATGTTGCGTGTAGCTAGAATTCTTGCGTCACGCAACATGCGAAGGGTATTTTAATTTGTAATCGTTTGCTTATTTTAATCAATATTATTAATTGTTGGGGGTATCGTTTCTGGGAACTTAATTCTTACGAACATTTATTGGACTTCTAACTACAATCGCTAGAGTGAATTTCATTTTGAGGTTATCTTATAAGTGAAGAAATTTGACACCATTTTTGACTGGAATCGTTTCTGTTTAAGTTTAAAACCATTGGTTCTGCTATTGGATTCAGGCACTCGTTAATGAAATAATTGAAAATTAATATTATTAAATACAATTTTAAATACCTCAATCAGCTGACCACGAAGCCGCCGATCCTCTGGACTGCCTAGGGAAAGCATGTTTAGCGCCGTATGTCGTACGGCAAGTTAAGAAGTTCCGAAATAAATTTTGTCGCACGGCGTTGAACGATATCCAATATAAAGATATATTTACGCAAATAGAGGTGACCAGAATTGGGTACCATACTCACGCTCTGGTGAACGATCGACGTGATTAACGGTGCGATTAGATGTACAGGGTGTTCGGGCTAAATTTGAAGATTTTTAATGTCTTCTTTTTTTCAAGAAAATTTTGATATATTAGTGAATAGTCATTGGCGATAGATAGCATACAGATTAAAGTTTTAGTTGCCAAAAATGTTAGCTGACATGGAAGACTAGAAGCCATCTGAATATTGGAAAAGAGTTACCTGCATGATGATGATTCGCGCCGGTTATTAAAATACCAACATCATGACTGGTGCTCAATGTTCTGTTAATACTGAAAATTCTATAAGACGTGACATGGACAGCTGCAACGGAACGGACGAAGCCGTGGACAACAGAAAGAAACACAACAGGCGTTCTGATTGCGTCCGTACGCCGGAATTCATCCAACTACTTCAGGGCAAGATGATGGAAGACTTGAGCAAGGGCTTTGGCAAGAGAGATGGGTATTGTAGTCTCAACCATGAAACTGGCCTTAAATGAGGACCTTCGCTACATCTCATACAAAAGGTGCAAGGGACAAATTCTGCCAGCCACGGTCAAGAAGAACCGCTTGAGGAAGGCAAAGAACCTCCTGAAGAACCCAAAACATCCTGTTGAGCTGGGGACGATCTGGTTCTTCTCAGATGAAAAGAACTTCTGCCAGTACCTGTTGCACAACACCCAGAACAACAAGTGGCTTGTCTATGATCCATGCGACGTTTCAGGTATGAAGACCAAGTTTTCCCACACTGTCATGGTCTGTGGGTGTGTCTCCGGTGATGATGACGCCATGCCTCCCCATAAGCCTGATCAAAGTTTTAGGCTCAATTCAGACGGTTATGCGGAAGTGCTGGAGATTGTGGTAAAACCCTGGCTGGAGATGGTTGGTGCTTGAAGGCCACACCTCCAGAAAGAGTCAGAAGTGGTTGTCGGAGAATTTCTACGATTTCACCAGCCTCACGTTCTGGCATCCTAAATTCCTCTATTTTAATCTCATAATTACTATGTGTGGGGCGCGGGTAGAAAGACACAAGCCCCTCTGCTTATATATATATATATATATATATATATATATATATATATATATATATATGCATGTACTATTGAAGTCCTCAACTGTGGCAGCGTTATTAATTTTAACTTGTATTTTCTTAATATTTCTTACAAGTTTTTTAACGGAGTCTTCGAGGCGAGAAAAAACATCTGTGAATGACATTCTTTATTCCTAGACGTCTTTCGACCGTGTTAGATCATCTTCAGTGAATGAACAGAAATGGAATTTTTTTTCAGGGGAAGAAAAGGTACAGCTCTCAGTTCAAGTGAACCGATAGTGAAGTGTTTAATGGGAAGTCCAGAACAAGCTCTAGAAGAGGGTTTATAGTGAGCGACGGAAAGTTTGAGTTAAAAGAGGACAGATTGGTGAGGAGGCAGATTGAGCAACCTCGGTGGTCAAAGGTGGAGAGGGTGGAATACCCTTGCCCAAAGGACAAGGCGGGGGGGCTGCTGATTAACGTGGATTCCGAACTACCGTCATGCATTTACTCATCATTCTTACTTCCTTTCTCACACTTTTAGCACCTATGTTCTCATACAGAAGCGGGAGGACCGCCTAATCTCTGTTCTCTTATTCTCTTCATCTTTCATTTATGTGTTTATTGTAGCATTCATGTCGCTTTGAGTTATCTTAGCTGTGAGCTTTGTTTATGTATTGTTATGTTACTTGTTTTTACATTCCTTACTTTGTTTCACTTTCTCTTGTTGCTATCACTTTTTTCGCTATTTCACTTTAGTTTCACTTTGTTCACTTGTCTTACTATTAACCTTCACTTCACTATTTTTTTTGTTAAACTTTTTAATACTATAGTTCATTTATTACACCTTTAGTTTACTATGTTCATTTATTTCTGTTTTACTGTTAACTTTCACTTCACTATCATCTTTGTCAAACTTTTTAATATAGTTCACTTTTAGTTCATTTTGTTCGTATTATTTCTGTTTACACCTTTAATCTGTATTGTTTTCTTAGTCTGTTGTTTCTTCCATAATGTAGCAATTTGTGAATAATTCCATTTCTCTTCATTCCCTGAAGATGACCTAACACAGTCGAAAGACGTCTAAGAATAAAGAATGTCATTCGCGGATATTTTTTCTCGTCTCAAGGACCCCTTTAAAAAACTTGTAAGAAATATTAAGAAATTACAAGTTAAAATTAATAACGCTGCCACAGCTGTGGACTTTAATAGTGCCTGCATATATATATATATATATATATATATATATATATATATATATATATATATATATATATATATATATATATATATATATATATATATATATATAAGAGAGAAAATAAGAACTGGACGCGAATGAGCAAATGAGACAAGAAACCGGAGTTTTTTTAAAGGCAAGAGAGAGGGACATTAGAAGAATCCAGAATAAAAGGGAGCAGAGGTCGACACAGTGAAGGCGATCCTTTACCGAGAAGACAGAAATAACGCCAGGGAAAAAAAAGTTTTGAATTCCTGGCCGGGACTCTAACCCGGGTCTGCTGATTTCCGGTCATATGCTTTACCGCTAAGCTACCAGGCACAGTAACTATATTTCGCCCAAAGCGTTACCCCATCAAACCCAGTATCTCCCTAAGCTAGGAACTTCCAAGGAATTTTTATACCACATCCTCTTACCCGCTCACAATTTAAAGGCTCACTGTCCATGTCACATACAAACAAAGCAACTACAGGATCTGCGGGTGATAATGCAACCACCATATATATATATATATATATATATATATATATATATATATATATATATATATATATATATATATATATATATATATATATATATATATATATATATATATATATATATATATATATATATATATATATATATATATATATATATATATATATATATATATATATATATATATATATATATATATATATATATATATATATATATATGTATATAAACCATGGCTTTGCCATAGATTTTGCCCAAGCAAAAGTTTGCTCATCAATTACCTATTTTAATTATTATTCCTGCTTTCGAAGAGAATGGAAAAATCATTTAATCCATTTTAGCTCGGCCTTTTCATCCGAGAATGTTTTGCAATGGTGCAATTATAATTATCTGGTCAAAAGAGCAATGTTGTAGCTAACTTAGCTCTTCATCAAGCCCTCGGAAGAAGCTCTTCTCACAGTCACGAGAGGATATCGAATAAGCCAGCCTTTCTTACCCAAGCACAAGTTTGCGTATCGATTAGTTATTATGATTGTTATCCCTGCTGTAAGAAGAGCTTGCGAGGGCTTGATGAAGAGCTTAATTAGCTACGTGTTTCTTCTGACTATGGTAGTGTTTTCGACCAGAGTTGCTCTTGTAATTTGTGCGTTAGGCTTTTGTTTGTAGTGTGTTTTTATCACTCCTTCTTGCAAATGCATCGTTAGGCGCCGGCTGATGGCAGTAGTGGTCATACCTATATATTAATTATTTGGATGAGGTTTGCAGTCCTCATGGGGGCATTGGAATTTGTATACCACATTTGTAGCCTTTAGAATCAATTGCTTTTCGCGGAGGTTGTTTTTTATTAATAAGTTGCTTAATTTTGTGTCTTTTATAATAAATTCGTAAGGGTAACTTGTTTTTATCTTTGGTAGTGCTACTTTTTATGATATCTTGTAGTATTCTTTCGTCTATTTTGTAAGCATCCGTCATTTGGTTCTTGTAGTAGAGTGGTATTAGTTTCTTTTTCTCTTCCCTCCTTTACCTCATACTTGGAGTTGAGAATTTTCTTAAGTAATTTGTCGAATTCTCTATTTGAGTAGCCATTATTGATCGGGATCTGTTTTGATCTTTGAAATTCTTCATCAAGTGCGGTTCATGTTAAGCAGTTTTTGATGGCTCTTCTTATGGAACTAATATATTTATTGGAGAAAAGAAAGTACAAGAGGGTTTCGACGGCCGAATATCCGACTACTGTGCTCTGCTAAGAACCTGCGGATACAGCATTTTTACTTGCTTAGTGACGGATTTTGAGCACTGCCTACATAGACGAACGCCTATTCTGGAAGTTTTACGGGGAACCTGGTTTCAACCTTCAAAAAGAGAGATACTCATTTTTTACGTCAAAGACTCGTAATTCAATGGGGGCTTAAGCACCTCACTGCTCCCATCCATCGCTCTGCGTGTGAACCCGCTCGGATGTCTGCCATTCATTGATTTCGTCTTAACTATGCCGGCCACTTGGACTGGCATAATTAAGGGCTTATGTGAAAACTGGTCTGAGGCCTAGCCCACAGCGGAAGCGTAAGTCAGAAATTGTCTCGATACTGGGGCATAACTGCGAGTCCCGGACAGAGGAGAAATCCTCATCGCCCGAGGGACCCGGCCAGCATCATAGAGGGAAGCAACACCCGTCTCTATGTAGTTGGATGCAGTTATGGTGTATGTACCCGTGAGGGGGTGGCAAAAACTTAGCGGTCGTTGATTCGGCCGCTATGCATCAGGTCCACCAAGCTCAACCCTCTGAGGTCCTCACTCGATACTCACCTCATCCATCTATCACCCATCATTCTGGCAGCAAACGAGCGGGGGAACAACAGGAAAATGGACAGGGGCGTTTCTCACCGTTTATTGGACCCGTTCACAACCCTACCTGCACCATCCTATAACCTCCTTTAGCACATCATAACTTTCTTTTCACTCCAAAAAACATATTAATTACACTTTGGTTACAGGAAAAGAAGGAATCACAAGATGAACGCGAAGACTATGGAGGCCCTCACTAAGAGGGTCCCCCTAAGGACCATCACTGGAATGAAGACCCCCACCAAGAAAAACCTATGTGAAACCCTCTACATTGAGTTAAAATGGCACTGTCGTAGAATTCTTTCTGATAAGAACCCTACTTACCTGACACCACTTTTATTTAGTGTCGTAGAATTCCCCTCCTTTTTGTTCTATCTCTAAGAGTGCTAAGTGTGTCTAATATATATTGATATTATAAGAATATCTTAAAGAACAGAGCCGTTCTGCAACACGTAAGGATATATATAAGAGAAACGAACATTAATCCCTAAATAAACTTATATTTTATCTTTAACCATTGAATACACAACCTTTATACTTTAACTACAGCAATACTCTAAATATTATTATAAACAAGAATTAATTAAATTAGTTTACCCTCCAAAATTTGGTTAACGTTTTCTCTACACAAAACAATAATATAAGAATTAGGCTTACGGACTCATGTGGAGTTTAAAGGGCCTCAGAAATGTTATTGACTCACGACGCGAGCCGTGTGTCCAGTTGTAGATGGGCGAAATTCTACGGTCGTTTTGGCGAGGGTAGCAGCGGGGGGGGGGGTCCACACGTTCTTCCGGGGGGGGGTCTTCAAGGACGAGGACCAATACGGTGCTTTACGCAACACCTAGGCAGTCGTGGTCTCTCTGGCGAGAGTGAGTCGAACTTGTTTCTTAAATCAAGTTAACTAGAGTGCGGTGTGATCACCGAGTAACGAGCTCGAGGAGGAGCATTTCTCCTTCGTTACTTATTTCCTTATGGACGAGGACTGAACTCGGGGAGGATCTTCTTCACGGGCGAGGATAACGGAGGGGGATTTCTCTGGCGAGAATAATTTGAACTTGGTTCCTTACCAAGTTAACTTAAGAGTTCGGTGTGGCCACCGAATAACGGGCTCGAGGGGGAGCCTTTTCCTTCTTCTTTTCTTAATTCCTCAAGGACGAGGAATACCCCTGGTGTTTAAGGTGCACCAGGATATGAGGAATCTCTCTGGCGAGAGTAAGTTGAACTTACCAAAGTTAACTTATCGTTTGGTTTGATAACCAGGGACTTAGCTCAAGGATGAGCTTCTTCTTAGCCCCTTAAGGTAGGTAGCCCTGCCTCTCTTGCAGGGTACTTCTTGGTCTGGCGAGCCAAGTATTCTACCTCTCCAGTCTCGGTAGCTCGGTTGTGGATCCGAGGACTTCGTCACCTAGAGACTGACGTATACTACCACGATTTTCCTCAGAGTTGCTCATTTATACCTCGCACCCCCACTGGGGGAGTGGTAAGGGGGAGAGGGGCTTGAGGACGGCCCCAGGAGAGTTCTTTTTCCCAACGGTCTTTCCCACGAAGTCAAACATCGGCTCCTCGTTAGCCATCGAGATTGGGAGAAACCCGTCTCCAATTTCTTGTTCAACGTGAAACTGGATCTCACTCTCCTGGGGGAGATCTTACCTTTTTGACCTTTAGGATCTTTCATGGCACCAAGTTGTGCCACGTTGTGGTTACGCTTTTGAGTCGCCGATGCCTGGGGCGGATGTCCTTGCGGTAACCGCCTTGGGACTGCATCACGGGTGAATGGGAGGGGGGGGGGGAGTGACCATTCCCCTACAGGCACTAATGAAACTTATCGATGTCTCATCGGGATTCATCGCCATGTGTGCCGAGATCAAGGACGTAGACCAGCTCCTATCGGAAGAGGGAGCGAGGGTCCTAAGGAATACCGGCCTAGAAGCCAAAACCACCCCACAAGTGGCGGCGAACAGAAGCGTCATCTGCCGCAAAGTGAAGAGCTGGGTGGGCGAACATAAACCCGAGGAACTAAAAGAGGAGATTATGAGGAGCAATCCATGGGCCCAAGTTCGTGAAATAATAAAATTTCGCGAACACACCCACGTATTTAAAACAACTTTTTCAACAACAGACATGGCAAGGAAAGCGACTTAAAATGGTATACTGGTATTCAATATGAGAATACTAAGAGAAAACATCCAACAGGAGAAATTTAATAGCATACAAATGTGCTTTGTATGCTATAAACTCGAAGAGCACACATCAACGACATACCCGGATAGGAACAAACTGTGGTGCAGTGAATGCGCCACAGAAGGACACCTGTTCGACAAATGTGAAAGCACCACAAAAAGATGTTTAAACTGCAAAGGGAAGCATAGGACCATGGCCCTAAACTGCCCCAAGCGCCGCGAAATTATCAGGAGAAAGGAAGAAGAAGAGAGGAAGGCTAAAGAAGTTACGTATGCAAACGCCGCCAAGAAGAATGCAGAGGTAAAGCCCCCATTGGCACTTGCACAAATGAGTTTCACCGGAGATTTGAGTGCGAAGATCTTAATCTGCATAACCCACGCAAATGTGGCAAATGCAGTGAAACCCGGCTGCTAGAATCAAGGGATTAACGCTCTCCTGAAGGCGAACAATCTTCCTTCAGTAATTATGCCTGAAGACCTCGAATGCTCCAAGGCATTCAAGGACTCAGTCATAAAGAACAATAGCGTCAAGTCTGGCTTAGAGGAGATTATTGAAGCTCCCTCATCGGAAGAAACCGAAGAAGACGAAGAAGAGGAAAAGGCTGAAAGTGAGGAGGGGGGATCCTCCTCGTCTGACAACGAAGAAGGCCCCTGCACTCGTACACGAGCTACGAAGAGCAGGTCGAAAACCCCGAGTCCCCCTCCGAAAAAGGAAAACCCTGGGTCGAGTAAAACCGCCCATCCAGCCCCCATGAAGAAGAAGACTAAGAAGAAACACAGGTAAAAACAACTCACCATGTTACGGAACGCACTGAAGATAATGGAAATCAACACCAACGGCTGGACGACGAAAATAATTCTTTACGAAAATACATTCAGAGAAATTGATGCAGACATCATACTGATTTAAGAACACGGGATCGACACGCGTAGAACAGAAATAAAGATCTGGAACAACGATGTGTTGATCACAAATTATTCGCAGGAGCGGTACGACGGAGCCACTATTGCAATACAGAAAGGGATTAAATACAAGCAGATAAGGAACTTGGAAGAATCCTACCTCGCGATTGAGGTTGAACTCGACTTGGGAAAGTTGGTCATTGCTACCGGATATCAACCGCGAAGGAGAGATGTGTGTTCCAATTCACACTCTCACTGGCCTATTTGGCAGAAGAGCCCCCACTATATTAATGGGGGATCTGAACGCCAGATGCCGAGAATCCGATTACAGTACCTACAACGGTATAGGGAGAAGCCTGGACCTGTTGCTGGACAGAAATATTGCCCAGCGAATAGACCCCGACTTCCCCACCTATGTCAGAGCACGAGGTGCCACAAAACCAGACATCTGTCTGGCGAATCGTCAGCTGCCGTTCAATTACTACATGGAACCAGTCCAGGTACCATGTAGTGACCATATAGGGATCCTACTCACTATCAACAGGAACCCTATACAAGTTCCAGCTGTAGTCAGGAAGAACTACAAAAGAGCAGACTGGGCACGATACGCGCACCTTCTCGAAGCCTACGATCCGCCCAACTTGGACGAGGCAATTCTCGAGGAGATTGACGAGGCACTCGATGACCTCAATAACTATCTCATCGACGCAGATAGGGCTTGTATCCCTAAATCTGAATATAGGACCATCTCTATCTACGAGTGGACCGAATATATGAAGGAATTATACCGTGAACTGAAGTTAATGTATGAACTCAACATCGTGAATGCATCGGTTCACTCGATCCAGAGAAGTAAAGAAATCAAAGAAGAATTGAACCAGTTGATCCTCGAACAGCAGAATAGAAGATGGGAGGACACGATCAATAGCCTCGATCATGAAACAACTCCCAAAGAATTTGGGAGTAAGATCCGAAAACTCAAAGGATCGACTGGGAAGAAGAAGCATAAGATCGAGCTACAGAAAGATGACGGAAACACCGAAACAGAAGAGGAAAAAGTTGAAGAAATATTCCGAAGTTATTGGGAAAAGATTTTCAGTATAACTGAAGAGGAGAACGGAGACTATGACCTAGAGCTAGAAAGCAACATCATCGACGAGCTTAACAAACAACTACACAAGACGCACCCCCACCACCAGGTGGATAGACAGCGCGACGGAGACGCCGAGATTGCAGAAGAAGAACTACTCAGCGCGCTCCGCTCATTCCAATAAAAAGCCCCAGGACAATCGAGGCTTACAAAGCTTAACCTTGAAAAGGCACCAGCCAATGTCATCGAAGGAATGAAAAGAATATATAACGCCTGTCTGAATACGGGATACTTTCCGGATGATTATAAAACGGCTAAGATGATCTTCTTGCCTAAGCACGGAAAGAACCCAACGTTGAAGGAGAGCTATCAGCCAATTTTACTTCTGGAATTTGGCGGGAAGCTCTTCGAGAAGATCCTCAACAAAAGACTGGTGTCTCACCTGGAGGAAAACTTACTCTATAACCCACACCAATTCGGGTTTAGGAGGAAGCGAAGTACGGAGATGGCGATTAACGTCATCACGGAAAAGCTAGCCCAAGCAAAACGGGAAAAGAGTTATGTGGACACTGTTTGTTGAGATGTATCAAAGGCGTTTGATAAGGTGTGGCAACGGGAAATGCAGTACAAGATCTTACGACTAGGCCTAAGTGAAAACTTAGAAAGAACTCTCTGTGACTATGTCATGGAGAGAGCGGCGTACATCAGTTTAGGGTACACGGACGGACCAAAGTTTCCGCTCACTGCGGGCCTCCCGCAGGGGGAGGGGGGTGCCTGTCACCCACTCTCTACTTGATTTACACCATGGATGTCCCAGCCCCTGTAAGCCCCACTTGCCTCAACATTCAATTCTCCGATGATTTCACCCAGATAATCGTATTTCCATGGAGGAATGCGCCTTGGCAAGCTCAAATGACAGCAGCAGAAATTGAAAATCTTAACACCTACGAGGCCCGGTGGAAAATCCGTACAAGCCAGGAAAAGTTCAAAGTAGTTCCCATAGGCAGGAGACTACTTGGTGACTTCAGGATGGGGGATATAAAATATCCCTGCACCATAGAGTGCAATGTACTCGGAATGAAGATTACCTCATCCGGGTACAAGAAACACGTCCAAGAACGAATCACCAAGGCCACTGCTGCAGTCAAGACTCTATATAGGTTCAGAAATCTTCGCCAATGCAACAAGAAAAAGATCTACACTGCACTAGTAAGGTAGACGTTGCTATACCCCGCTTCCTCCCTCTCGTGTGTCTCAAAGACACAGAAGAGGAGACTACAGGTGGTGAGGAATAAATGCCTGTCCCTAATTACAGGTACACGCAGATTAGAAAGAAGAAGACAAGAAGAGCTGCGCCGGGAGCGGGGTTAAGTCCCATTAATGTTGTCATAGAAGAACGGACAGGGAATATGCTGGAAATGGTCAACCGTGAATTGGACGATGAAATCGTCCAAATGATTGACTAGAATAGAAGAGCAATAAGTCGTGCCAGATTTCCAAGCTCCGCCGGGGTTTTAGCTGGCGGAGCAGAAGTGCCGTTCTACGCACGATGATAGAGACGTTTTTACCCCAAACTAAGATAAAGCTAACCTAACTGTGAAACCTCACCGATTTCGACAAAACTCACCGATGGAGACACAAACCTACCGATGAAGACTAAAAATCTACCGATGAAGACTGAAACTCACCGAACAAGACATCCACGAAGAAACAAAATACACAAACTACATACATTACAAAATATACGAAAACAAAGACACCAAGCAAACATTGTAAGTAATTATTAACGCAATTACCAACACAACAGCAAATGCACACATCATAACCAAAGACATTAACTAATTTGAAGACAAATGGCTTGAACGCCATATTATATATATATATAAACAAAATGAAAAACAACAATGGAACTACAAAACAAAAAAAATAAAAAGCGATAGGCCTGATCACCAGGAAAAAAGCATCACTTTGCACCCTTCCACACTTCTTTCTCTTTTCACCACTGGTCTACTTTCCGCTGTCTGTCCACAAACCCTTTCTCTATCCCCTCACCTACATATACTCTTACACCATGTCGAAGAGGGTTTTTTCACCTTTACATTTATATAAGGTTTAGTTTATACACACAATGTAAAAATAAAAATATTATAGTCAAAAAGTGTTGAAATAATATTCGAAACTATAGTTAAGGAGGGGAATGGTTTAGCGAGAGGCAAAAGTACACAAAAAGTGTACTTTTTTATAGTTCTCGGTGCATTCACTTTTGGCGTTAAGGCATCGACCGAAGTCTGTCCCTTTTCGATAGACGGTGGTGGTATATTTTCCGTCGCTGTTTTGTTTTACGTCTACGTCCAGGAAGGGAATACGGCCACTTACACTTAATTGGTATGAAAATTTGAGGACAATATGGGATTCTAAGGTCCTTTTGAGTTGTAGTAATTGGTGTTCATCATTAATTGTGAGGTATATGTCATCAACGAATCTGGTGTAAATTTTGGGTGGGTTCGTCATTTTAGTTAAGAGCCTTTCTTCTAAGTTTCCTATGTAGAAGTTCGCGAACGTAGGACCTAGTGGTGATCCCATCGCTACTGCGTCAATTTGACTGGAAAGTTTGCCATCTGGGCTTCGAAATGGAGCTTTGGTTGTACATATTCTTAAAAGTTGTTTTAATATTTGGGGTTCGATTCGTAGTGGAGGCAGGTCGATTGTTTCCTCTATTGGCACATTGGTGGGGAACTATGGAGAATACCAACAAATTCGTTGGTCGACTTTATGGAGAATTTTGTCGGGATGAATGGCGTAATAATTGAATTCAGGAGTTTGGCGAGTTTGTATGTCGGCGTTGGGATTTGAGAAATGATTGGTCGAAGGGGGTTATTTTGCTTCTGTGATTTGACATTTCCGTAGATGTATCCGGGGCTATATTCACCTTTAATAGGAAAGAGTTCAATTTGATTGAGGATACTGTTGTTTTCGGATATTTGTTTGTTGGCTTTTTTCTTCAGTTGTTCGGTTGGGTCTTTGGTTATTTTTTTAAATTTTGAGGTATCACAAAGTATGTTGTTTAGTTTTGCATGTATTCTTCTTTGTTAAGTAGAACGAAAACGTTTGACTTGTCTGCTTTTCTAACGATGATGTCATTATCACGGAATGTTTTGAGGGATTCTTTCATTTCTTCTATTAAAAGTAAGAACTTGTTCTTTGTGCGTTGTTTAGTTCCTTCTGCGATGAGTTGTGGTGCAAGTTCGTGTTTTATTTTGAGGGCTTTCTGTTTTTCAAGCTTTGCTAAATCTTGGTATAGTAATTCAAGTTCTACTTTTTTGTTTGTTTTGTTGTATTTCGGCTGAAGGTGGCAATTTAGACCGAGGTTCAGGACCTTTTTCAATCCTTCATCAGGTATGTGGTTAGACAAGTCCATGAATCCTTCGTTTCCAGATTTGGGAAGGAATATTTGTCCTCCATAAAGCTTGTTTAATTTTTTTTGTTTTAAGATTTCTTTCTCAGAGGTCAGTAGTGTTCAGCTTCAGGGAAAGTGCTTGGAGAATTTGGTGATTTAGTTCGTTTTCTATGTTGTGTGAAAGGAATTCTTCTTCGAGTCTTCTGATGTTCGCTCGAGAATTAGTAGAATTTGCCGTTTTAAAGTTCCTTACGGAACAAATGTGTAACGTCTTCACGAGCTATATTATATATATATATATATATATATATATATATATATATATATATATATATATATATATATATATATATATATAATGAAAGAGGAGATCTCGAAGTTTGCTTGTTCAAATACAATATCCTTCAAATGTTCTCCATTATTGTTAAAACAAAGGTGGATTTTTTGCACCCTATTTTCCATGACATTTTCCAAAACATCAGAAGCGATTTAGTCGATTTCTTAATTTATATTTTGATTCAATTCTTCAAGATTATTAGGTTTATTTGCCTTTTTTTTCTTTTCTTTGATGTATCCACATAGGAAAAGAACGGAGGGGTAAATTCAGGTAATCGTGGTGGCCTATAAAAATATCACCTACACGTGAAATTACAGACTAGGGAAAGCTGCTCTTAGTGTTTCCATATTTTCTCTTACTGTGTTAACCAGTGTTCAACACTAACAACAAACCTCAACTAGGATACGTTCCAGTCAATTAGGAATTTATCGATCATTGCAACGAATTCTAACAAAAGAATTAATGGAACTTCATCCGTACAAAATTCAAATAAATCAACAATTAAATATTGCAAACTATCAAAAAAGAAGAAACTTTGCACGCGTATTTTGGGGACTAAGAAATGTTCCGACTTTTACCTCGAGTCTAATCATGTCCGATGAAGCCCATTTCCACATTACAGGATACGTTAATAAAAAAATTATATATTTTGGTGTGCTGAAAACCCCATGATGATTTACGAGCAGCTTCTTCATCCACAGAAAGTTGCGCTCTGATGAGGCTTAACCAGTTCGAGATCATTGGTCCCTACTTCTTCGAGGATTCTGACGGAAAAACAGTCACAGTAACAGGGGACACTTACAGAGAAACGATACAAGATTATTTATTGACAGAACTGGAAAAAAATTGGATATGCACAATTTGTGGTTTCAACAAGATGGGGCGACACCACACACATTGAGAGAAACCATAGAAACACGAACTGTGCCCCGTAAGCGCACAAGTGTCCCAGTGCCCTACACTGAAATTACATTCCAGTCCATGACACCTCTGCCGCTAAACTTCACACTTTTTTTCGTACTAATGAAAGACAATCTTTCGCCTCTTCAGCGATGAACGAACCTCCTGTCATCGGATCCGAAAAAAATGAACTTTCATTCGTCACTGAAATGGACTTGGCCCCATCGGTCATCCGTCCATGTAATGGATCAAGGCTTGACCACGGATATACAGGTGTAAATATTGTCTTCTTCCAGCCGACGTGACACAATCTGCCTGGAGACATTGATAACCAGCATATCACTAATCTCTCGAGAAACTGCTGCAGTTGTCTTGAAACGGTCATTCTTCACAATTTGGGTCCTGGCCCGATCTTCTGCTTTTGAAGTCTTCTTTATTTACCAGTCTTACATACACCTCTTTTGTCATGAGTTGACAGAATATTATGGAATACACCTTTGACGCGCTTGCCAGCCTTTCCAATGGCTCAATTGAAAGACTATCTTGGTCATGCAATTTTACGATCAGCTCGTCTGACAGAGAGAGACGTGATAGGTTTCTTAACCAAGTTACCTGGACCATGGCTGGCAAGAGCGTGATTTAGCGTACACGAGATTGAACTGAATTTAGTTGCTATGGAAACAAAGCTGGTTCTCTCTAGAAGAAATCTAAGCGTTCGGATGATTTTTGGTCCCTTGAATTTTTATAGAAAATTGCTTATCTTCGGATAAGTCGTTTTATTTATCGTACACCAATTTTTTAAACCTTGGATTTTATCTGGCTAAAGGTACTGAGGATATGATAGAAGTACCGGCGTTCTAATCTTTTTGGACGGTACTCTATGGGAAAGTTCTCAATGGGGAAATTAAATGAAAGGAGACAATATCTGATTGACTTTACACAACGATGAACAATCACTTGATTAAACACATGACAGACACTGCGAAAAAATACGGCACAAAATAAGAACTACAAACTCTATGAAGATACTGTGAACTTAATAAAGGAGCGAAAAGACCTTAAAACAACAAACACAAACCAACAAATTGAATTAAGAGAATTAAAAAGCTTATTACAAAGAAAGACATAAGAAAATGGTATACACCTAGTGTTGAAGAGACCATTAAAAAAGGAACGGTGTAGAAAATGGCCAAAAAGATACTTCGAAAAAAAAAATCTCACATAATTGCTATAAAAGAAGAGGGTCCAATCATCAAGGATCGAAAAAGAATAGTTAAGAGGACTAAATAGTAGTTTGAACATTGTACTCAGGTAACAACACCATCTAGAATCACAACCAACAAACAACAAATAATAATGTCTCAGCCGTTCTCAAAGCAGAAATTGAAATTGCAATCAAACAAATGAAGATCCACAAAACCCCGGGTCCGAACCAAGAAGCTGAACTGGGAAAACAAAGGCATAGGATTAATGTGGAATACCTGAATCACATGAGATTCGCAGATGATATTGTACTCGTAGCGACAAACTAGAAGAGAATCACCAATGCTTCAAGACCTAAGCAAAAGATTTGGTCTAAAACTAGATCTTGGTAAAACAAAAATCGCAATAAACCACCCAGAGGTCGACATGATAGATATTACGAAGGACAACGAACAAATTGAAATGGTAGACAAATTTATATCACTGGGGAAACAGATTAATTACAATGTCATCGAGAAAAGATCAAGAAATCCAACGAGGAATCACTGTGCTAGAAGATATTTGGAAAGGAAAGTATCATTATCAAAATGTCCATGTGCCTGAGAAGAAAAGTATTTAACTAATGCATAATTCTAACACTCACATCAAAAAAATGAACAAAACAAAGAACCCATGAACGCATTAGGATGGGGCTAACTTGGCGTGACAAAAAATTCAACTAATTAGATACGAGACCAAACCATATTCAGGATATTGTAGAAGCTATTAGAAACCTAAAATGGAACTGGACAGGCCATGTGGTAAGATTCCAAGACGATAGATGGACGAGAAAAAAGTAATGATTTGGCTCCAATTGATAAAAGATGATCGAAAAGAAGACCCAAAAGAAGAGAGATGCTCTTCAAAAATATGCCCAAAATTAGAAACAAATTGCACGAGTAAAAAAAATTCACAAAGACGAGAAAGGGTTTCTCTCAATAGTAAGAGGCAAAAGCCTGAAATGATATCTCTCTCTCTACATTATATATATATATATATATATATATATATATATATATATATATATATATATATATATATATATATATATATATATATATGAAAATTAAACCACAGGAAAATGAAAAGATAAATCCAAGCAAATATAGTTCGAAAGTGTTTAGATTCATCTTTTCCTTTTCCTGTGGGTTAATTTTCATATTATTGCTTTTCTCACGTGCTACTTTGTGAGTTTTTTCATTATATATATATATATATATATATATATATATATATATATATATATATATATATATATATATATATATATATGGGTGTAATAATGAGAACGACCTAAAGGCCTTATAAAATAGAAGTTTAGAATCTCTGCAAAGATGGCTTAGGACATGACCTCTGTGATGTGTAAGTACGGAAGTAGTGCGCAAGGAACCCGTTTGACCTTGAGGGAATAGACTCGCTACCGCAATTGCTCCACACTGTTCTTAGAGCCAGACCGCGCACAGGCTCTCCACAGCAGACAGGTCCGAATTAGAAAAAATGGCGTTCGAGAGGCCGTGTCGGGACACAAGACCTTGACCAATACTGATTCATTGCAGGCCATCGCTCCCTCAGAACGAGACCTGAATCTTGCTAAAGATTGTAGAAGAGAGAGAGAGAGAGAGAGAGAGAGAGAGAGAGAGAGAGAAAGAGAGAGAACGATAGAGTATTAATTATTTAAAAGGAGCAAAATGTAAAGATGTATTTAAAAGGAAATCAAAGAAAAAACGAAATTGTTAGTGGTTTTACTACCACCGATCTAGACAAATTAGGATGCTTTTTATCTGAGTGGGGACCTACTGATTAACGTGGGATCCGAACCACGGGTAACTACCGCATATGGCAGCCGCCGTGAACTGAACCCGAGATGGGACTCTATCCGTCGACTAACCAAGCCACTGCTGGATCAGAGAAAGAAACATAATTTGCAAAACCGAACATTTTTGAAAAAATAATTTGATTATGGGGGGAGCTAGACACCCTAAAGGAGGAATGCCTCGATTTTCAAGGAATATTTTTATTTAAAAATTAATCTAAATTACAAATATCATTCAGCTTCAAAGTAGGCTTCTCACAGGTGCAGGAGATGCGTTGTTGGCGGGACGCCGAGTCTACTCTGTGATGAGGTAGAATAATTTATCGATTGGGTTAAGGGAAGGAGGGGGGCTGTGTGCTTGATGGGTGGTACACAGGGTAGGGATGTAATGTTTAGTTAGAAGTGTGATATCATGAATCAGCGAAGTACGATATGATGTTGAGAAAAGTCTGGTTACGAGGTTGTCTTTCAAACACAGGAATATTTTTGGAATAGTGAATAATTAGAGCATTGTGGGGTTAACTTCCATGTAAAGGAAAGTCGCGTAAAAGTGTCCTTTATATATATATATATATATATATATATATATATATATATATATATATATATATATATATATATATATATATATATTTATATATACAGCCCTGGCAAAAAGTATTAGGCCACGCCAGTGTTTCTGGGTTCTGCTATCTCAATGTTAATGAAACCCGTGCGCACGGTAGTTTATGGTATAGTTTTAATATTTAGTTGACCCTCCTTTAGCTTCAATTACCAATTTTATACGTTTAGCCATAGAATCAACTAGTTTCTTGCAGGTGCTAGCAATCTTACTCCATTCTTCTCTAAGGTTTTGGTACAAATGCTCTTTATTTTTAATTGTTGTGTTCTTGATAGCTCTACCAAGAGTTCCCCATAAGTGTTGGATCGGGGCTTTGAGTTGGCCAGTCCATGTGAACAACACTCTGTGTCTTAATCCATTGACGTGTATTCTTTGATGTATGACATGGAGCGTTGTCCTGTTGAAAGATAACACTGTTTTTCGATACTCCTGGTTGCAATTTAGCAATTGATGACTCTAAAACATCCGATAACATGGAAACATATGTAGCTGAATTCATCCTTTCCTGACATGAAAACATTTCTCCGGGTCCTGTGGCAGACATGTAGGCCCACACCATGATAGAACCACCTCCATGTTTTACGGTTGATACCAGACATTCAGCCTTAAATGCTTCCCCAACTCTGCGACGCACGAAAGTTGCATCAGATGTGTCGAAAACCTGAGTAAAAAACATGAACCATAATATTATCCTTATGTTGGATATTTCTTATTTATTTGGGGCAAAAAACCCCAGATATTTTGAGTTTATATGTTGATTGAATACTTGTACTATCTTACCTCATAGTTACTTTCATCAGACCATATGACTTTTGACCATTACTCACTGGTCCAATTTGAGTGGTTTTTGGGCCACTGAAAACGTTTATTCATATTCGCTTTAGAAATCCATGGTTTCTTCTTGGTTTTACAGCCTTTCAGACCCTACTCTACAAGCCTTCTTCTAACAGTTCTGGTTGATATTTGTGATGTACCTGCCTCGTTGAAGACCGCACAGAGCTCTGACCATGTTTTTCTCCTGCTTCTAGAAGGAGTGACTGACGTTGTAACCTTTTTTTCTTCAGATCTTTTGTCTCTCTGGAGAGCTTGAGAGTCGTTTGCACCGCACATCGAGAACATTTCATCTTCTGATCAATTTGCCTTTGAGACATTCCATCTTTATGATGAGCTATGATTTGACCTCGCTCACACTCACTCAACTCCGTTGTTTTAGGCATTTTACTGTTTATTAACTGCATCTACAACGTATTTTAGCATAAAACACTGGAATAATTAAGGAAAAATAAGTTAATTGTGGACGTTGGTTTTACACATAATTGGTTACATACGTAGAGTACAGTATAAAAGCGGTAATTGAAGTTAAAGGAGGGTCAACCAGATATTAAACTAATGTATATTATGTAATATACCATAAACCACATTGTGCACTAGTTTTATTAACATTGAGGTAGCAGAACCCAGAAACACTGGGGTGGCCTAATACTTTTGGCCAAGGCTGTATATTTATATATATATATATATATATATATATATATATATATATATATATATATATATATATATATATATATATGTGTGTGTGTGTGTGTGTGTGTGTGTGTGAAGATACACTCACAAAGGAAAAGGGAAAAACGATTCCGAGTGCTTTCGTCTTTATTCTTAAAGACCTTTTCAAGGAATGAACAGGAGGCTGGACATATATTCTCTTAAATAGTGAAAGGGGGGATTAGACTACCCACCTCTGCGCCTTAATTAGGGGGTACAAAATCCTGAAACAACAACTATATTTGAGATTTTATGTATGTATTGATAATGGGGTCTAGCATGAACAAACTAGGGCTATGATTGAAATTTGGGAACGCGTTAATGGAGATACATTCTAATATATTTCTCGAAATATAATTACTGCATTTTATGACTGGTTTGGCACTGTTCCAGTTAATGCTATGGTCAAGACTGTACATATGTAGAAAAAGCGCAGATTGTTTACTGTGATTACGTACATTGGCTTGATATTGCTTAACCCGAACATCTAGTTCTTTCCCGGTTTGTGCATAATAACATGTTTGGCAGTTGTTGCAGCCTATCGAATAAACAATGCCAGGTCGGGATGGGGGGTGATTGTTTTTACAAGGATGCGATAAATTGTAGTCTCGTACTTAAAAATAACATTTATGTTCAGAGGCCTAAGTAAACGAGGTAATTTAATGAAAATATGGTTATAGGGTAAAACTAATAAGTTTTTGGCCTGAAACTTAAGGATATTAACATTAGTTTGATAATAGGAACGCTTGGCGGACTTATAACAATTGTCGAGAAAGTACAAAGGGTAGCACAAATTTATCCCTATTTTATATATTCTATCGACTTCTTTGTCTAGGTATTCTGGTGAGACAATTCCAAACCAGTCATAAAATGCAGTAAATATATTTCGAGAAATATTTCAGAATGTATCCCCATTAACGCGTTCCCAAATTTCAACCATAGCCCTAGTTTGTTCATGCTAGACCCCATTATCAATACATACATAAAATCTCAAATAAAGTTATTTCAGGATTTTGTAACCCCTAATTAAGGCGCAGAGGTGGGTAGTCTAATCCCCCCTTCCACTATTTAAGGCAATGTATGTCCAGCCTCCTGTTCATTCCTTGACAAGGTCTTTAAGAATAAAGATGAAAGCACTCGGAATCGTTTTTCACTTATCCTTGTGGGTGTATCTGCATAACTTTAACTCACGTGCACTTTGTGAGCTTTTTTCATATATATATATATATATATATATATATATATATATATATATATATATATATATATATATATATATACTGCCTGGCCAAAATATAGGTCGTTCAGTGTAATATATATTTAATAAGCTATCGGACCTCCTCTCGATAGAATTACAGCTCTCATTCTATCTGGCATTGATTCTACAAGCTTTTGCATCTTCATCTTCTGTAGCTTCAATTTCGGCCACAATTCCAGCAGCCGTGGACCCAAATCGTTCAATGATGATGGAACAGGCGATGAGGCCCCCAGGTCCCTCTCAAGCTCATCCCATAAATTCTCTATGGGATTTAAATCTGGGAACTGCGGTGTCCACTCAATATGCCGAAATGATCCCTCATGCTGGGTGAACCAATTTTTGACGATGTTAGACCGGTGGATGCGCGCGTTATCGTCCTGAAACATTCCCTTACCATTAGGAAAAAGGAAGTCCTATTGAGGGGTGAACTTGATGGTCCAAGATCTGCAAATACTCGCGGGATTTCATCTTGTTGCTGCAGAGGGTTGCAGATTCATGTCCAGCCCAGGTAAAACAGCCACAGACCAGCACATTACTTTTAAATGCCTGCACGGAGGGGACGATGCATGATGGATCCAATGCTTGATCAGATTATCGCCATACTCTAATGCGCGCATCACTCCGAAAGAGGGTGAAATTAGATTCATCGGACCACATGACACGTTTCCAATCCTCTACACTCCAGTTTTTATGTTTGGCGAACTGAAGCCTTTTTCTTTCGATTTGTTGGAGTCACAAGTGGCTTCCTGATTGAAGCGCAGCTGCGTACATGTATTTTTTTTCAGTTCAAGACGCATAGTTCTCGTTGAAATCGTTTTGGGGACCTTCACAGAACATGCTGATTAACTGCTGAGTCGAGCAACGCCGATTTTTCTTGACCAAACGCTTCAAGGAGCGCCTGTCCCTTTCGTCAATAATTTGATGCCTACCACATTTGCTACGAGATGAACCGTCTTCGCCATCTTGTTTCTAGCGTGCAATTGTTCTCTGTATAGTCTTCATACCTATACCTGTTGCTGTAGATATATCATGGAAGGCGAGGATGCGTCCTTTATCAAATGGTATATTGTCTTTTCCACGCGTCTTCATTCTTGTAGCTCCTGTAAAAATTAGGACAGTTATAACATCTATACTAGGTGGCTGGGTAGCCAGATCGGCTAAAGATCTCGGATGAAGTCGTGGGCACTTAGCTTTACTATTTGCCTCAAGTCTGGCCATTTTTAGTTGATTAGTAGGGCTTAGTAGGAAGACAGTTACACCTCAAGCACCCCTGTCGAAAAATCAGAGAACCAGTTCACTGGGGCTCTCGTGCTGCACAGTTGGGAGCTGCGGCACGATTGGGGACGTCCGGCCCAGGGGAGACCTTAGGGTTGGTGTGCTTGATCAAAGGGTTTCTGTTCGCCGAACGACCGAAAACCTCCTGGAAATAGGCGGATGTGATTAGTGCGAGAGAAAATCACAACCAAAAACCCCTTTCTTAATGCGTATGGTCCGAGATTTTTGTAAGATGGCGAAGAAGAATGGTCCTCCGTTTCGAAAGCTAACCTGCAAAATATGCAAAGTCTACAGATGGAGTGAAGACTTCGGGGGAAGGAGTTGCAAGGAACTCACAGATGGCGTCAGTGTCTGTGACTTCTGCGAACTCGAGAAGCGCATGGGCGAGAGCATCGCTCAACTGAGAGAGGAGAACTCCCTCCTTAAAAGGGAAGTTCAACTCTTAAAAACAGAGAGATGCAGATGCTCAGGCGAGAAGGCTCCCGATGTCCAACAGCCGATTTCTTCTGCTGAAGGGCTTCCTCAACGAGCCAAAAAAGAAGAAAAGAAAGAAGAAAGAAGAGAAAGTAGAAATAGAAGAAGAGAAAGTAGAAAAAGAAGAAGAGAAAGTAAAAGGAGAAGAAGAGAAAGTAGAAAGAGAAGAAAAGAAACTGGAAACAGAAGAAGAGAAAGTAGAAGCAGAACAAGAGAAACGGGAATCAAACGAAGAGATAACAAAGGAAGTCAAGATGAAGAAGAAGAGGAAGAATAAGAAGAAGAAGAAAAAAATTTAGAGATACAAGAGGAAAGCGGCAAGTCGCCTCCGAAAGGAAAGACTAAGTCGTCCGCAGACAAATGTGCAAGAGTCACCCTTATTGGTGATTCTCAAGCACGGGGTCTGAAGCCCCTGCTAGCGGCCCGCCTTCGCACAAGCGTTAAGGTGAGCTGCATCCCAGGCTGTGGGAATAAGCAGGTAAGAGCTGAGGCCGAGAAGTCTCAGATTTCAGAGACTTCAGTCGTTGCCCTTATGGTAAGTGGCAACGACCTCTACCTCAGAGGAGGTAGGGTAGGCCCTACAGGTGAGATTATGAGGACAGTTATGGGCGCTGTCGACGACTGTGGATTAAAACCCGCAGACGCGTCGTGGTGGGGATGCTCCCAAGGTGGGGTCCAAGCCGGACTGCCCACTTGAAGAACATGTCGCTAAACAGGCGCCTTGCAGACCTCTGTACGGCTGAGGGTGTCTTTTTTGTGGACCCGTACGCCGTATTCTATGGTAGAAAAGACCTCTACCAAAGGGACGGGGTGCACCTCTTCTTTAAGGGCAAGGCGTTCCTAGCCAACCCCATCCAGGATATCGTGGAGCGCACCCAAAGGAGTGTCCGGCCCATTGGGAAGGCGGACGTACGCCAGTATACCCGAGTCACTCCCCAAACAACATTCTCGGAGGTTGTCAAAAATGGTGCCACCGCGACAAACAAGAAGCCGGGAAACGGAAGAGTATAGGGAGTCCTACATTAGGGGACTCCCTGAAAGTTCTTCTGTTCAATGTGAGGTCAATCAGGAACAAGTTTCCTGAGCTCCGTGGCCTCGTAGCGACGGAAGAACCCGAAATGGTAGCCATAACAGAATCGTGGATAAAAACCTCAAACCGAGACTTTGAGGGCGAATTCACGGTTCCTGGCTACCAACTCTTCCACAAAGATAGGCCAGACAGAGATGGTGGCGGTGTAATGTTGTATGTCAAGGATACAATCAAATCTACGAACTATAACGTTATATCCGACCACGAGCTGCTAGGCGTTGACCTAGAGATCGGTCCTGTCAGATACAGGACCCTGCTGCTTTAAAGACCCCCTTCCCAACCCGTTGAGAAGGACAGGGAACTGTACCAGCTGCTGGGGGAGCTGGTTCAAGGCAGAGTGTGCATCGTTATGGGCGATTTCAACAGCCAAGTTTACTGGGAAACCAGAGCAGCCTGTGGCGAGAGCGTGCTACTCCTGGAGTTCGCCAACAACGAGTTCCTCACTCAATGGGTCAGAGAACCGACGAGAGGAGACAATATCCTCGACTTGGTCTTCACCTCTGAGGATGATATCGTTGAGGATATATCTGTAGGCGAAGAGCTCGGTGGCAGTGATCACCAGCTAGTTAGATTTAGCGTCAAGATCCCGAAGGTAAGGTCTGTTGCCAGTCAATCAAAGAAACTTGACTTGAGAAGAGCAGACTTTGCAAGCGTTCGAGCTGGACTGACTGACGTGGGGCTAGACGTGTGCGATGCCGTTGAAGACTCGTGGAACAGTTTCAAAACCACATTCATGAGTCTTCAATCGCGTTTCATCCCTCTGAAATGCCCCCGTCTATCTTCTGTTCAACCTAAGTGGTTTAATCGAGAAATCGGCCAACTGCTTAGGGAGAAGAGAACTATGTACCGGCAATCGAAGATCTCGGGTGACTTTGACGAATCCTGGAGGCTGGCCAGGAGAGTGAAGTCCAGCATAAGGGTGGCTAAGCGTACTGAGGAACTCCGAGTGGCGAGACTCTGTAAAGAGAATCCCAAGGAGTTCTTTGGATATGTAAACAGCCGTAAACCAATCCGTCGAACGATTGGCCCTTTGAGGAACGAGGAAGGGACATTAAAGCATTCAGATGCAGAAAATGCTAACCTCCTCAACGAATACTTCTCTTCAGTGTTTACTGAAGAATGTGGTCCCATCCCCCAGCCGACGGATTCCTACTCGGGGGAGAAGCTGGAGGCAATGGACTTCACCGAAGGAGAAATAAAGAAAAAGATCGTTGACCTAAAGACGAATAAGTCCCCTGGACCGGACGGGTTTCTACCCAAGGTGTTGAAGGAAGTGTGCGATGAAGTATCACGACATCTGTGCGCTATCTTTAACATGTCAATCCGGACCGGATGCGTTCCTAGAGACTGGCCTGAGGCGGAGGTGACTCCGATCTTCAAGAAAGGAGACTCCGGCCATCCGTCAAACTACCGACCTATCAGTCTGACTTCGATAGTCGGTAAACTCATGGAAAGCATGATGGTGGACAAAATGACGTCGTATTTATAGTCAAACCTGCTACTGTGGAGTTCCCAGCACGGCTTCCGAAGGCAACGGTCATGCCTGACGAACCTTGTAGAATTCTTCCACTTCGTTTTCAGTGAGCATGATCGGGACAAGGCGGTGGATGTGGTCTACCTAGACTTTCAGAAAGCCTTTGATAAGGTACCACACCGCCGCCTTCTCCGGAAAGTGCGAGCGCTTGGCATAGACGGAAAGGTAGCCGGCTGGATCGAGAACTGGCTAAGTGGCAGACGGCAACGGGTGGTGGTGAATGGACAGTCTTCTAAGTGGGTGCCCGTTACTAGCGGGGTGCCTCAAGGTTCTGTCCTGGGACCACTACTATTTATCATCCACGTCAACGACATGGACGGTGACATGGTTGCCAAGATTTCCAAATTTGCCGACGATACCAAGCTTGGTATGAACGTTGCAAAGGATGGAAATACTGCCCGCCTGCAGTAAGATCTTGGGAAGATTGGGGAGTGGTCGGACACGTGGCAAATGCCTTTTAACGTGGGCAAATGCAAAGTCATGCATATCGGCCACAGAAACCCCCAATCTCAGTATATCCTTAAGGGCACTGCTCTTGAATCGAGTGACACTGAGAAGGACTTGGGTGTAACAATCACTAGTGACCTCAAGTTCTCGAAACAGTGCATTGAGGCGGAGAAAAAGGCCCAAAGGATGCTAGGCTATATTAGGCGCCAGTTTAGTTATCGGAACCAGGAGATTGTACTGTGCCTGTACAACTCACTTGTCCGACCGCACCTGGAGTATGCCATACAATTTTGGAGTCCTTCATTGCGAAAGGACATCACGAGATTGGAACGCGTACAAGCCAGGGCAACCAAGCTGATTCCCTCTATCCGACATAAAAGTTATGAGGATAGACTAAGGGAATTAGATCTGTTCTCGGTGGAAACCCATAGATTGCGTGGTCAGCTCATCGAAGTTTTCAAAATGCTTCGAGGGTTCGACAATGTTGACTACCGGGATATGTTCACACTGAGTGAGAACAGAACGCGCAATCACGGCTTCAAACTTGAACTGAAGCGTTACAACCGCAATCTGTGTCGAAATTTTTTCACTTACAGTATCTGCGGTATGTGGAACGCACTTCCAGTGGAAGTTGTCAACAGTGAATCTGTTGACCAGTTCAAGTCAAGACTAGACAAGGTCTTGAAAAGTGGCCGTTTAGGGACGCAAAACAATTGAGCAGCCATGTGCCCGCTCGATTGCTAGTCCAAAGGTACCCTCTTTGAATGAACCGTAAGGTCTCCTAGGGTACCTTCTTTCCTTGTTGTTACTCCTTGTTGTTACTACTGAATGTTGCCATATAGGTTTACTCTAAACTAAATGATTCTGAAACCAAATTAGTGACAAAAAACACAATGTACCAAAACTCAGTGAACGACCTTTATTTTAGCCAGACAGTGTATATATATATATATATATATATATATATATATATATATATATATATATATATATATATATATATATATATACTAGCAGAGATACTCATCCTTTCCTTTAAAAAATATGTGTTCGGAAATAAAGTAAAACTTTTTATCCTGGCATTGCCTAGGATAAAAAGTCATGTAATTAAATCGAGATGACCATTGTTTGAAATTCTTATACTGTAGCATAAAAATATCTTTAATTACTTAGTATTAGAGAGATAGAGTGAGAGAGGTGGACTAAGAAGAGTTAATGGTTAGGGAACATATGGAGGACTAGGGGGAAGGGGGTAGGGGAGGAGTAGATGAGGTGATAGGGGTAGAGGAAAAGGGAGATGAGAGGGTAGGTGAAAAGAGAGGTGAGGGAGGAAGAGATGATCCCAATCGTTTTGAAAGATTAAAGAGGCCGAAGGCCAACAGCCCAAAGGGCTGATAGTGAGCGCAGGGAAACCATGGTTTATATATAGATATATTATATATATATATATATATATATATATATATATGTATATATATATATATATATATATATATATATATATATATATATATATATATATATATATATATATATATGCGTGTGTGTGTGTGTGAATCATTCTACAAGGTATTTTATACTTTTTGGCTAAAACATGTCTTAAATATGTTTTAGATACCCTTTATAAGATTTCTGGCGCATATTCAAAGTTTTGTTTGGTATTTCTGGTTGGCTCCTATGCTTTTTTGCCCATAGATTTTTAAGCCGCGCAGTGTTTCTTGTCCGTAATTGCTACACCCATTACCTTTTTTAAATGAAGTCCCTGGTTGTTTTTTTTATAAGTTACTAGCAACTAGCTGACTTAACTGGCTTGCAAGGGGAAAAATTTAGATTTTGTTCAGCACTTTGTTCATCTAAGAACTAGTGGCCTTGGAGGTCGACTTTTTCCTTCTCCGATGCTCCATTTTCAGGTGTGCTCTCAAACTTTGGGCTTCACAAGGAACCTAGAATTCCTTTGTCTCTCTATGAACTTCCAATCTATGACACCTTTCAGTCACCCAAGGGGATGGTGGGGGGGATATGTATGGTGACGGGACCTAACATAGCCTTTAACTATATCAACCAAGATATATACAATATACATCCCTGTCAAATTTCAGCTTAATCGATCTAGACCCGTAACCGCCAGATCCATGGTATTGTTAGCCCTCTGGGGGAAATGTATTTCAGCTCATTCGGTTCAGAAATGTGACCGCCTAATGGGAATAAATAAACCAACACACCTCTTTTATAGACAAAAAATAAAGATTTGTACACTCCCTCTTTTATTTCGTTATTATATAATGTAGTGCATTGTTCTCGGGGATGATTTAGAAAAGTTGTAGTGATTTCGAAATTTGTTTTCGACACTTTTTCCACATAATTTTCTATAAGGTTGGAGGAGCTGCTTGCGCGTTATAAGATGCTATTGAGAAAAGGACACAGGTTGTAAAATTATTCTCTCGTATATACTGCCGCGCGAAAGTTTGGGCAACAAACAGCTTTTTGGTAGATCTTACATTAATAGCTGTTTAAAAGTACTTTGCCAGGAAGAAGCCGTACATTTCATCAGTTTTTAAGATCATTTTACGAGTGACACAATCTGTGTAGGCCAGATGGGCTGCTGCTAAGGAGTAGGTACTATGAGGTTGGATTGGCTCTTAGATAACTTTCGTGCGGGCCTAATTGGATAATTCATCTGAAACTTGTAGTGACTGTTTTAGAGGTTCAGCTCCTTTGCTCAAAGTATATACTACGCTAATATTCGCAGCATAAGAAATAAACTTGACGAAATTGCTATAATAACAATTTACGAGAACTGTACACAAAATATATCGGCGAGTTTCAGATCCCTGAGTATAAGCTTTTTTTTTACAAGAAAAGACTCGATAAGAAAGGTTGTGAAACATGTTTTGCTGCACACATTAGCTAGGACCCGCCGGAATCTACATTCTAGAAACCAGAACTACTGATATACTATGCGCTAACATGTCTGCATGCAACATAGCGTTTAACTGTATCGTATGCTACAGCCACCCTTTTCAAAATGGCACAAAACGACAACGCGGTGTTTGAATCTCTCGGAAACTTAACTTAAGCAAAGAGCTGTATCCTAGTCAGCGATTTCAGCCATCCTAACTAATATTAACTTTACTGATTCTAATGCGGACATTTTAAGATTAAAAGTATTAAATTGTATGAATGATAACTTGGGCATAGTGAAGACTCCTACACTTGGAAATATTACATATTGAATCTTGTACTGACAACGTAAATTTGATAAATGAAGTTCTAAATGCTTCTTGGTGGTAGTGACCACAATTCAATTCGATTTTAAATCATTGCCAAATCCCAAATCTCATGAAGAGTCCCAAATTCGGTTGAGCCTATTTTGCTAAATTTCCACTTACGATGGGCTGAGATTGCAAAATAAAACATGCTTTCGAGCATGATGACGTAAGTACACTGTTTAAATCTCTGCCACTGAATAAAGGCGGGTGAACTAAGTGTTCCGAGGCGAGAAAAAACGTTAGCGCAACTGTCAATTCAACAGAAATGAACACAACCACGGTATGTGGTTGCTATAGCAACACTGTCTCCTTGACTCGTGAGAAGGTCCTTTTCAACGCTATGCTGGTAATATTTTCCAAAAGACCAAACAACAACCTTAAAATAGGACTGTTTCAGATGGTTATTTTGACATTCACCCCTGCCCTCACAGGATACGGGGGAGGGGGGTGGGCACTCGTGCCCGATGCAGTTGCATTGAAGGTTTGCCGTTACTATAGCAACGCAAGTGTGCAAGTGTCTTCCCTGCAAGGGGGGGGAGTATAGCAGAGGTAATTACCCCGCTACAACTAAAACGAGGGGGAGCGTCCCTCCCTCCCCCCTAACATCAATGCTCCCAAGAGTAACGTGCTCTCTCTCTCTCTCTCGAATCTTATTTTGTAGCTCTTTTAAATCTCCCACTATCTTTTGCACGCCTGGATAGACCCAACAATGGGTGAAAGAGGGTGTTAAACGGTCTAAAAAGAGAAAAAAAGTGCACTAACAAAATGATTAAACAAAGAACTCCGAAAAATAATAAATAAAACCCTAATGTATTACCAGATAATCTAATCAAGAACAACCTATGGCCGAATACACAAAACTAAAGCTTAGGTCAAAAAATGTCAGATAAGTGAAAAGAAATTAAGAATCCTCCCGAGCACAGGATTGAAAAGAGAAAATCCAAAGGTCTTTTATTAGTATGTAAACAAACTAAATCCACAAAAGAGACCATTTGGTCTTTACAATTCTACTGGCGCGACCTGACCAGCTATCCAAAAGTTAGTGGAGGGGGGGGGTGCATTCCAGAAATATTCAAATTAGGTAACGTAAAACCCAATTTGAAAAAGGGCGAGGGTCGCTATCCTATAACTTGAACGGCGATTCGTCGAACATCATTGATTTTATTATCGTACTTGAATTTATCTTGAAAGAAAAGATTATTGTCGAACATCTCGGCAGCCATTGACTAATTCAAGACAAACAACTGTTTTTGAAAAAAACCCCAAACAAATCGACCCTTACTAACTTACGTGATGAGTTTTTTCATAAAATAATTCAATAATCTGTATCTATAAGACGCTCGATCTCTTCCTGCGGACACAATGTTGTTAGCTCATAACTAACGGTCATTGACACATGCGGGTAAACTGCCGGGCGTGCGCAGTGAAACGTTTACTCATTGTAAGTATATGATATTATATGATAGGAAGAGTGCGCAACCTTCCTGAATCTGCCTTCACCCCCAAAGTAATAATGATAATCAGCAAGTAAAGATAATTTTATGCTACAATATAAGAATTTCAAACAATATCCATCTGTATTTATTTGCGACAGGAATTTTAGCTCGAGCAACGCCGGGTCCCTTTGCTAGTATGGCATAACCCGAACATTACACATAATCTACTTGGATTTCCAAAAAAGCCTTTGATAAAGTTTCATGTCGATGACGGTTTACTTTTTTAAAAATTTTAGGAGCCCCTCTGGCGACGGCCTACTAGGGAAGAAGTCGTCGTACTCACACAAGAGCCTAATACTAGGCTATATTAAAAGAAACAAAAAAACAGATATGTAAATAACAACGATAAAAAGTACAAAGCCTAAACAAAACAACAAAAAAGAAAAAGCTAAAAGGCAACGAGAAGGAAGCTTGCTCCAGCGTTGGGGGTAGGCCCGCCTCTCCCCGGCGCAGGAACAAGTTGACTACACACACAAAAAAAAAACAAACGGTGTCAAATAGAGTGGAGGAAGCCAGCCTCCTCCAAAAAGTCATATAGTCCACAAGTCTCTGTGAACGAACCAGTCCCCAGTACAAGGGACAAGCGGTAGCGACACCGCTCGCCCCGGTATCAGGACAGGTAACGTGCGCGAAGATCACCCAGACTGGGGCATTCAACAAGAATGTGCCGAACAGTCTGGGGGGGGACAACTCAGTCTTCATAATAAGGCGCAGGCGAGCGCTCCATCAAATGGCGGGGCGTCCCGCGAGTGTGGCCAATTCAGAGACGACAGAAAGCAACCTGAAGCCGTCGTGGTATTGCGGGGTAGCTCCTGGGAACATTCGCGGTGAAACGGCACGCAACTTTAAGTTCCCCTCGACCGTCTCCCATCTTCTTTGCCAAGCAGACCGGAGAGTTGCCTGTATTCCTGACATGTAATCGGTGTGAGAAAGAGCGAAATGCTGGTCTGCTAGCCCAGTTCTCGCGGACTCTTTGGCACCCTCATCGGCGCGCTCATTCCCCGCAATTCCTACATGTCCAGGAACCCAGCAGAAGATAATCTAGACATCCGACCAGTTCGCCAAAACCGTGGCGTTACGGATACCGCGGACCAGGGGATGCGGAAATTCCAATGCCCCAAGGGTAATCAGGGTGCTTTGTGACTGGCTAGTAGGTTCCCAAATGGGCGACGTGCGGAAGGCAGGAAGGCACCGGTCGCCAGGCGAAGGCCGGTGTGGTGGATAGAGTCCACTTTTCGCAATGCACGCTCGGCTGCGGATGGATAAACCTTGCATCCGTAGTCGACCTTCGAACGAACAAAGGATCGATAAAAAAGTAAGGCAGTAGCCCTATCAGCTCCCCAAGGCACTGAACGTCACATAACGGAGAATATTCATGGCGCGGGTACAAGAGACCCTAAGGCTGCGAATATGAGCATCCCATGTGAGGTGTCGTTCAAATACAAGACCAAGGAAACAAGTCTGGTTCAGAGTGAAGCTGTGGACGGCGGCAAAAGTGCACCACTTTAGGCTTGGCCAAGAAAAACCGAAGCCTGTGCGCTTCGGCATAGCGAGAGACACGGTTCAATGCCTGTTGGAGTCGACGCTCCAGAGTTGGCAACTGGGCCACGCCAAAAGAGATCGACCGGTCGCCCACGTAGAGCGTAGCGAGAACATCTTTCGGCAGCACCGAGGTGATGCCGTTGATGCTCAGGGCAAAGAGTGTGACACTGAGGACATTTCGACAGTTTAAAAAGCTGGAAGCTCGCGGTAACCGTGGAAACTTACTCGCATGGGATAGAAGACTGGCTTATATAAGGAAACAGAGAAGAACAATTTGAGGGATTTAATTTTAGGGGTTTCAATAATTTTAAATAGGATTCATTCTTTTGAGCTTAGTAACTCAATGTCCAGAACAAATGCGTGTACATTGTCACCATCACACGCAGAAGAGAAAGGAGGAAGGTGGAAGATCTACACAGAGCGGTGAAAATCAAACCGCTCAATATACTCTTAAAAGAAAGAGCTGAAGCCATGAAAGAAAAAATAACATCTAATACCACAGACGAGATCAGAGCATTCATTGAAGAAAATCAACGTAATCAATGCCATGCAAGATTCTCAAGCAGCGCTAGCAAGCTTGGAAATATAGTTGTTCCTTTCTATTCATAACATGATGAAATAAAACTTGAACAAAATGACAACCGAATTAGACAAAAAAAAAAAACGAATATGAAAACTTAACCGAGCTAGACAAACTGAACCCAAGATGACAATCACAAGAAACTAAAGGAAACAAGAAAAAGACAAGAGGAACCGACATCAAGTAAGTATGAAGAACCTAAACAAAAAAAGTACAACACAAAACAAAACGTCAAAGACAACAAATAATTATCACCAAAAACATAGAAACATATGAATAGGAAAGACAAACAGACATCAGAGAGAAACAATAAACCAATTAAACATCAAGGACATACTAAGATAATCATCATCATCACTAACTCTATAATTTAAGAAGGGGATTTTTTTGAGTATTTGAATAATAATTTCATCTTAGTTTGGTTATGACTTATGTTTTTTATCAAAGTTATTTCTAATAATTCTTTTATAATATCAAAAAACAAAATGGTGAAGTTCAGAAATAAATATAAGTATCGAAATTTTGTGAATTTTTTTAAACCCAAGGAATTACGAATGGTGAAGTTGAAAAAAATTTATTTTTATATATCTTCTATAACTATATTTTAGTAACGTGATATTTTGAAAGGGGGGAAATTTAGTTTAGAGTTCCTTTTTAAAATTATTATAATTGGCGAAGTTCAGAAAATTTATAAAATTTTAACCATGGCTGCTTTTTTTAAAATTTAAAATTTTAGTCTTAGTAGCGAAGCGCAAGCTCCCCCCCATAGGGGGGAGTGGCTAAGCGATTGTCTGGTATAAGTATACGAATTCAAAAGTTTGAATGCTAAAGATTCATATATAAACATTTTATATATATTTCACAATATAAATTAGTTTTAATATTTGGTTGACCCTACTTTAGCTTCAATTACGCTTTTATACGATTAGGCATAGAATCAACTAGTTTCTTGCAGGTGCTAAGCGCAATCTTACTCCATTCTTCTCTAAGTTTTTTGGTACAAATGCTCTTTATTTTTACCTGTTGTGTTCTTGATAGCTTTACCAAGAGTTCCCCATAGGTGTTCGATCAGATTTAGATCGGGGCTTTGAGCTGGCCAGTCCACGGAAACAATAATACCCTGTGCTTCAAACCATTGACAAGTATTCTTAGCTGTATGACATGGAGTGTTGTCGTGTTGAAAGATAATACTGTTTTGCGACACTCCTGGATGCAATTGATGGCTCTAAAACATCCGATAACATGGAAACATAGGTAGCTGAATTCATCCTTCCCTGACATGAAAACATTTCTCCGGGTCCTATGGCAGACATGTAGGCCAACACCATGATAGAACCACCTCCATGTTTTACGGTTGATACCAGACATTCAGCCTTAAATGCTTCCCCAACTCTGCGACGCACGAAAGTTGCATCAGATGTGTCGAAAACCTGAGTAAAAAACATGAACCATAATATTATCCTTATGTTGGATATTTCTTATATATTTTGGAAAAAAAAAGCGAGATTTTGAGTTTATATGTTGTTTGAATACTTGTACTATCTTACCTCATAGTTACTTTCATCAGACCATATGACTTTTGACCATTACTCACTGGTCCAATTTGAGGGGTTTGGGGCCACTGTAAACGTTTATTCATATTCGCTTTAGAAATCCATGGCTTCTTCTTGGTTTTACAGCCTTTCAGACCGTACTCTACAAGCCTTCCTCTAACAGTTCTGGTTGATATTTGTGATGTACCTGCCTCATTGAAGACCGCACAGAGCTCTGACCATGTTTTTCTCCTGCTTCTAGAAGGAGTGACTGACGTTGTAACCTTTTTTTCTTCAGATCTTTTGTCTCTCTGGAGAGCTTGAGAGTCGTTTGCACCGCACATCGAGAACATTTCATCTTCTGATCAATTTGCCTTTGAGACATTCCATCTTTATGATGAGCTATGATTTGACCTCGCTCACACTCACTCAACTCCGTTGTTTTAGGCATTTTACTGTTTATTAACTGCATCTACAACGTATTTTAGCATAAAACACTGGAATAATTAAGGAAAAATAAGTTAATTGTGGACGTTGGTTTTACACATAATTGGTTACATACGTAGAGTACAGTATAAAAGCGGTAATTGAAGCTAAAGGAGGGTCAACCAGATATTAAACTAATGTATATTGTGTAATATACCATAAACCACCATGTGCACGTGTTTCATTAACATTGAGATAGTAGAACCCACAAACACTGGGGTGGACTAATAATTTGGGCCAAGGCTGTATATATATATATATATATATATATATATATATATATATATATATGTCGTAGAATGACCCTTGGCTTTGATCACTCTACGCTTTGACACCCTTTTAGTAGCGGTATGCTTTAAGGGGTGTGAGTTACTTCTATGATGAAGTAGGCTTTGTTCTAAGAGTGCTATTTTAGTGGTTTAGTCCTTAAGGAAGAGCTATTTTTAAACACATAAGGATAAGAGGAAACACCAGAATCTACCAAAAATAAACATGTATTTTAAATTAAATATTACAAACCAACAGTAAAAGCATTTCTATATTTGGCCTCAAAGATTTTTCAATGACCAAACATAAACAAGTAGGCTTCCAATAAACAAACCAATTGCCAATTAGTATTTTTATCACGACCCTATTTGTTTAGCATAAAACATTAAATTAATGTACTGTCATCTACAAACACATATGACCTAGGTTCAAGAATAATGGTTTCTACTCTTCTTTAAAACGTGGGACGTACTAAACTTCTACTATCGCAATAGAGATATAAATGTTATTGTTAACTTACAGGTAGGTATTAGGGATTGCCGGATGTCGCTGGAGGACTTATCTCTCGCTTTGAAGTGGTGTGGCCGCTGGTTGAAATTTTCGAGGAGGGATTGCTTGTCGCCTGTGACGGGGCTGATTCTGCAACGTAATTAAAGAACGGGAGCTCGTTGGGGCAGGGTTCTTCTCCTCTCACTCTTACGGTGCTTGAGATGTGAGAATCACTCGAGTGTGAGCGGCTTTGCTTTTCTTCAGACGGACTTCTTTGCAGACAGAAAAGGCTTCTTCGGTATGGCACCGATATAAAACTTGACTATTTAGGTTAATACGGCCCTGAAAGGGGGGATCGATTTTCTCAATCTGATCCTATCGTTTCTCACGGAAATAGTCTTGTATGGCTGAAGGATCGATCTTTACGAACTAATCTTTCTTCTGGCGAATCGACTTCTAATAATCTTCTTGTCTGGCCGATGGATCGATCTTCACGACCTAATCCTATTCTGGCGTATCGACTTCAGCTAATCCCCTTCTCTTTCTTTGCGGGGCTTATATATAGGCGGATTGCCGCCCCATCTAAAGGGGAAAGTGACCAGGCCACAGATGCAAAAGGGGGGGGGGAGCGAATGGAGAGTTAGCATCTGGGGAGAGCGAGAATTCCTGAGGTGGCACTGGGGTGCCCAAGTCAGCTCGCAAATTATAGGCTCGCAACCGCACCGCTAATTGGCGGGCCTTCTGACTCGCACCGTTTTTTTTTCCTAACCACGGGTTTATGGGTCTCGTAGGTAATACGATCGTTAGAGCGTCGTTTAAGGACCTTAGGTGGTCGCCTTCAAACATATGTTAGCTCCAACTGCCCACAGCGGCGAGGAGATCACACATGGTAAGCATTTTCGCCGGCTACCTTTCCCACGCTTCTCCTCATGAAGGGAGGGGGGGCTTGAATGTACCTATACTCCTCCAGGAGGCTTAATGTAGCCATTTCTCCACAATATATATATATATATATATATATATATATATATATATATATATATATATATATATATATATATATATATATATATATATACCAACACGAAAGAGATTAGCCTGATTCCAGGCAACTTTGCAAAACTTGCACCTCTAATACTTCCTTCTCATTTCATCACTATTACTCCACAATAACATTGTACACCACCTATCTCTCACACACACCTACTTACCACTTCCTAACTGATTGATTGTTCACAATTCTGCTCCAATGCTTCAAGGAATCCAAGCCGGGGAATTTAAATGGACATTTGAAGGACCCTCCTATCCGAAAGAACTGAAAGATCTGCTATCGTAGGCGCGGTGTACGTCCCTGCGTCCACACGGTAAACATGTACACCTACAAACAAATCAGGAACGGAATGAAGACTTCGGAAATCTACTGAAATACAAAAGTGATCAAACGTGAAAAGCGAATAAATAGACGATCAAAAGTGAATAAATAGACGGTGATCAAAAGCGAAAAGTGAATAAATAAACGGTGATTTAACATAGAAATATATTCATTAAAAGGTGACTAAATTATAACAAAAGTGAAAATATAAACTATGAATTAACATAAAAATTAATTAAATAGTGACGAAATCTTAATAAACATGAATAAATTAAGAATGAACGTAAAAATTCTTTAAATTGTGACGAAATTTGAGAAGTTTTTATAAGTGAATTTGTATAAATTTCAGCAAAGCGAATTAGTGTAATAACGCAAAATATAAATTACTAAATTAGAGCGACTATAATAATACGAATTAAAGTGACTAATAATAAAATAATTAAATAAATAGAAGTGATTAAAATAAAGGTGACCAAATATCGAAATTATAGAGAAATAACTAAAAGAAAAACAATAATATTAAAATGAATAAAAATGTTTTAACTCTTAAAAAATATGAAATATAACTGCATAGTAATACGCGTATGTTAGTATAACCATGCTATACAAACACAATATAACCATACTATTACCAAAATAATAAAAAAATATCCCATTTCCTGTATATATTAAAAAATATAATATGGTATAGATTACTCTTATATATTTGAAAATTAAGACAACTTAAGCATGAACTGTGGGCTAATTTAATGGAAGTCTTCCAATCCTATATTACGCGAGAGAGTTTTCACAAGTTTTTTTAAATGGATCTACCAATGTTAACATAAGAAGGGCAGGCTGCTCTCCAACTCTGACTGTTTCTTACGACCAGTGGTCGGGTTTACAACCTATCTTAGAAGTGAGTGACACCAATGAATAGAAAACAGATTCCTGAGCATTTTCTCTGCAGTGTTTTCATTATTTTGTTTACATGATTCTTGTAGCAATATCATTAAGAAAGGTGGAAAGTTTAATTAAAAAAATTATTAAACATGAGAGTGGGATATTGAGAACATCTGAGCTTTTAGCATTGTTTGGGTTATGGCGCGGTAGACGGCGAAAATTTGCTGTTGCATCGTCTAAGGTAAAAAAAAAATCGATTACAAAGTCAGGTTATACATGAGAGACTGAGATAAACACGACTGAGCTTTGCAAACAAAATGTAACCTTTATGAACTGCTAAGAGTTTCATTCGTATCCGTCTATCTATTATCTATCGATCTATCTGTATCGAATTATATGCGAATGTGTTATTTTTATACCAAGTATTTGAAGTGAGAGGTGGGCTTTCCGTTTGATCTAACTATACTATAGTTACTTTCCTTTGTTAAGACACTTAACAATATAATATATATTTATATATGAGAAAAAGCTCACAGTGCGTCAAACCTTATTAGGGGGTTCAGAGAAAGGTAGTCTAATCCCCTCCCCTTCTACTATTTAAGCCAACCTATGTCCTGCCTTGTGTTATTCCTTGATAAGGTCTTTGAGAATAAAGACGAAAGCACTCGGAATCGTTTTTCACTTTTTCTTTGTGGGTGTTTCTTCATATATATATATATATATATATATATATATATATATATATATATATATATATATATATATATTTATATAGGTGTATGATGAGAGCAGTTAAAGACCTGGTTGTATTTTGACTTCACCAATTTTATTTTGGAACATTCTAATTGGCGATTACAGTTTTTGGTGTCAGGCTGGAGATTAAAAATTAGCTGAAGGCGATCCATTTCATTTGTTCGTATTTACAAACTAATTAAAATTTTGGCCTGAGTTTTCGTCTTTCTTCAGACGGAAGACTTCTCTGTTGTTGAGGCGGTATTGATGTAAAGTTCACTATTCATGTTGCTTCCTGTAGCGGTGAGGTAGTTGTTTGGTGGTCTTCAGCAGCAAAGAATCTTCACTGATCGAGTTTCTTCTGAGGATGATAGCATTTTAAACCAGAAATGTTCTTGTAATTTGTTCGTTGGTAGTGTCCTTCTTGCAAGTGCATCGTTAGGCGTCGGCTGATGGTAGTAGTGGTCATACCAATATATTGATTATTTGGATGATGCTTGCAGTCCTCATGGTGTCATTCGAATTTGTACACCACATTTGTAATCTTTAGGATGGATCGTTTAAAAGATCCGTTTACAAAGGAAGTGCCGATGAAAATGCGATACTACCCCGCATAATCTGATCTGTCATTCCTCTCTAACTTCCACCCTTTCCTCTCTTCTAGACACTACACGCCACCGTATCTAGGGATTTGCTAGTTCGTAATTCTATAATGCGTCTATTTATCGACCTCTCTCTTTGTATATGGTGTTTCACTCAAATTTATTAACTTTCAAAGTATATACAGTAGTCTTCCCCCCAAATGCTCTGAATTTGTACAACTAATTCCGTGTTCTTTTGTACGTATGTGTTATATGTACTTGTTTGAGTGTGTGTTCACACCGGTTTTCAAGAGTCCTCTTGAACCTTATATTTTAAGTTGATGGCCTCTCTTAAAATACTTGGGATCCTCAACCCATTTTTCCTGTTTCTGTAGCCTTTTCGTCTCCATCTATTTTTAGCCCGTCTATCCTCTATTATTTCTCACACTGCTATACAAGGCTAGACGCCTTGTATCCTCTAAATATCTTCTCGAAAAGTAAAATAAAACTTATCTTAAAGTGTCTAAATTTAAGATATATTATCTCAAGACATCGAAACGCATTGTGTTTGACCCCTCATTAGTCTTGAGATTATTTGATAACAATGGCTAAGATCGAAACGTTATCAATCATTCAATGTCCAAAATGCGCTCATTAAAAGTGATAAGGCAATTGAATATATCTAAAAATTTAGAAGGAATCCCTGGGAATAATTGCTTATCAATCGAGAGGAAAGTTATTTATAAACGACTTACAAATGAGGAAAGAAGTTGCTAGTATTGTCATTTTTTACGTTGTGGAAAGGTTTGCAATCTGTTAAGGGTGGTTTTAATAGATTCTAGTTTGCTCCATCATTTTTCTTTCGTTTTCAATTCTTTTTGAATATAGGCCCTAATTTTTTTCATCTCTGAAAACTACAGCTGGGTTTAATCCACAAATAAACTTGAAACTTTTAGATGTCTGTAGCAACAAAACTAGATTTTCTCAGGCAGAAGTTTTAGCTGTATTTTTAATTAGTTTTTAGTTTATAGGATTGTGCAAATAGGGATCCGAGGATTTGAGAACATCCTTTGCCAATCTCTTGGATTTTCAGTTTAATTCGGCACATACATAAATGTAACAATATTGACACAAATCTTTATATTGATGATATCAAATAATAGCGGACTAAAGGATGACATGAAAAATTATAATTTCAATAGGTGAAATTAAACAAAATTGTATAGGGTCTGCCAATTTGTATAAATATGTAACTTACAAGATAATAAAATAAATAGGTAAGAAAGGAAGAGGATTTTGTAGTGATTTTACCACCGACTGTATTCTTACTCAGAACGCTAATTTCTACATCATTATCTGTTTTGCTAACAATGGTTAGTTCCATGGAAACTCGTGCACTAACCATTCCTTTGCATCAAACTTGTCTCTCGTGTGCGGAAATTGCTAAGACTAATACGCTTGTAAGAACTCTCTTCCGTAGCACCAAGACGTCCAAAGAGGCAGGTGCAAGTGTTCCAAGACGCCCAAGTTCTTCCACTAGGCGTCAGGACAGCCTCGTGCGGAGTCAGATTTGAAATCGTATAGCTACTAGTGTGGAACTCGCTCAAGAGTATCAACGGCGGGGGGTCTGCGTTTGCACGCACACCGAAATGAAGGATTCTGGACAATGGTCTCGTGAGGAGGGAAACCATTGCTCACTAAGATAAACTTCAATGACAGGTTGTCGTTCAGCAAAATGTACAAGGATTGGTAGATGGAAGAATGGGCATAGGCTATTTATCTACTCTGAGTAGACCTCGGTTTCATCGTTTGTCCGCCGTGATTGTCGCTTATCTTTTATTCACATATGGATGGCTATCGGATAACTTCCTCAAACTCAACCTTGGAAAAACTGAGGTTCTGTTGATGAGCACCTCAGCATGATGTTTCAGGCTGTAAAAATGTAGCCCCCTTTCTGAATCTAGGTGGCTCCCCCAAGCGTTCTCTGACAAAGTTAGAAAATTGAGTTTTTCTTCTGGCAGTCAACTCGATTTCAAATCGCATTTTGACAATATCAGCAAATTATCTCTCTGCTTTCGCCGTAAACTCAGTCGTATCAGGTCCCGCTTTAACCGAAACAGTTTCAAGATAGCCATCCATGCTTTTGTTACCTCTCGCCTTGATTACTATAATTCGTCCCCTTCAACTTGTCCAGAACATTGCAGCTCGAGTTCTACACCGTCGAGGACGGTTCTCTCGTGCCATACCCTTGCTCCGCGAACTGCACTATAGCCCATTGAATTTCGAATTACTTTTAAAGTCACCCTCTGCACATTTAAAATCCTAGACACCACAACTTCCCCTTACCTGACTGGCTGTGTCCAGACAACAAAGACCTCTTTGCTCGGGAAGTGTCCTTCTCCTTTCGGTTCCTCGCACACGTCTCTGCTGCCTGGGTGATCATGCATTATCTGTAGTTGCCCGTAAGATGTGGACTGGTCTGCATCCTGACATATGCACCTCTTCCTCGCTTAACGCTTTCAAGCAGGTTCTGAAAACTCACCTCTTCTGTCAGGCCTTTTCATAGTCGATGGACGGGCGCCTTCCGAAGCCTTCAAGGTCTCGAAGGGCGCCATATAAAACTTCATTATTATTGTTACATCTGGAAGATCGATCCCCGGAGCAGAAAAGGAACACGCTAACATGAGTCCCGCATCGCTCCAACAGTGAAGCATCCACAGAAAATTCATGGATGAAGATGCTTCTCTTACCAGGAAACTGGTCCCTTTATAATCCCTAAAATAGCGCAATAAACAGAGAATGATATCGAAATTTACTCCAATCACACCTCCTACCTACGATCCAAGATCAATTTGGTGGACATCCATGCGTATTTCAATTTTGAAATATTGGGTCCTTGGCTTAAAAACTTCTGATCTTAATTTGAATGAGAACCTGTGGGCGATTCTTAATAAACAGGTGGACAAGCAGAAGCCAGCAAACTGTCACAACTTCCTAGTATTAAGACAAGAATGGAACATACTCGAGCAGAATTTTCTCCACAAGTTGGTATCCAGCATGACAGAGTGAGTTAGGGAATTCATGAAGCAATGAAGCTTATGCACTACAAAATTACTTCTCTGCCAAAACCTTTTGCCATGACGAGAAGAGAGGAAGTATGGTTTGGAAATAAAGAATAATAAAACCATAATGTCTTCTACTGTAAAAAAAAAACTACAAAACAAAGAAGGAAGAAAAATATAGCGGCTAGTTAACATATCTTCAACTTATAATAGATGAAAAGATAAACAAATATCTTCAGAACACAGTGATTGTAGAAGTCTAAATACCGCGTACATGAGTGTACACATAAATACTCCGACACAAGCTGCGTACCCCTCCCGTATTTCTAAATGTCCCAGTCGCCTCGCATTCTCTATCGCCCCTTTTCGCACCATCGTAAACTAAGACGTGGCTCGAAGGTGTGAAAGACTTATACTGTCTGCCCACATATGAAAAAGGTCTTTCGTGCTGCGATACAGATTTTATGAGAATTCGGTGCTCTCTCTCGATTTCTGCTCGCGAGGGAAATAAAAGGAAAACTTCTACCTGGATTCCGGCAGAAGACCTTGGACCTAGTTGTGAGGTGGAGCTCGAACCACATAAGAAACAGTTCGCCCATTGCAAGAAGTGAACTTCTCGGGGAATTGGTTGTAGCCGTCACGGTACTTCTTGGTGCCAAACTTCTCACAGATCCCCCTCCTTCAGAGTCAGAGGTTACACAGGACCTCCCTTTGCGGATTACACTAGACGTAGCTAGGTAATCGGTTCTGGCTACCCACTCCAGGAGCCGAATAATCGGACAGTCACTTCGAGGAAGAAGAAGTCCGATTTGAGCCACCGTTTGGCTCGCATTCGTGATCTGGCATAAGATCATTATATCTCATTCGGTAACCTCGGACGGCCGGACTGAGTGCGATTATCGTCACCAGAAGAAGATCTTCACCGACATCCTCAAAAATACTTACAGACTCAAAGGTATCGTTAATTGAATTATCCCCTCCCCTAACTTCACCAGTTTATTTGTGAACTAGAATTCCCATCCCGAGCCCATAACTCGAGTATTAGAAGTGCTTAATTCAGTATTTAACTCAATAATAATATTCCATTCGTTCTGGCGGGTGCCATTAAGACGCAAGCATCCCAGTGAGTAATTTTCAACTATTCCCCACGACATTTTTGTAGACTTATTTATTCAGTGCAAGATTAATCCTATTTATATCTATATACGCTATTACTTATTTCAAATTCATGTACATTAAAGATTATTTTTGTACCTGTGTGTTTAACTATTTTGGACAATCCTGTGGCAATTATTAAGCAATCCACTCGGCTTAAATCTCAATATTACACCAGTCCATCGATGGCTGGCTTTTACTGAGTGGGGACACACTCAGGGGATTATTATCTTAGTTTTGATCAAAAGGGACGCACCGGGGTTATTCTTATTCACCGGAAGTGGCTAGGGTAGGTGTATTGGATACACTTCACCTCGGTGCGGTAATAAAATATATGTCCAGGAAGTGGGACTGGGATTACCCACTCACTAAACCTCGACAGTGATGAATGATGGAAGAGAACACAACAAGCAAATAATTCATAAAATCTATAATATAAATATGACTTCAAAGACATAATGGGAAAAATATGGCTCTATCAGCCATTTTATTCTAAATAAACAATATTCATTTAGAAGAAAACGAAATTGAAAATCAACCCAACATGAAGAATACCATATACCAGATACGACCCCTTTGAATTAATTTTAAGCGCAATAACAACGAAGACATCTCCAGCAGATAGTTCGTAAGGAGAGATTTGTCACAGAAATTAGCGGAGATGGAGGAAGTGAAAATGTGTCGAAAATTGGGGGGAGTTGGGGCCAAGAAGGTACACCATCCATCAGATGTCAGCTGATGTCCCCTTAGTGAAGCGCTTAGAAGGGGAGATAAGGAAAAAGGAATAAGGAGCGCAGTAGAAAAAGAAAGGGGTGGGAATAATGCAAACCACACGCAGAGCCAAGAGGGAGGTCCCCCGCCCCCAGCTTCAAGCACCAATCAGCGACGAATAGACAAAAATCTAGCCCACAAAATTACCTGCGGGGAAAGAAAAGAAGTGACGGGACTCACGGAAAGTGCCGAAAAGAGTAAGATGGAAATCTCTAAAAGTAATAAAACCTAGGTAGTCTCAATCTAGTTTGAAACTACACGAGACACTGGGGCCAGGAGGGTGTGCCGCTCTTCCACGTACCAGGTGTAAATCTACAATTATTCAAATAGTTCATAAGAATCTCCGCTATTCAGAAATCACCGGACCTCGTTTATTTTCCCCACGCGGCTGGGAGAGGCGAGAGTCTGCGCAGCGGAGCACAAGACCTTCGTGCGCATGCGTGATTAAAGCAGGGCGCCAATAGTGACTCAATGAATGAGAACCAGTCATCCTACCTTCATTGTATCCCACAACAGTCACGTTTGCCCAACTAAAAAAAAATGACCTCCTCATATGTTCCTCGGTGATATTAAAGTCTGAAATTAACAATGGCTCATCATTTGTCTCAATTCCCAGTATCATTCCTTCGGATTAACCTTTTCCGGTTAAATTTCAACATTTGTAAGTCGGATGACTTTTATGGGGCTTTGAATGTCGCTTCTTTTAAGGGTTTCGCCTTTTTCAGTTTACTTTTATGGTTGTCATACTTTTAAGTTAAAGTTTAAAAGAAACGGCAATTCTATTGAATGGCCATTTGTGAGGTTATGGATCTTGGTAGAATAAATCAAATTAACAACGAAAACATTCAAATACTTTAGAGTAAGTGGGGAATCCGCCTGGTTTAGCAATCCTAACGGTGTTTACAGAAAACAGGTTGAGCCGCGTCTGATCCCGGCGCAGCCCGACGACTCCAAGATTTAAACTATATAAACAAGTGGAGTTGTGCACAGAAGAAGCGGGCTGTAGCGTGTTGGTCCAGGCAGCCTTTTCAATGATACGGCCTAACCGAGTGGAATCGACGATTCAGATTTCAGTAAAGTTAAGCCATATGGGTAGGGGTAAGTTACCAGATACCGTCCTAATTCGCGGTCGTTACCATATGCCATAGATGCCTGTGGTTCTGAAACCCACCTTATTCAGTAGACCCCCTATTGAAAAAGACATCAAAAAAATTGAGGATGGGTGGTAAAACCCCAACAAATATTTTATGATGGTTGTATGCAAGGTAAGTGTTGTGTGTGAGACAGAGATGAGAGAGCGGGACTGAAAGAGTTTGATTTTGACCGCTCACGTAACACAATATTTATTTATTTGTATGCATAATGACCTCGAACCCATTAGTTTATAGGCACAGTGACACGACAATGACCTTCGTCCGTGTGCAATCTGAAATAGTTTTGGCACCTTGAGTTGCCGCTCCGCTTGGTCATTTAGCCGAATTAATCCTTCTATTCAATTCCTAATGAACTATACTATTGTTACAGTTAAAATTGCTTACTGTGCTCACTTTGACTGGAAAAGTGCATGATAGAATATAGATTAACAAACTTCGTATGATATTAGACTGGGTTCAGGCTCCACCAACGAAGAAATTGAATGACGCAGCGAAAGGAGGACGTTGAATATATATCATACTCTCTGGGGGATGCAAGAAAAGAGATTTGAGGGTGTTTTATTATTACTACGCAGTGTAGAAAGTAATGATTGATTATGCGAGAGCTATTGTAACACTTGAATGAGTAAGTAAACTCTGGATTCAGAGTTATTCGATTTAACAACGAAAACATTCAAATAACTTTAGAGTAAGTGGGACCACTGAAATATAAACGAATCAACCAATTTAACTTCAGAAAAGGCAAATGGGATAACTTCACATTAGACCTTGATGCCAGCATCACCAACATCCCCTCACATCCAAAGGAATATAAGAAATTCCAAAATCTAGTATGGAAGGCAGCATAGGAGAACATCCTCAGAGGCTGTCGGAAAATTTACATTCCCTGTCACACTGATCAGAGTAACGCGATGTACCAAGAGTATGTATGTACAGGCCTACAATGGCGACCCTTTCGCTGAGAAAACCATCGAACTTGGTGAAGCACTTCTATCCTCAACGAATAACGAGATAAAGATAGCTGGCAGGAAACCATAAGCAGCATTGCCATTACCAAAACAGCAAAATAGCGTGAACAACAATAAGGAAACAACGCATAAACTAACACTCGTAAGAGAATAGCTGCAGTTACTCCCAACCAAGTAGCTCGCTAACTAATATTAAATGGTAAACTAAACAAAAAAGAAATAGGGTATCTAAGGAAAATAAGGCATGACCTGGACCGTGTCATGCTTAGCAATGACGAGACATTACTCCGCTTCTCCATGAATGACGAGGCCCCCACCAAACCTGGCCAAGCATCTTAGTTAGACGGGATAACAACAGAAATAGCGATCGAGCACTTCGGGACCAAAACTCGTGAGTGGCTCATTGCACTATATAACGCCAGTGCAGAAACTCACCAAAATATAGAGGAAAACTAAAGTGTTATCCTTACTAGAACCGAATAAGGAACCAGAATTAGCAGAGTTATAGAGCAGTTTCTTTGCTTTGTAACTTGTACAAGCTATATTATTATACTTAATATTGGGCTAAGGAAGACACTTTTCATTAACTGTAAGCATTTTGTCCCAAAATGGCTCACGGGCATTTCGAATCACTATTGATGATACAATATTCACACGTTGTAAACGATGTCCTTCAGGCAGTACCTGCTACCCCAAAACACTATAGTTGTAGCTTTAAACGGCCTAGGGCATTACTAGATTAAAAAATGCTTAGACATATCTATCTTTAAAAGTGTCTAGGCAATGTCAGCTAAAAAAAGTAATAAACAATGTTATCTTTAAACAACTTACAGCAAATATGGAGCATTTTTTTAGGAATCTTCTAAAAATGACAGAGATAGGAAATGCAGAGATAACTGTGGTGAACCACAGAGATCGGATAGTAATAGAGGAAAATAATTAAGAATAAATAGGAAGAGTTTAAGGTCGGTGGCTAGACACCGATGCGTCGTGTTTTTGTATTTTTAAGTAGTGGTATTTTATTAGACGGGTGTGAGTAAGGAGCGGGTGAAGATATGAGGTACTAGTTATGGAAAAATGTTGCTCATGGTGCTGCTAACTTATGTATAGATAGGTGAAAGTTGTTGCTAATCGAGAGCTGCAGGGTATCTCAACGCCATAACAACGTGTTGTCTTGGGTGTATTAGGGTGTATGTGGGGTTTCTTGCGAGTTTTCCCAACTGTCGTGTTAAGTCGGTTTGGGTATATGTATTGAGTGGCATGAATTTGTTGTTTTCGTGTAGTGTGGATATGTGTGTGTATCGAGGAGAGCGACATGCGTGATATAGCGTGAGTTCTGAATACGCTCTGCTTTCCTCTTCCGTGTGTGACTCCCGGCTGTGAGTGTAATTGGGGCAGATGTTAGAAGTGGTCAAGCTAGATTTTTGCATAGGTGTAGTTGTAGTTTGCGGCTGGCAGCATTTTGCTTATGTGCTTTGTTCTTGCTTGTGTGATGTTTTGGTATAGCTGGAAGCATAAGTATATATCAAATGTGGTCCCGACTATTTTCCTGTATAGTTAATATGTAAGTCTTGCAGGAGCTGGGTACTTTGAGCCTGATGTATGTGTGTATATTTGTATGCTGAGCATATAGTGATCTCGCAGCCTTAGTGTCATCTGTATTTCAGTGGATTCGTGGTATGATCCAATTGTCCTCATTTTCTGTCTTGTCGCTAAGTATCATTTGTGCACGGTGCGCGATATTGTCTGGACCTTGACCGGAGACGAGAATGGTCTCGTCGTCAGCGTAGGACAATGTTTGTGTATGCGCAATTTTTCGGTGGCTGTGTGGTGTCGTTAGTAGATAGTGTAAGGGTACGCTACTCTTGGATACGCCGGCGCATGGTGTGAATGATATGATGTTATATTATTGCATTTTCTGTGACATCTCCTGTCGGTAAGGTAGTGGAAGAGAAGGTTTCTGGTACATCTAGGGAGCTGCGTGTTATTGGCTTGTTTCCAACGAAGTTTCTCGTACCACACCTTGTCGAATGCCTTCTCCACATCCATGCTGATGGAGAGCGTTTTTTGTATGATGTCATGAATAATGGTCACAACCGCTTGAGTGGACCGGCCTCTCCTGAAGCCATATTGGCAGGGGATAAACCAGTTACTCAGCCCAGGAAATCAGAGAGATTGGTGTGTTAACAATCCGCTCGAGTATTTTGCATAGGTGCTCTTAGAAGCCAATAAGCCTGTAATTTTCCACGTGTTATGGGTTTTTGTTTTGTTTGTAAAGTAGAATGTTGTGTGATGTTTTTGAATATTTGTGGGAAGTGTCCAAAGGCGAGTGAGGCGTCGAATAGTTGGGTTAGTGAGGAAGAATGTTTTTGGGTAGGTAATGAATTATTGTGACTGGGAGACCGGAAGGGACGGGGGCGCGTCTTGCTGTTGTTTTGATGTACTGTTTTTTTTCCTTGGCGGTGATAGATGTGGTTAGTGCGGTAGAGTTGTCGAGAACCTCCATTCGTAACAGAGGGGAGATCACAAGCTCATGAACATTGAGCCACACCACTCCCGGACTTCCTGGAAGTGCTCTTATGCATGTGGTTTCGGTATGTTATGTGTATGTACCATATCTCAGTGGGACTTGAATACGTCGAGGATCTCAATAGTGTCAGGGAATGTGTGGTTATTTTGTTGTAGAGTTATGGGTTTTTGTGGGTCCGTACCCTACATCTTTTTTCCGCGCCGCCAGTAGGAAAGGTCAGTGCTGTGGGCATCATCCGCCATGCAGGTCCCCATTAGTGGTTCAGGTTCAGCTGCACGCATGGTAGGATGAGGTCACGTAAGAGTGTGATGGTATTTTGGGGTTGGCCTCTGCAGTTAGGCAGAGGCCATCCTTTCTTATACGCCTGCCATCACGTCTGTGGGTCCCCGTACAGATATCTATTTCTCTCTCTCTTCATAAACCACTTGCAAGGGGATGCCAGGTGTAGAATGGGCAACCTTGCTGCGGCTAACATCTGTAGGATTGTGTGCCCCCCGGCCTAAACCCCTTTAGTATACTCTTTCTACCCCAATTGGCGCAGGAGCACCTGCGGCTGTGTATCTTCCAAATATTCACACATATGTTGTCAACCTTCACCACTTTCTTGGCAGATCTCTCGCCTCAAACTTCGTGCGTGACGCGGCCTCGTTGCAATTGCCTTTGTAAATTAGAGGCGGGGAAATCGCACGAGTACGTGACGCTGCCCAGCAACGCAATGCAGACGGGAGAAAAAAATAAATTTGTTCTTTGACAGGAGCGAAAACGAATTTAAAAAGGACATAGAGAATCAAATGCTAAACCGACTAAAAATAGAATAAGAGCGATTGGAAACGATAGTTAAGAAGGACAACAAGATAAAAAAGATAAAGAGAGAGAGGGGAGGGAAGGAGAGAAAGAGAGAGGGTGCAAGGGAGATAGGGACGAAGGGAGCAAGAGAGAGAGGGAGACAGAGAGGGAGAGAGTAAAGCAGAGGAGCAGATAGATAGATAGAGTTAGGGAGAGTTAGAGATAGATATAAGAGAGAGAGTTAGAGAAATTTTTAGTGTTTGAAAGTTTTAGAGAGAGCGAGAGAGAGACAAACAGAGACAGAAACAGAGACAGAGAGAGAAACAGAGACAGGTCAAGAGCGCCTACATAATTAGAACTTCAATAACTGTCTAATTTTCATCCATCTACCCAACTCTACTTAATGTACAGGATTGTATATTTTGGGGAGTAATTGAATAACATTTTTTTAAGAAAATCAAACACTTAATTTTCAGTTGTAGAAAGGCTATGTCTGCCGTGTAGCCTAGGCATAGCATTAAATGAATCAGTCAAATTTCCGTAGGCATAGAAACCACACAGCCTAGGTATAGCATTAAATGAGTCAGCCGAATTTCCGTAGACATAAAAACCACATAGCCTAGGCATAGCATTAAATGAATCAGCCGAATTTCCGTAGGCATATAAACCACATAGTCTAGGAATAGCATTAAATGAATCTGCCGAATTTCAGTATGCATAGAAACCACATAACCTAGGTATACCGTTAAATGAATCAACCGAATATCTTTAGATCTATTAATTGAAAGATTATCTGCCTCTATTCGTTGTACGCAATCCTGTACAAATGAAGGAATGTTTAGTCACTAAACGAGGCTTCTTTCTTTTAGTTTAAACCAAAACCAACGAGGGCATCTCCGGAGGAAAGTTGGTATAAAGGAGATGTGTAAAGAAGAACGAGGGAGTGAAAATGTATGGAAGATATACCCAACCTCAGGCATTTGAAGTTGGGATGACGAAGTGAGGTTTGGGGGGACAGGAAAGCAAACTGTGGATGGTGGGGCTGGGAGGGCACATAAGCCTTTAAATGAACTACCCCCTCCCCCGGCCTCGAAAAACTGGTCGGCGACTAACCTACGAAATCAGCCGACGCCCAAAAAAATAGGCGAGAAAGGTTAAATGGGAATGTCTAGAGCAAATAAATCCCAGGTAGTCTCAATCTAGCTTGAGAATGTGGTGGGCACTGGAGCCGGAAGGGAGTGTTGCTCCTCCTGGCAACCCCTTGCGGGGTAAACTAGGCTTAAAATCCCCTTTTTCTCTCACTACCTCTCTCTCTTTTTTTCTTTCTACCCTTTTTTCCCTTTTCTCTCTACCCTTCTTTCTTCTTACAACCCCTCTTTCTACCTCTCTTTCCCACTCATTTTACCCTTCCTTCTACCCCACTTTCTTTCTCGTTCATTCTACCCCTCTCTCTCTCTCTCTATCTTTTTCATTCTAACCCCTTCTCTCTTTCTTGCTCCCCTCTTTCTCTTCTTTCTTCCTACCCCTCTTTCTTTTCTTTCTGTCTACCCCTCTTTTTTTCTATCTCTCTCACTCTTTTTCTTTCTCTTTCTCTCCCTCCCTTCGAAAACCTGATATCTCCCCCCTCCAAAATACGTTGACTTAAATTAAAGTCAGAAACACGGTTATTTTGGTCTAAAGTTAAATTTATCCACGAATTTACGGTGGCCAGGTCTAGCGTAAAGCGCATCACACACACAAAAACAAACATCTTGATTTGAACGCGGAGCTGCACATGTTTCACAACGTGTGCCAACCACATAAGTTTTCCTTGCCAAAGCTTAGTAGCATCGCTGCTCCTATTATTCTTTAATGATTTTTATTTACGGACGTTGTCTTTTTATCACCCATTTAACCCCAAAGTCACTTTGCGTAAAAAGGATTGACTTTATTCTTAGATGAGTAAAAAAATGCATAATTATAATCCGTTGGTTTGAATCGGGTTGAAGGGTGATTTTCATTAATCAAGATGAGCGCTATTATCGAAATGCAAATCATTCCAAAATATTGAATGATTTCGGGGAGAGTTATCATTATCCGGTTGGCTTTCGTGAAGAGTTATCATTACCTTGTTGGCCTTCGGGAAGAGACTTATCATTAATTAATTACCTTGTTGGCTTTCGAGAGGAAAGTTATCATTACCCTATTAGCCTTTAAACAATTATCATTACCTTGTTGGCCTTCGGGAAGAGTTATCATTAATCTGTTAGCCTTCGTTGCTGAGTGTGTTGTCCATCCCTTTGCAACTGAATGTAACAAAATGAGAGAAAAATGCGATCCGAAATCAGCCTCAGCCTCAGCGAGTCGAGAAGAATGATGGGAATAAAAGGAGGAAAGTCTTAAATTAACTGGCCCGGAGTCCACGACAATTCCATTGAAGGAATATACCCACCTCCAGGCCTAGCTCGGAGGGCCCTGCTCGAAGAAAAGAACCACATGGGAATGACCGTATGCTTCCCGGAGGCAAAAATCCGGGCGTTGTTGGCCGGAAAATGCGCTGTCGCCTACGAGGACTTATCGAAACCTTAAGCAGGCGGTGCACCTTCGGAGGCATGGGTCCCTTTTTTGCAATATCTACCATCTTCGAGCCACCCAACTACCACTGGGTGTGGGCGTAGGAGCCGAAGATCCTATTGTGCTGTCCTCCTTTCGGGAGGGGGGGCAGCTTTAGGAACCCCGAAAGATGGACTCACAACCAACTTCAGAATTGTTGCCTCCTGTGAGTCTAACGACTCGGTGGAGACACGCGGCCGTTTCGCTTTACGGGAAACGGTCACGCTGGGGAAAGGGGGTGGAGGTGGAGGCGCTGGTTTTAGCCGGGGCTAGAGGTGAACCCGTTGTGCTGCCAGTTTTACCAGGGGATCGCTCAGGGTGGGTAGAACCCGCAGAAGGGCTCCGAATGGGCGCGGAAACGACCGTGCTCGTAGGCATGGATGGGGCCAGGAACAGAGGGTATCTTCCCTAACATTGAGGCAAAGGACGTCCCAGGCAGCGTCGGCCGCGCCAGGACCACCTCCTTAGCCTCGGGAAATGAGAAAGAATCCTGGGCCTGAAGGCCAGGATTTCCTTCACAAGGAGATACGCATCACATTACTTCGAAGAAGCGGGTTGCGGCTCTCCGCAAATGACACACTTGGCCACACACGATTTGGACTTATCGTGTGCGGCCTTGGAGCAACTTACACAGACTTCGGGTAACCTCGACTTTGCACGTTGACAGGAGCGATTCGTATGGCCGAAGCGGTGGCATTAGTAGCACCTCTGCGGTAGTGGCACGAATGCCTTCACGCGGTAGCGATACCAACCGGCACGCATTGACTCAGGGAGCTCGTCACAGTCGCACATGACGAAGAGTGTAAGGGTGGGTCTCGAGGCCCCTCCCTGTTTTCTCATAACACGTTCGTCTTTGACTGTTCCATGGTCTGCTAGCTCTAAGGTGATGTCATCTATGGAGTAGTCCACGAGTTCCCTCGCATAAACCACTCATTTCATGAAGTTCTTGGTAGAATGCGGCGTCACACTCACTAGGATGCCATCCTGTGTCCGAAGAGCATTAATCAGGGCCCTCTCTTAGGGATTCGGCGCATTTGGCAAAAGGTTCCCGCTTGAGAAATGGGTCATATTCAGCTCTTTATCAACCGCACTAGCTAAAGCTGGCTCCCGCGGAGAGAGAGGAGCCCTTAGTCTTTTTAGTCTTGTTGCTCTGTCTTTTCTTTTCAGGAGAGGAGGGCGAGGAGTTAACCTGCTTCTCTCCCCCGCAGGCAGGAACCCCTAGGCCAGATGTACCGGCCTCAGCAAGATCCTTCTCCGAAAGGGAGAAAGTCTTGTCTGTCATATGGGCACCAGCATGGGGTGGAGATCCCTCCTCTCCTTGTAAGGCGTCGGGGCCAGAGCCGTCTGAGGAGGATCTTGCACATAGGCAGACATCGGTTCAGTGCTTAGCACCGAGCCCAGGTTCGACTCCATGAAAGGTCCTACCATCTGAGGCTGGGTCACCTTAAGGTCCTTTTCAAAGGGGCCTCTATGTAGCCCCTCGCCAAAAAAACCCATCAAAGATCCCATTCGATGTTCATTTTGACTTTCTAATGCCGGCGAAATGTCATCCTTCAAGGAAGAGAGGAGGGCAGGTACACTGACCCTCTGCAAACTAGTCGCACACGCCTGCAGGATATTAAGGGAAACGGGCCGATGGGTCCTGTCACCGGGAGCGGTCAATTATGAGCCACCTGCCTGCTTTCTTGGCAGTCCCCTTGGAAAGAAGATGGGGTGCTGCCGCTGAAAAAAGTGACAGAGAAGGGGGTGAGGGGGAGTCTCCTGCACCCGTAGGCAAAGGAGAGGACTAAGCCCCTTTTTCGGTAGAAGAAACATGGAGGGTTCCCTGAAAGCGCACAGAGGGCGGGGGGCCTCCATTTTTTCAGTGGAGCTGTCTGAAGGCGGATCCGGTGAGGGTAGAGGGAAAGGTAAAGGGAGAGAAGAATTTTTTCTTAAGGACTCACAATTGGGCGTGATGACCCTATGTAACCCGCTCTGCGAGAGGTGAATACGTGCCCGGCATAACCAGTTGCCGCCATTTGAGGCCACTCCTCCCGCCTACTGACCTTGCAGCCCATCGGCATGGTGGCTCCACATTGGGCACAGCGCCAAAAATGTTTGATAGTGAAAGGAGAAAGAAGATTGATGTGAAGAGGTGAAGGTAGGAGTGAAGCAGGTTGTTAAAAAAAAGACCATCCCAAAACGGAGCTCAGGGGTGAGGGGGCGTTGTCCCCTTCCCCACAGCCCCGATCCGGGATGGTTGGATGAGAGGAAGCTGGTCAGCGTCTACTGTGTGAAATTAGAGGCCGACCAGAGAAAGTTGTGGGAGAGGTTGTAGGGAAAGTGATTAAGTAGGGTAATAAGACAGGGTGTCAGAAAGAAGAGGTTAAGCTAGGGCGGGACGAGGCGCTGAGTCCCGTCAGCACGGTGGCGAGGAAAGCAAATCGCCGTGCCCCTTACCAGGGTGAAGTTGTTGAAGGTGTAATGAATTAGTATAAGTATATTTAAGTACTGAAAGTCCGTTTGGTATTTCAAATGAGAGAATGGTTCGGTGACAGATCCTGCATATTTCAGCAAGACTTGGCTCCCTGTCACACGGCGCGATCAGTGAAGACAGGGTGTGCCCAAAATGGCATTGAACTGCCATCATGGCCTAGAAATTCCCTAGACATGAACCCCATCGAGAGTTTCTTCTAAAAAATGAAATGGAAGAAGTTCCCATAGCAGCAAAGCAAAGGTCTTATTTACGTTTGGTTTCACTTTGACACAATCAAACAATTGTGCAGAACTTTAATCACTGGATGCCAGAGAGTGTTAAGCGTCGAAAGAAGGTCACACCAAGTATTAATCAATGGAAGAAAGAATACTTTTGCCATATGTATGAAAATATATGGATTACTTGTCAATAAAATAGCTTTATATAACTTTTTCCTAGAAAAAGTACGAATTCTCAAGAATCCATAATGATTTGATCACGAATATATATATATATATATATATATATATATATATATATATATATATATATATATATATATATATATATATATATAATCATCGTCACTAACTCTATAATTTAATAAGGGGATTTTTTGAGTATTTGAATAATAATTTCATCTTAGTTTGGTTATGAAGTTAAGTTTTTTTTATCAAAGTTATTTCTAATAATTCTTATATAATATATAAAAAAAAATGGTGAAGTTCAGAAATAAATATAAGTATCGAAATTTTGTGAATTTTTTTAAAACCCAAAGAATTACAGATGGTGAAGTTCAGAAATTTATAAAAATCTAACCATGGCTGCCTTTTTTTTATATTTTAAATTTTAATCTTCGTGGCGAGGTTCCTGGTCGTGTTGCTTTTGACAACAACCGTCGATGGTGGAACCCTTCGTAACCATAATGGGTTGGAGGGGAGGACCAGTTCCGCGTCAGGGGTATGGATATGAGTGCCCCAACTTGAGACCCTAGCAATTCGACGGCACCGTTCCCGAATAGGTGAGAGACTGGATATGTTGGGGTGTGAAGACCCTAAGGGAATGATAGTTGTGTTGAGATTAATTATGTGCATGCGAAGGTGGAAGCGGCTCTTTATCAGCGTATCCGTCCAATAGGCGGCGAGCCCGTGACGCCGATGACAGTTTTGTCTACCCCGTTGGGATTGAGCCCATGCCTTGACGTTAGAAATCCAAGCCGTATCGCAAGGCTAGAGAGGTTTCCGCCGTTTTTGAATGTCCACAGAAGAAAGCGAAAAACATTATCAAACTTATGACGTCATACCCAAAGTGGTATTTTATTCACCGTAACTTATGATGTCACACCGAAATGGGCCAATTATGATGTTACATAAAAAAAATGCGACAATTATGACGTCACGCCAAAAATGGAACGATTATAACGTCACAGCATAATGGCACAATTATGACGTCGAACCAAAACAGGAAAATTTTATACGGGAAAGATTTTTGGGAAAGGTGGTAATGCTTTTACCCCTCCAATTTCAACCCACTCAGATGCTGTCATTATTATTTATTCAACCCTAAAATGCAAATAACAATGAGGGCCTTTCCAGAAGAGAGGTGAGGTTTTTCATGAAACTAATGGAGTTAAGGGAATTAAAAATATAGGGCGCTATATATTAATATTATCCCAAAAAGGGAACTACCTGGTGTGAAACACAGTCCCTTGGAGTGGCAACTCATTGAAGGCAAGCCATATGGAGAAGACAAGAATAACGCCAAAGGTTCAACTCCAGGCCAGGATATTTCTTTTTTTTTTCCTTGGCATAATTTCTGTCTTCTCAATATGGCTTCTCATTGATCTTTCTCTTCCAATGTTCCTTTTTCTTGCCTATAAAGAAAACCTCCGGTTTCTTGTCTCATGTGCTCATTCACGTCCAATTTTCTTTCTTTCTTGTATTATATGGATATATGTATAGTCTGCAATACACGGTCTGAATCCTTATTCCTGCCTCCAAAAGTTTTTCGAAAGCCTGAAATTAAATATGGTGAAAAGTTCGGTTGTGTGTGTTACTAACGCACACCCTGTATTTGCTTTTCTGTCTCATATATATTACGGAGTTGGTCCTCCCTATGCTTTCTGAACAGCGTCTATGCGTCTTGGAATTTATTCATACAGCTTCCTGACTTCATTGAGAGGAATCTTGAGCCATTCTTCTTGCAATACCTGCTCCAGCTGTTTCAGACACGACGGTGGAGGGTAACGACTTCTAACTTGTTACTCAAAGACGCACCACAAATGCTCTATAATATTAAGCTCTGGAGATTGTGGGAGCCACTCCATGTGTTGTAACTCACTCCTATGTTTTTCATACCAATCCTTAAACACATGAGTGGTGTGTATTGGGGCATTGTCATCTTAGAAAAAGCACTCACCATCAGGGAATAATGTGTGGACCATGGGATGGACTTGATCTTCCAAAATATTCAGATATTCGTTGCTGTTGATCCTACCATGCAGGGCAACAATTAGACCAAGAGAATTCCAAGATATGGCTGCCCAAACCATCACTGACCCTCCTCCATGCTTCACTTCATTGTAGGAAGATGGCAGTCAGGATTAAAAGCTTTCCCGGGCTGCCTCCACACATAAACTCGCCCTGCAGTGGGTAAAGGAGAAAAACAGGACTCGTCAGAGAATATTACTTGCTTCCATTGATCTGTCGACCAGCCCTTGTGATCTCTGCACCAGTTCAGCCTTTTCTGAATGTTTTGATGAAAAAGCAGAGGTTTCTCGGTGGCGGCTCTCTCATAATACCCGGCTTTATTGAGCTCACGGCGAACAGTTTTGGTCGAAACTGGGCTTGTGAGATGTTGATTCAACTCTGAGGTCACTTTAGGGGCAGTTGTCGGGGGATTTTTCATCACAATGCATTTCAACACTCGTCGGTCTTTTTCAGCGAGCTTCGAAGTCCTGCCGGAATTATTCCTCCTGCTGGAGGTTTTGCCCTGCTTCTTGAATTTTGTCATAGTTCTTGATATGGTAGCTCTCGAAAAACTAAGGAGTTTAGCTGTTCTGGTGACGAAAGCTCCTTCAATTCGAGCTCCAACAATTTGACCTTTCTCGAACTCAGTGAGGTCACGAAACTTAACATCTATACTAGGATCTGAAAAAAAAAACAAATAATCCTTAAAGTTGATAAATAAAACTATATATCTACAATAAAAAAAAAACACTCAATGAAATTTGGATGCATATTCGTAATGGGTCATTGAAATAAATATTGATGTTAAATTTCTACTGTTCCAATTATTTTGTCCAACCCATATATATATATATATATATATATATATATATATATATATATATATATATATATATATATGAATGCAATGTCCCGCAGGAAAAAAATGAAAAGGTGTTTCCAAGTACTTTCGAACTTTATTAAGTTCCTTGATAAGGAACTTAATAAAGTTCGAAAGTACTTGGAAACACCTTTTCATTTTTTTCCTGCGGGACGTTGCATTCATTTGCTACCCTCACGTGATACTTTGTGAGTTTTTCATATATATATATATATATATATATATATATATATATATATATATATATATATATATATATATATATATATATATGTCGTAGAATGGACTCTCAACGGTATACCATATATAACTATTCGTTGAGGAAACTATTCAATTATATTTAGAGTGCGTGGTTATCTGGTTGACCGATATTATTTATCTTCAATATGCTTAAGAAGTGGAACTGAGCTCAAGGAAAATAATATGGCTATCATTAATAAAATAGAGTTTTATTAATTAAACTATCAACAACACACAAAATGGAAAATGTTTACATAATCAGAGAATGGAAAGGGTCATGGGAATATCTGGCTAATCCGAGGATTAAGATTTGGGAGAGATTTAAAAAGGTAAACAAATAAAAATTAAAGGGATGGGATGGTTCGCTAAACCATTTAAAGCACATGATAGGGTTGACAAAAGGTTAAATACTCAAAGGTAATGTTCAGCTTACGTAATTAAAAGTTGTTGTGCAGAGGAAGGCGACGCGAAGGAATCTTCGGTCCGCTGGCTAGTTCCAGCCGAATGGGGGGAATTAAATGATCCTGACGTGACGTCTTGGGAATGAGAACCGTTTCTTGACGAACGGGCTTGAAGAACAATGGCTGTTCTACGTTGTTTTCTTCTAAACAACAGGACGGGGGGTGAAAACCGTCTCTTGTCTACGGGCTCAAAGAACAATGGCTGTTATAACGTTGGTCTCTTTCTGAACAACAGGAGGGAAAGGGTGAGAACCGTTTCTTGTCAACGGGCTCAAAGAACAATGGCCGTTCTAATGTTGTTCTCTTTCTGAAAAACAGGGGGGGAAGGGTGAGAACCGTTTCTTGTCAACGGGCTCAAAGAACAATGGCTGTTCTAACGTTGTTCTCTTTCTGAACAACAGGGGGGGGGGCCTTGTAGACTTGGCGTCTTGAAGGCTCGAACCTTAGCACTCAAGGGATATTGTCCTCTTCGTGACAAAGATGGAGGATCTCGAGGTAGAGGGCCCTGGTGCACAAGGTGAGACCGGATCAGCGGGATGTCTCGCGAGGATAATCTGGATCTGAATCTGCTCTTATTGGTAAAGTTTCCATATAAATAGTCGAGCCATCCCCTTGGCGTAGGAGACAATGGAGTGGGGGCTTCGAGGGAATGCCCAGCCGCGCCTGAGAACAATACCTTATCTGCCCATAAGCCTAACTCAATCTGACGAGATCGGCGCATGGGGCGAAACGGAGGGGGGGGGGGAAGAACCTCCTTGGTTAAATATTGACTCAGGTGGGACGATAACGCGCCCGGCTTCAAGGCGAAGATGCACGTGGGTAGCAACGTGTTTCTAAACAACATGTGATAGCGGTTGAAATTAAGCGGCTTCAAACCGTTCTATCACAATAAATAAATAAATATATATATATATATATATATATATATATATATATATATATATATATATATATATATATATTTATATATATTTATATATATATATATATATATATATATATATATATATATATATATATATATATATATATATATATATATATATATATATATATATATACACGAGTATAAAAAGGTCCATAATAATGTGACTAAGGGCCTCTATTGACAGAAGTTTCGTTCTTTAATGAGAACATTTTAAGTGTCTTAAAATAGATAAGGTCGAAACAATAAAAAATACACTTAATGGAAGTAAATATTTGCAAAAATTGCAAACTGAAGAAATAAAACTAGAAAAAAATCATACAAAACAGCAATATTACCGATAAAAACCATGTGAAAAGTAAAATAAGTAAAAAATAGTTAGAACTGAGGAAATAATGGAATATTAAGAAAAAGTGTATTTATCTTAAAAAAAATAAGAAAAGATAAGAGAGTCGGTAGGTAGGCATTGGTAAAAGAGTGCCAAAATTCACATCCCACTACAACTATGTATCTTGCCTTAGATCATGTTTTTTCTTATAATTTATTACTAGTCTTTGGTTGCAGCAGTAACCAAGGTGACAATTAAAATATTGTGAGTTATAGTTGGTCGACATTTTGGTGAGGAGGATTTGATAAACGAGATACTGTGGTTAATGTTGACTGCCCAGCCTCTTCAAAGACAAAATGCCTTAGTTTTTACTCTAAATATCGTTATTTAAAATACTTATCTGTCTCTTTAATCTATAATTTTAAATAGAAAAAAAGTGACATTTAACTTAAAAGTGCTTCTAGAGTATCCACGGTGAGTTTGTTTGTTTTTTTTTAGGTGATTTTATTTAAATTAGTTTCACAAGAAAAGGCTTCAGAAAATCGCTTCTGAATGGAATTACCGGATGGCATTAACAACCGCTGCTGATTTTTAAAACTATATTTTATTAAATATAAAGAGTAGAAAAACGAGGGCATCTCCCACAGTACAGTTAGTAAGAAATCTGTATAGAAAATGGTAAAGATTGGGAAGTCAAAATGACTCGAAGATGTATATAGCCGCGGATCCTCTACCGACTTGGGGCAATATTCCAGATGTTAACTGCGGCCTGCTGGTCAATGTTACACCTGAAAACTTGCAAAGGACACATTTGTGTCGGGGTCAGGTTGTCCTATTCCTCCAGCTTTCAGGTAGAGTTGGGCATTCACCTTTGCTACACTGCTGAAAAGCTACGGGAATACCTTATCCCTACATCATTTACATAGTTTAATGCTACTCCCAAAACTGAAGAGCCTCATATGGAATTTCAATATCAGATTTTTTTTTCTAATTGATAGATAAAAATCTATCATAATGAAAAAAAAATTGCCATAGTGTGGATTAAATTATAAATTCTTTTATAACCGAGATTTCTTTTGTAAGTTACTAAGTGTATTTCTTTCATGCTCGGAAAAGATCTACATAAAATGTCCAAATTGTCTTTTTGGGGATAGTCCTTTTAATATTTATGGATAAAACCTATGAAAAAAAGAAACTTCACAAACCTACTTCATGCGCGAGCAGACGTGACGCCACTACTACACACAAGGCGGAAAGGCTGGACATGCTGTTTCACCTCTCACTGACACTTTTTAATTACTTTATTATTTTTTTACCGATTTAGAGAAAAAATACAGTTCAAAGCTGTTTATAAAATGGTTTAGAAGGATAAAACCCCTTTTTTATTAGGTTGTGAGGAAATTAATATAGTTTTTGTAAGGAAATTAAAATAATTTTTAAGATACAAAAATATACATTTATTCAGCAGTTTCCAGCAGTACTGGCAATGCTCTTCCACCATTTAAGTAAGCAATGGATTGCTTGGTTGAAGAATTAATTCGGTTTGAGTGTGATTTGATATCCTCCACTACATCTTTCATATCAAAGTAAACTTTGTCCCTAAAGTGATGGTTTAATGACTTAAATAAATGGTAATCAATCATGCATCGGGTGGTTAATATGGATGAGGAGGAGCTTTTCAACCTGACAATATTAATATTTTTTTCCTGGGGATGAGGAGGAGGAGGATGAAAAAGAAGAGGAGGAGGAGGAAGAAGAGGAGGAGGAGGAGGAGGAAGAGGAGTAGGAGGAGGACAACCCTTTCGGTTGAGCAGTGAAGGAAGTTTTTATTGACTTTCATTTAAACGTTGTAGTTGTTGAACTTGAAGGTTTGCAGTAACTGTTTGCTTATTAGTAACGAGCTCATAGTAAAAAAAAAAATCCCCTCCTCTCACCCCCACCCACCACATTCAAAACATAGTTTTCTGCCGTTGCTGTAAGATGATTTTCTTTTTTTTTTGGGGGGGGGGTTGAGACATTGTGTTTAGCACTTAATATTGCAGTAGAGAAGGCACTTGGCTCAGGGCATCTCGAACCAATAATAAAACAATATTCACACGTAAATGTTGTCCTTTCACGAAGTTCAAGTGGCCCTGAAACACCATTTTTTCAGCTTAAAATCCGCTTTGGCATTACTAAAGTTATAATTAAACAGATTCCAGCCAATTTTAAAGAATTAAAATAATTCAAGGAAGCATTCTTCTCAAAAATATTCCCAAAACATCAATTTTTTGACAACCTATATAAATCTGTCAGAAATTAGTGGTTATAGTCAAAGACTGTCAGAGATAGCGAGACACCCTGTTATAAAATGGCTCTCAATTCCACCCGAAGATTTCGATCCACCTTCCTGAACCCAGTCTATCTCAGTATCTACAGACCTATATCTAAACCCGAGCACTCCAATATTAGAATATTAGATCGTATTCCACTTATTTAAATAACTAGATTTCATCATTTTTCATTCCGCTTCTACTGAAAAAGTTCTTGAAACTCACACATCATCGAATGAATCTGATACTCTCTCCCACCACACAAGGCCACTTCAAGACCCTTCCAGCCTCCTTTACTCGTTGACGACACGTTTTAAGTTTCTTTCATTATTCATGTTGTTTCTCCATTCTAACTATTTTTTTATTCTCTGTTCTTTTTCTTCTCTGTTCTTTTTCTTCATGTTTATGCGTAAATGAATTTCCATTGTTCCAACGCTCGAGTTTGGCACTTTGCTCTTGCCAACGCTTCGATCCCAGATTCCCACCTTTCGTGTACGAGATCTTCCTCGCCGTGTCCAAAGGTGTCCAGTTCAGTCCTTTCGTCCATCTTATATCGTTTCTTCTACGAATTTGTCCGAACCATCTTCCATTGAAAAACTTATTCATTTTATTTAGTTATCGTGGTAGACTCTGGCCTAATGGGTTGCCTCAATGCCATTTGGCCATCTTGAGCTCTACTGACCGTGGAGGATTGTCTCAAAGATCCGGCACTACAGCAACCCATAGATTTGGTCCGGGGTGCGGGTTAGTCGAGTGGAAATGCCGCTTCCGATTTAAGTGACGTTAAACCACCTCGGATGTGCGACCGCGAATTTAAAGCGCAATAGCAACGAGGCCATAAAACGTAGAAAGATTTTAAGGAGAGATCTGAAAAAAAGAGGTGAAGATAGAGGAAGTGAAAATATGTGTGAGCTATGTATAACCGCTGATCCTCTCCTGGGCATTGGTGCCGGGGGTGTCATGGAATGGAGTCCCAATTCTAGTTAATGTCGTAATGGCTGCCATATCCTCTAGCGACCGGTATTCGGATCCCGCGTTAAACCGTCGTTCATGTTCCAATGACACTATGTGGTTGATGTGGGATTAAACGATTAAAACGAAGCAAAGGTCATGTCTATTATTTTGAATGTGTTGGGAATGTTTTAAACACATACTGAGCTGTTTGGTTCCCAGTGGCAACGTACAAAGATGTGTGTTTTGGTCAAGCTGATAGTATTTGGAGTATGTTTTAGATAGACATCTTCGGCGGTGTCGCCGATAGACACATACGGCTCGAAATAGACAGTTGCAAGAAAAGCCCGACGACATCTGTCGGGAATAACGAACACACTTGTTTTCACTCATAATTATAGACTACCTTGCATCCTTCCGCATCCATACAAACTTGGGAAAATGGAGCCATAAAGAAAATACTCTGCCGGCGTATAAAAAAAAAACTCCTTTTAGAACATATTAACCATATCTCCTGGCACCTTTTTAATCTCTTCCTATACTTCCATTTCAAAAACTCGACTGAGTGAATGTATGACAACAAAAAGTATTCTGATCTTAATTCTTCTCTTTCAGAGCTATCGTCATCTCATACTTCTCATACAACCACGAATCTACACTACAGAAGTCATCATCGAAGGACACAACACTCCCGATGATTGCCGACTCGCTGTTCTACCACATTCGCATGCACGCAACAACTCGGAAGTACGTGCAAGCATTCCTCTTAGGGTTAATTACTTCCACGCGTGTAATTACTTCTCCAAGTGTGCCCTCACCGGATTACTTACACAAGCCGCATCTTCATTCAAGCAACTTCAGCATGGCCATAGGGGAGCGTATGAGTCCCCAGTGGATTACTCATGCAAGTTGAAGCACTTACAATTCTCAGGCAAACACATCTACTAGTAAATCTAACTCAATTTTGGCACGACCACTTATCAACCTTCTCTGCAAGTCAATACACACGTCTTCAATCAAGTCATCACCAACCACCGCAGTCATTGATTACTCTCGGCAAGCATTTATCATTTCAACTCAACTTCCTGCTAAAGCGACCGGTGTGTGAAGTGGAGTGGAATGTATTCCTTCAATTTCTGGAGCAAGGGCGTTTAGAAAAGTCTTTGGGACTAGAGAATGGATGGTTTACAGTGTTATTTTTGTATGGAATTATTGTGTACGATTGTGTGTATTAACTGTTGGGGAATGCCATGGAGTACAACTGTCTAGTATAGCGTTGGAATTCTGTGAATGTTTCGCGGGGGTGTTCGACCTTGTATGTGATGAAAGGGACGTCTACGGGTGGATGGTGGATGTGGTGTTGCCAAACTGTGTTCCGCAGAAGTGGAGTTATTTGTTTTATGGGCAAAGTCTTCTTTAGGGAATATGAGATTTTTTGGGGGGGTGGGGTACTGTGAACGCAGCCCCCCCCCCCACACACACGTGTTTGTGTTCTAATCCAATTGTCTCCCTTATGGTCTCCCCGTGTTGTTCTAAACATGCATGGTTCTGTTTCTCTGAGATAGAAATGATAAATTCCTCAGCCTTACTGGGATTCGATCACGTGGCCTCGTTCATGCGACGAGCGATTCTCACGAGTGAACCACGATGGAGAAAAAGGAAACGCAACCTGAATGTATAAAATTCAGAGGGAGAAGCAAGGTAAATTAATAACTTATAGGTATCTTATGTTTTGCCCTATACACACTCAGGGTGGTCAACAACTAAATCGAAAGGATCCAGTGTATCAGTAAGGCCCTCATAGTAACATAACAGACGTCTCGCAAAGGATAAAAAATGACTGAAAAAGGAGAATTACTCGGACCCTTTATGGAACGTCGTATTTCTTCGCCGTTTCACTTCCTGGGTCATTTTGAGTTGTGGTCCTTTGGGGCATATATATATATAGGCTGTCAGAGAATTAATGTCGTTTTAAATAGGACGGATAAAATAGTTTTCTTGAACGCTGTAAACTGTTATATTATTATTATAAAATTTTTCAATGAAGATCTGGTAATATATAGAGTAATATTAAGTTTTAAATTGATAGAATCCTTTATCAGTGATGACATAAAGTGACAATAAGAGACCACACACGGTACGTGTAACCATGGAAAGGACCACGGTTGGAAAGTCACCCCCACCCCTCATCATCCTATCTCACGCCCTATGATTATCACTGATTATATAATCATATCAATAATAAAAGGTAAGAAAGAGGTGAGGATGATTTCAATGCTTATTGCTTATATTTCATCAAAACCAGCTATTTTTTTTTTTTAATTCAGCCATTCGCCGTTAAGTGTTGTAAATAATAATAAACTACTTTGATAACTGAAATTTACATTTAATACATTTAATGTTTTTCCCTTTCTGGAAAAAAAAGACTAATTTCTCGACATCCTTCTAAATTATTATATAGGATAATGCCTTAGAATAGTGCTTTTATTGCGAACTAGCATAGATACCCGGCGTTGCCAGGGGTCAAAAGTCCTGTCGCAAATAAATACAGATTCATATTGTTTGAAGTTTTTATATTGTGGCACAAGAATATCTTTACGTGCTGATTATTATTATTATTTTGTTGGGTGAAGGCAGATTCAGGAAGGTTCGCTCACTCTTCCTATCATATAATATACTTACAATAAGTAAACGTTTCACCGCACGCGCCCGGCATTGTACGTGCACGCGTGAATGGCCGTTAGTTAGGAGGAAACAACGTTGTGGTCCCAGGAACAGATTGAGCGTCTTGTAGATACAGACAGATTGAAATGTCAACAAGAAATCCAGAGTATTAGATCAGGAGATCGAACGCACATTAGTTGGTGGTTCAATTCCAGATACCGAGATGGCTCACGTGTCGTTACTCCCATAGCTCAAAATCGTTAACAAACCTGCCTTCGCTGAGTCAGAACTCCCGTAGACTAGGAGAAAGCACCACAGGCTTCCGGTGATTGTACATTTACGTCTAAAACTAGAGCACAAAATACTAAATTTTACATTTTCTTGAAATTACTCGTCATATTTCCAAGAAAATTACCCAGTCAATTCTGTGAACTTTGCCTCTAATAGTGTTCAAGTTTCATTTCTTAGAACATCGCCTAAAAATGTTAGAAGGAAAGTAATGCGTATATAAATAAAAGAGAACGATAACTTATAACTATACAGTTACTCAGAGAACTCATAGTACGGTCCTATGCTAAGATACCACTCATAAGTAAAAAGAATAAAGTGGCTAGTTTGGCATTCGGTACTGAGCATGTCCTATAAAGTGCTGAAAGTGGGAAAATGTTTTTTAGTGACGAAAGAAAATTTAATTTGTTTAGATTGGATGGAAAGTAGCATCTAAGCGTCTTACAGGACATGCAAAATATTGAACCTGACATGCACGAACTGGAGAGCTAAAGTTGGAGTGTGACATGTTTTCAAGCATTGGAGTATGTCCATTCGTCCGTTTACGCGGAAAAGTAGACACTGAGGTATACAAGAATCTGCTTCAGGAACACGAAATCCCGTCTCTGTGAACATCAGGAGTTCGTGAGTCTGTTTCATGCAGGACAATGTTCCGTACCATACAGCAAAGACGACGAAGCAGTTCTCTCATCTTTGATGCCCCAAATATTGACGTGAGGAACTGACCTGCGCTAAGCCATGATTTAAACCAGATAGAAAACCTATGGCTAATAATGGGTGACATGATTATGGCTCGGAAACAAAACGAATATCGAAAATCTTGGCAAAGATTGAAAAAATGGAATATAATCAGATTCTCACAATGGCGAAAAATTGGTGGAGTTCTCTGCCTCCCAAAATGTGTTAAAGTCATTCATAACAATGGGGTTGCATGCTTCTTATTAATATTTCGTTCAATTGTCTACAAGATGTGTATGTTGTTTCTTGGTTATGGTTGCCTTTATACATATCCTTATCTAGGTTTGGAGTCAACCTTTTTTCAAACCTACATTTCTTTCCTCATATTATTTTTTAGCCATTGTTCTATGAAATCAAACTTGGACACTATCATTGGTAAATTTCAAAGAATATTCTGCGCAATTTTCATGGAAATTAAAAGAAGATTTTCAACAAAACGTGGATTTGGGCATTTTGTTCTCTAGTTTTAGACGCTACTGTAGCTAATTCGAAAAGTAATCGAACAGAGGGAAGCAAAATCTCATTTGCTTCTTTTTAGCTCAGAATTACTCTAACAACTATGTCGAACTCAATAATTGCTATGCATTAAATATAAAATTCGTTCGAAGAATTGTGGAACGATCGATTTTTATGGATAAGGAAAAGCAAATAATCCTGGAGGGGGGGGATGTCAATTTCTGAACTTTTAGATACCCTTTGCTTTAGTTTTCTTGCTCAATTGCATACATTAAATATACTTTATGACTATTCGATAGAGTCTATGAAAATAATAATAATAATAAAATAATGAACCATTTAAACTTAAGTATTTTTCCCCTTGGGTGCTTTTTTCCAATTTAATTTTACAGCGCTCATCTTGTGGCCGTCAACGAGGGTACAGAGGTCGAATTTATATATATATATATATATATATATATATATATATATATATATATATATATATATATATATATATATATATATATATATAATAGAAGTGTGCAAATAAAATAATTAAGAGGCACGCTTAGGTGCTCCATGGAGTGCCTCCTTCAAGAGGCACAATTAAAAAAATCAAATGGTATGAAAGAGTGCTTTCTTCCCCCCCTCCCCAAATACTCCTTGATTCCACAATCTTTTATGCAGGAACCAGACCCTAGCACTAGAGACAAGCCGTAACAACCCCACCCGACTAGATACTAGGACAACTACCGCTCACGAAGCTCCCCAAGACTAGCACATTCAACCATAGTATGTTGGTCAGTCCGAGGCACCAAGCAGCCTTTGTAGAAAGCTTCAGGAGCCGCGTCTTGCCAATGTGTCCGATTCTGAGGCGACAAAAATTGACTTAATACCGTCGAGACACTATTGGGGAAAATGGTCATAGGAATATTCGGGACACAATAGTAACTTTAAATTCCCGCGCACCGTCTCCCATTTCCTTTGCCATGTAGGCTTAAGAGTTGATCTGATCCCTGCGCAGTAGTCAGTGTGGGCGAGAGCGAAACTCCGGTGATTGGTCAGTCTCTGCAGAGAGCCTGGTTCCCTCATGAACGCACTAGTTTCCAGCAATCCTTTTCTTTCCATAAGTCAAGCAGAAAACAATCTCGACGTCTTCCAGACTCACTACACCAATGGCGTCACGGATACCACGAACCAGCAGATGTGAAGATTCCACTGCCCCAATAGCACTTAGCGCGCGCTGTTAGCACTCTATAGGCTACAAAACGGTCTCCGAATCGGTAACCTCTCGTAACAGGCGTGATAATAATACCCCCTTATCGACTGTTAAGACAGACGCATCGCTCGGAAGAGCCCCGCCGGTTTTATACAAGGGAAGAGGTAGTATACAAGACATACCATATCTTCCTTCAGAGTTGTAGCCGTGCACACCGCCATGGCTCCAGGGTGACAAGGAGTGTGCTCAAAGAAGCGGAAACGCAAAAGCTTCGATTTTGGGGAAGATTTGTTGTGGGTAATTGTTAAGATTAGTGGCGCACGATTTTTCTTAGCGATTTTTGCATTTTGGGGTTGCATCATATTGTATTTTATATCATTTTGAAGGGGATTTCGAAATGGGGGCTTCGCCCCTATACCTCCCTTTAATCGGGGTGTTGCACCCCCGTTATTTTTAATAATCTAGTAGTATTCCCTAATAGTAATCGCTAAAATATCGTACGCCACTAATCTTACCAATTACCGATTTGGTGTCATAGGCGTGACAACAGACGTTCAGGGATGGTATCGTCCAGGGTGGCGCCGTCTTGGGCGAAACCATGAGAGCGATGGATCCGAGAGTTACATCGAACTCTCGAAGGAGTTGCACAGCCCTGACTCCGATAGGTTCGAGTCCCGACTGGCGTTTCTCGACAGTATAGGCACCGTCGACCCCGCAAGGGTCCCCTGTATAGGCTGTTACACTTGGTACTCGGAGGAGCGGCAGGGCCTCACGAACCCGGCAGTGTCTTAAGAGAAACTGGTACTCTCTCGAGGGCCATCCTTTACCCCTCCAATAAATATCTCATGACATTTTTAATTCTTTCTACATCGCCCCTTACCCCCAGTAATGGGGTGGGTGGTGTAGCAGGAGCAATGCGCCTGATACTCCGGAAAGATGGAACAACGCCCTCCCCCCCACCGGCCCCAGTACCCGCGTGGGCAAAGTCCTCAATACTCCAATACCCTTGGGAGAATTCTTCAATTACTTTCTCGGAATTTAAAACTTTCCCACTTCTTTCTCAGACGATAATAACTCCACTTGTCTAGGATGTTACCACTCCCCTTCTTTACCATTAAATCCTCCCTCATGTTTACCACATCTTTGTCCTTAATCTTAAATTATCCTCCGTACATTGATGTGAAAATAAAGCCAAAACCAACGTGGGTATTTGCGACAGAATGTGTCGGGATTGAAGTTTGTAATGAAAGTGATGAAATGGGGAGGGAAAATGCATGAAAGGTATGCACCCCTTGGCTATTACCTTCCGATGGGAATTCCAGAATCCCATTAGAGCGAAGTTAAGCCTGACCGGCTGTTGTTAGTCCCCGGATGGAGTCTTAGAGCTCGAATTTGCTTTAAACTGAAAGGCAACCACTAAAAAGACTTAAAAAAACAAGTACAAATCAGTGGTAAACATAACATAACAAACAACACACATACACAACTCTTGGGGGGTGCTGGTGACCCGGAGAGGGATAGGGAGGGGGGGTAATAAACTCGCGAACATAACTTCGGCGACTCGTCGGAGTCCCGAGGTGGATAAAATGTCAATTCTGGTTTTCCCCTTGAATGCTGACGACGGCCGAGCCCAGTGGATACATCGGAAGTGGGAACCCAGCTGGTGGGGTCCCCAGGCAGGGTCGGCGTCTCGGTGGCTGCATTGTAGGTCCCTAATGAAAAATCTCTAAGAAATAGCTCGACCGCTCTGAAGACACCCGGAAATATGGGTGTCAAATTTAGCGATCAAAACCTCCCGTTAATAATAATCCCACCCAGCGAAACCGACCGCCACCTATGACGTCACAGAGGCTTCCTTCCAACAATCACAACTGATGCGTCAATTGTAAGGTAAATTGAGACGACGATAGCGTCGCCTATTTTAGGCTATTTCCTTGCAAAATTATCATTTTTAAGGTAATTTCGAAATGGGGGGGCTTGCACCTACCACATACCCCTCAATTTTTAAATAAACTCGTAATATTCTCAATTCGAAAGCCTAACATTAGATTCGAATTTAAAGGGCGATTGTTAACTGTCGTTAGGCCTCTAGTTTTTCTACCGCATTCCTTGACATCAGACATAAGCCTCCCGCGAATGCTATTTAGATCAATCATATTTTCTTTAAAATTGATTAATATGAAATAAATGTCCATATCGTATTTTAATTCAGAAAAAAATTCCTTCAAAATGATATATAATATAATATGAAGCGATTCCAATTAACGATGTGACTAGTGTCTCCCAAGATGGCGGTCTATCTATCTTTTTGTCAGAACTTAGAAAAAGTAACAAAGTCATCGATAAACTTAATTTCATCAGAATTGCACCCAAAACGGGTATTGCTCTGTAATTTGATTAGCTGAATAACATTTCTTCTATAACTTTTATTGATTAGAAGGATCTAAAAGCCTGTGAATGACGGCGCTATCGTGGTATCAATTTACCAATTGTAGCAAAACGGCGATATCCTCGTGATTAGTCCGTTCTCTTACTCTGCATCATTTGTTACACTTCAAGTAAAGCCACAAAATTTTCACCCATTAGGTCTTGAACGTTCTCTGACGGTATATATGGGGCGCCCAACTAGTACGCGAATCTTCAGTTACCCACAATTACTAGATGTGATAACGGCTGCGAACTCACTCATTGGATCTGAGTTCGAAGTGGGAAGTTTCGCATACTTCCTCAGTCTAAAGGGATCCAATGATACTAATCGCCAGAGTGTAGGGTTAGAAATCCCATCTTCTCATAGTTCATGGGGATTCGGGGGAGAATTGCGCGCCCCGTGTTCCCTTGTAACTCTGGTAATATACTTTAATTGGTTATATTTCACGAATTTTTCCTTCCCACAACTTCACTGTTTTTTATACAATTCTCTTTTCATAAGCTTTTTATGCAGGTGCTCTTGGTTTTAATTAGTTTTGATAAATACGAGGGGTGGTCAATAAGTTTTGCGAATCGGTAGGGCAAAACAGAAGAAGGGGGATGGCTGTTTGTGGGGGTGTTAGGACAAGTTATGACCGGTCAGGACCTGCAGCCGCACGCTCCTGCATCGTCTATTTAAGATGAGGTAGCTGATCGCAGATCGTCAGTCACAAATTTTGCAACAATGGAGAAGGTTGAGCGAAGAGATCAAATTTTTGACCAAGAAGGCAAGAATGCGAAAGAGATCCATGAACGCATGGTTGCAGTGTACACCGACACCGCCCCTTCCTATGCAACAATTGCTTGCTGGAATAGGGAGTTCCACCATGGTCGTGAGTCCCTTGAAGATGACCCCCGTCAGACGTGACCAACGAGGACAATGTGGCCCGTGTGGAGAGGATTATCCTCGAAAATCGACGGGTGAAGGTCGAAGAAATCGAGTGAGAACTTGGAATATCACATGGAAGTGTTATCAATATCATCCACGACAATTTGGCCATAACCAAGGTCTCTGCCCGTTGGGTCCCTAGAAACCTCACGCCCCATGATCGACTTCAACGTCGTCATAGTCCACAAGGCCAGAGTTGCACAAGCTGCCCTGCGCGAGTGCGGATTCGAGGAGCTCAATCATCTCCCCTACAGTCCACATCTGGCTCCTAGCGACTACTTTTTATTCCGCCAGCTCAATGCTGCACTGCTTGGACGCCGGTTTGAGGACGATGAAGATGTCCAGCTCGCCGTCCAGGAGTGGATTGAACAGCAGTCGAGAGATTTCTGATTGTCGGGAATTCGAAGCCTCAAGGACAAGTGGCGCAAGTTATATTGAAAAATAATAAAACACTTTTCCTCATATCTCGTTTCCTTATATCCGAATTGCAAAACTTATTGACCGCCCTTCGTACATGGTCAAACTTCAGAAAACCTACCTCGTATTTTAGTGTTATATAAGTACTAATGCTTTCGATTTTCGAGCGAAAACCTGTGTGTCAACGTTCTTAATGGAGTCGTGTGGTTTTTGCGTATTTAAATTTTAATCTATAATAAGACTTCTCATAATTCCTCGTTAAATTTAATAGACTCGTTGAAATTATAGCTCCATTTTGAAAGCGAAGCGTTGCGACAGGTGCGGCTTGATTATGCAGCCATTTGCAAAAGTTTAAGACCACCCCTGACATTTCATTTAAAAGTATAAAACCAAGAAGGTATTTCAGAAATAAAACAAAAGATGACGGTTTATTTGTTTACTGTGTTTCTTCGACATTACTGTATGTTAGTAGTAAGAACATTTTAGTATTTTGCATTGCCTCCTGGCTAAGTGGCAGACGGCAACGGGTGGTGGTAAATGGACAGTCTTCTGAGTGGGTGCCCGTTACTAGCGGGGTGCCTCAAGGTTCTGTTCTGGGACCACTACTATTCATCATCTACGTCAACGACATGGACGGTGACATGGTTGCCAAGATTTCCAAATTTGCCGACGATACCAAGCTTGGTATGAACGTTGCAAAGGATGGAAATACTGCCCGCCTGCAGGAAGATCTTGGGAAGATTGGGGAGTGGTCGGACACGTGGCAAATGCCTTTTAACGTGGGCAAATGCAAAGTGATGCATATCGGCCACAGAAACCCCCAATCTCAGTATATCCTTAAGGGCACTGCTATCGAATATACCCACACTGAGAAGGACTTGGGTGTTACTATTACTAGTGACCTCAAGTTCTCGAAACAGTGCATTGAGGCGGAGAAAAAGGCCCAAAGGATGCTAGGCTATATTAGGCGCCAGTTTGGTTATCGGAACCAGGAGATTGTACTGTGCCTGTACAACTCACTTGTCCGACCGCACCTGGAGTATGCCGTACAATTTTGGAGTCCTTCATTGCGAAAGGACATCGCGAGATTGGAACGCGTACAAGCCAGGGCAACCAAGCTGATTCCCTCTATCCGACATAAAAGTTATGAGGATAGACTAAGGGAATTAGATCTGTTCTCGCTGGAAACCCGTAGACAGCGTGGTCAGCTCATCGAAGTTTTCAAAATACTTCGAGGGTTCGACAATGTTGACTATCGGGATATTTTCACACTGAGTGAGAACAGAACGCGCAATCACGGCTTCAAACTTGAACTGAAGCGTTACAACCGCAATCTGTGTGGAAATTTTTTCACTTACAGTATCTGCGGTATGTGGAACGCACTTCCAGTGGAAGTTGTCAACAGTGAATCTGTTGACCAGTTCAAGTCAAGACTAGACAAAGTCTTGAAAAATGGCCGTTTAGGGACGCAAAACAATTGAGCAGCCTTGTGCCCGCTCAATTGCTAGTCCAAAGGTACCCTCTTTGAATGGACCGTAAGGTCTCCTAGGGTACCTTCTTTCCTTGTTGTTACTCCTTGTTGTTACACTGTCTATTTTGATCACGTGAAGATATTGATTGAAGTTGAGTAAGTAAAGATAAATAGATAAAATTGACCGAGTGAAGATAAAGATTAAAATTTTGCCTAAATAAAGATAAGCACTTCCAAATTTGCCTAAGTAAAATAAGAAATCGCCATGTTTGACCAATTAAAGATAAGCACTGCTAATTTGACCAAGTCAATATAAGCACTGCCAAAGTTACCAAGCCAAATCTTACTTTCTTCTCAGTTTATTCATTTGTTACTTACCACGTGATAGTATACTGCTTATTTATGTTTCTAACCAACTTTCATATCATCCATTATCTTCACGCCGTCATTGGACGCAATCGGTTGCACTAATGACACTAAAGAATATAAAAGATATCTAGGTCATTCAGGTGTCACTAACCGCGGCTTGTCCACATATAGTATCACATAAAGCTTTATAGGGTTTCAGCACCCATAAAACAGATTAAATCAATCAATCAATCAGTATCACATAAACTGAACTAAGACAAAAATCAGAACTCCCCCCTTCCCTAAGTCATAACCCGGCATAGAGGCTCGTCATATTTAAAGTTAGCAAATAGCAAAAAGTACCATCATACAACATGTTATATAGTCTGCTAATGACAATTTTAGGCATAAATCTATTTATCTGATCCTCATAAAACTTATTGACATTTAAGATCATTTCACAATTATTTAAACTAACACTATCAACTATTTCCAGATAAATTATTCCTAAAGTCGCTGACTAAAGAAAGATTTGCGCACGCGCAACCGACATTCACTTTTTTTTATTTCTCAGCTTTGACCCCAAGTTCTATTTCATTCTAACTCAGAAACACGGAATATGTCAAGAATAGCGAACTCACTGTAAATATCATGGAATGGAAGGAGTTAAACGAATGTTGATTTTAATCTTGAATAAATAGGTTAAGGTTAGATGAAACGTTAATATCCTGCCCCGCCATAATTTAGCCGTTTTAACACCATCGCCCTAATTTGGTAAATGAATATCATCCCCCTAAAGCTTGGGGTTAGGTTTAAATTAGGTATCCTAACCTAACCGAAAAACCCAACTGCCGACTTGTTCTTGCTCCAATTTTATCCTTCCATCAATGCCATAGCACGAATCTGATGCCTCAATTAATTGAAGGTTTGATATGAGGGAGGGGGGGAATCCAGTTCTTATGGAGGTTGTGCTCTTATAGCGTTGGTAATTTTTGTTTTTGTCACCCAATTTTATCGAGTCAAGCATTTGGAACTCAAAGGTTTTCTATATTTGAGAAGATCCCAAAACAATGTAGACTACTGGCTAATTATATAATTAAATCATGTCCCCTCTCAAACATTTTTCCAAAGAACATTGTCCCCCAGACTCTCGATGTCTCAAGGAAGGTACTATTACTCTTCTTTGAAATGAACTGGCCTCGTTACTATTGAAATATGCCACCATACCTGAATACAATATTCTCAATGTGACCTCACATGGGAGTGAAAGAGGACATCTTATTCTTAAAATAGCATCTCTCTTCATGAACCCTAATGCCATCTATACCCGGTTTCCGGCATCTATGCATCGCTTCGAAAATTTAAGCGAACTATCAATTACTCCAGTCTTTCATTTCTTTTATGCAGTTGTGCCACCACCCATCCATTTCACAACTATAGTGTAGCAAATACCAAACACCGAAAACAGCTAGGCTGCGAAAGGAAATTTCATACCACTGTCGCCATTATCTGTCCAAACAACAGAGGTGTTGCCCACTAAAATCTATCCAGTAAAAAATGGCTGCATACAATTACCACAAGCACACAAACAGTAGCACATGGATTCACATAGGCCTGTGGGAGGCCTTGCACTACCCTTCCCTATCGATTATTGGCGAGGAACGCCGAGCGGATAATACAATTCTCATAAAGATCAGACTGACAATCACTGGCAAGCTTGATAGCCCCAGGATGAAGTCTTTGGAAATGTTAAAGACAGCAAGAACGACAGTGCTTGTTTTGACGCCAACCTACAGGAACCCTCCCGCTTAAAAAAAACCCAACCCTTCGTGTCCCAAGAGAGAGAGCCACCCCTTCCACGTTAAGTGAGTTTGGATATGAACCGCCATTACATGCCAGGTGGTGAATGGTGTACCAGGGGTGATACCACCTGATACAACTCAAAGTAGCTGCTGTTATACACCCTCCCGGCACCAAATCCTTCAAGGTTTCAAGGTCTATTAAGAGATGAATTACAAAAGGAGATTTTACATACATGTAAAAATGAAGAGCGAACAGTGAGGAAAATAGAATTAAGCAGAGAAGAGAAAGTCGTTAGCCCAAGTAGGAAGATAAAGGTTCCAGGAGACGTGGAAACCACTTGGCTATTACTATACAATCCAAAATTATATTTACATTTTTTACTCATAGGAGTTGATAATTTATAGTCTTTTAAGAGTAATACATAACGATTTAACATACATTTATGCTAGAAATTTTTTGATACATCGTTGATTATTAATTATACAATTTTAATTAATTTTTTATTAGTTTATTTAATATTTATACACTTTCTTTTAACACTTAGTTGGTTATTTAAATCATCTAGTCCAGGTATCCATATTAATTTAAATTTAAATCATATCGTATTTCTCACTTTGTTAATTTACGCTATTTTAGTACATTCTATTAATTTATTTTGAATTAGGTTGTTTCTAATATCTAGTCGTTAACTAGTTCAGAGTAAGTTAGATTATTCGTTTTATTCCTATTATTATACGCACTTGATAATTTTTATCACTTCCACCGATTAAATTTTCATTTTGTCATATATTATTTTATTAATTCAATTCACTTTTGAGCTCATTATTATTTTAACCACTTGAACTTTTTAGTCACTAAACATTTCATTTCGATTTTTTGTTACTTTTACTTATTAATTATTTTATTTCATATGTCTTCTGACCACTTTTAATACTTTTGAAGGTTGCCATGTTCACTGTGTGTACACACGTTACTGGTATGTACATCGTGCCCTTTAAAATTAGCGGGTAAAAAGGGTCCCTCATAGGTCTACTTGTACGCCCCCTCGGCGATGCTATGCAGGAGTAGTTCTGGGTCCTCTTTTGGCGGGGGTACAGGGGCGAACTAAATACCTTGAGGCGCACGTCCTCACCGTCCAAGAAGTACCCTTTTTCGAGTACCTTCTTCTTGTGGGTAAGGAGGACCTCTACGTAGTTATTTTCATGTTCTTCGTCCGTGGTTATTTGTTCTTTGATTTCTTCCTCTGCTTTCCTTTTATTCTTTCCCCTTTTTTGCCCTTTTCTTCCTCGCTCCTTTCCTCGTTTCTTTCTCTCCTTCCCAAGTTTCTTCTTTTCTTTGCTTATTCTTTTTGGGCCCTTTCCTTGGGCACTGCTTTGGTTAATCATTTGATGGTTGTTCCTGTTGGGGCACATCGATGAATTCAATATTCAATCATTCTGCCGAGGGTGGGTTTTCTGGCAATCAAACCTTTTTCTTAGTCCCGTTCATCTCCAGAAGAAAGGTTAAGTTCTTCAAAGAAAGAGCCGGGGTTAGCCAGGTTTGCCAGATGAGCGTAGATCACCATAGCCAGGATTTCTCTACCCCCTTTTGGCGTCACCAGCTTCGGGGTGGTGGTTCTCTCGTTCTTCCGGCCGCTGCTTATGCGTTGTTTCTTCTAGTTCTTGTTTCTTTTTCTTTTTTGATGCTTTCTCGCTTAGCACCGATCGCTTCCTTGCGGATAGGACACTTCATGGCAAATGCTCGGTAGTCCCCTCCACAGTTAATGCATTTTTATTTTTGTTTTCTGCATTCTAAAACAAGGTCTGCTAGCCAAAGTCACGTGTTCTCATTTATTCTGATTTATGACCTTACGACCTTCAGAACTGTCAATAATTACCGGAATAACCTTGGAGTGACCTTGGTAATTATATCATTCAAAAGAAAATGTAAAACAACAAAAGGGTTTCAAATTTCGTTAAAATCGGCCGAATAGTTATGATGTTATTGCCAAATAATTCCCAGGCTAATCTTGGGAGGACTTTGGCAATTATATTATTGAAAAGAGAATATAAAATAACATAAGGGTTTCAAATTTCGTTAAAATCGGCCAAAAAGTTACGATGCCAAGTGTAGGCCATGAATGGTCTTTTGCAGTCTCCTTCTTTTCTTATGTTCTTATGTTTCTTATGTTATTGCAAAAACAATTAAAAAAGCAAAATGAGGACCGGTGGACGGACCGACCGACCGACATAGTGAGATATAAGAGTCGCACGCGGCTAAAACCCCGCAGAGTAAAGGAGCACCGAGTTATGCGCTCTGTGAGATACATAATGGAATAGAAAGCTGTGTTGTGATTGGGTACGTCTGTGATGACGTAGATGGACGTAGCCTCACGCGCGTCAGGCTCTGAGCGCCTCGTTGAGAGTTAGAATGTTATGCATATATGTATATTAAAATACACATTGCACTATTCAACTACCATAGGGAGCCAGGACCAACAATTCTCAGCGACCATATAAATATCTTGACCACCATCTCACTTGCTCCGATCCAGCTTACAGTCCCTCTCCACAAAAGCTACGCTTCGGCCAAATGATAACGCTACGGAGAAATCCTAGGCGGATTCGAACTAGCTGACCTAAGCGAAGTAACTCTAAAGGAGATTGACGGGGAGCTGGAGAGGATAACAGCCCTCATCACCGAGGCTGATTGCGAGTGTGTACCTATGACAGGGTACAAGACTCCTCTACAACCCAGATGGACCGAGGAGATGAAAGAGATCGCTAGGGAGCACAGGGAGGTGTATGAAGAAATCAGAAGAGCAGGTACGAATCAGGAACGAAGCCCGCTGCTACGACATTTGCGTGATGAGCTAAAGCTGGCTATTAACCAACAACAGGCTGAAATCTGGAACAGCCCAATAGCCAAGGTAGACAGCGAGGTGACCCCCGATAAATTCTGGCGACTAGTAAGGAAAATAAAAGGCTTACCAAGTAGAGGAAAGACCCGCATTAAGGGGGGTGATGACTATTTGGAGGATCCGGCGGCCCTGGATGAAAGGCTCTGCACATTCTGAAAGGAAATCTTCTCAATAACACCTGAGGACGATGTAGAATTCGACCAGGAATTCGAAGACCATCTGATTGAAGAACTTACTGGGCATACGAGGGGCGGTCAATAAGTTTTGCGAATCGGTAGGGCAAAACAGAGGAAGGGGAATGGCTGTTTGTGGGGGTGTTAGGACAAGTTATGACAAGTCAGGACCTGCAGCCGCACGCTCCTGCCTCGTCTATTTAAGATGAGGTAGCTGATCGCAGATCCTCAGTCACAAATTTTTCAACAATGGAGAAGGTTGAGCACCGCGCAGGGATCAAATTTGGACCAAGGAAGGCAAGAATGCAAAAAAGATCCATGAACGCAAAGTTGCAGTGTACACCGACACCACCCCTTCCTATACAACCATTGCTCGCTGTAATAGGGAGTTCCGCCATGGTCGTGAGTCCCTTGAAGATGACCCACATCCAGGACGCCCATCAGACGTGACCAACGAGGACAATGTGGCCCGTGTGGAGAGAAGGATCTTTGAAAATCGACGGGTGAAGGTCGAAGAAATCGAGTGAGAACTTGGAATATCACATGGAAGTGTTATGAACATCATCCACGACAATTTGGCCATGGCCAAGGTCTGTGCCCGTTGGGTCCCTAGAAACCTCACGCCCCATGATCAACTTCAACGTCATCAAAGTTCGGAGGAGCTGCTGCTCCTGTACAACCAAGACCTGGCGGGATTCGAGTCACGCATAGTGACAAGTGATGAAACGTGGGTCCATCACTGGGATTCCGAGACCAAGCTCGAAAGCATGGCCTGGAAGCACAGGGGCTCTCCTACCCCCATCAAGTTCCGGACCCAACCCTCACCCGGGAAGATCATGGCCACCATCTTCTGGGATTCTGAGGGAGTGTTGATTGTGGACTATGCGCCTCGTGGAAGGACCATCACAGGCCAATATTATGCCGAGGAACTGGGTGGGTTGAAGAAGTGCATCCGTCAGAAGTTGCGCGGCAAGTTGACACGCGGTGTCCTGCTCCTCCACGACAATGCCCCTGTCCACAAGGACAGAGTTGCACAAGCTGCCCTACGCGAGTGCAGATTCGAGGAACTCAACCATCCTCCCTACAGTCCAGATCTGGCCCCTATGGACTACTTTTTATTCCGCTAGCTCAAGGCCGCACTGCGTGGACGCCGGTTTGGGGACGATGAAGATGTCCAGCTCGCCGTCCAGGAGTGGATTGAACAGCAGTCGGGACATTTCTGGTTGTCGGGAATTCGAAGTTTCAGGGACAATTGGCGCAAAGATTTTTCCTCATATCTCGTTTCCTTATATCCGAATTGCAAAACTTATTGACCGCCCCTCGTACATCTAACACACCCACGAGCCTACGTCGACGAAGGGAGGGAGATGGCGGACCATGGTCGACCAATTACAACTGAAGAGGTCATGACATTCGTAAAAAACTTTAAACAAAAGGCGCCTAGGCTGGACGGGCATCATTAAAAACAATTCGGTGCATTCCCCCCGGCAGATCATTCAGGGAATCACTAACATCTACAACACTTCCCTGAATACGGGCTAAATCCCCGATGGTTCAAAAATGGTCAAAATAATTTCTAGCCCTAAAGGGAATGTCGTAGAATAACCCCCTTTTTGTTCTAAGAGTGCTAAGAGTGCTAATATTGTTACTTTAAAGATGAGAGCCGTTGGAAACACTTAAGGATATAGAGAAACGCACAATAATTCCCAAAATAAACTTAAAATTTAACCTTAACAATTCAATACACAAAAATTAACCATTGACTACAGAAATACTCCGAATATTATAATACACAAGAATTAATTAAATTAGTTTGACCCTCTAAAATTGGTTAATTCCGCTACATACTTCAATATATAAGATTTAGGCTTACGGACTCTACTGGAGTTTAAATACCTCAGGAATGTTATTGTCTCACGACGCGTGCCGCCTGGCCAGATGTAGGTCGGCGGGATCACGAGGTCCTTTTGGCGAGGGTAGCAGCTGGGGGGTCCACACGGTATTCCGGGGGGGGGGGGCGGTTCTTCAAGGACGACAACAATTCGGTGCTTTACGCGGCACCAAGGTAGACATGGTCTCTCGGGCGAGAGTGAGTCGAACTTGGTTCTTAAACCAAGTTAACTTAGCGTTCCGAGTGACCACCGAGTAACGACCTCAAGGGGGAGCTTTTCTCCTTCGTTACTTAATTTCTCATGGGCGAGGACTGAACTCGGCGAGGGTCTTCTTCAAGGGTGAGGATCGAGGAGGGAGGGTTTCTCTGATGAGAATAAATTAACTTAAAGGTCGGTTTGGTAACCAGGAACTAGCTTGATGATGAGCTTCTTCTCAGTTCCAGTCTTCCTCAAGGGCGAGTATAACGGAGGGGGGGGGGGTCTCTGACGAGAATAAGTTGAACTTGGTTTCTCAACCAAGTTAACTTATGAGTTCGGTGTGGCCACCGAGTAACGGGCTCGAGGGGGGAGCCTTTTCCTTCTTCTTTTCTTAATTCCTCAAGGACGAGGAATATCCCTGGTGTTTAAGATGCACCAGGATATGAGGAGTCTCTCTGGCGCCTAAGTTGAACTTAACAAAGTTAACTTAGCGTTCGGTTTGATAACCAGGGACTAGCTCGAGGATGAGCTGCTTCTTAGCCCCTTAAGGTAGGTAGCCCTGCCTCTCTTTCAGGGTATTTCTTGGTCTGGCGAGCCAAGTAAACTACCAATCCAGTCTAGGTAGCCCGGTCTTAATCCGAGGACTTCGTCACCTGGAGACTGACGTATTCTACCAATCCAGTCTAGGTAGCCCGGTCTTAATCCGGGAATTTCGTCACCTGGAGACTGACGTATTCTACCAATCCAGTCTAGGTAGCCCGGTCTTAATCCGGGGACTTCGTCACCTGGAGACTGACGTATTCTACCTCGATTTTCCTCAGTGTTCCTTATTTATACCTCGTCACCACACTGGGGGAGGGGTAATAGGGGGGGGGGGCTTGAGGACGGGCCTAGGAGGGTTCTTATGCCAAACGGTTTTTCTCACCAAGTCTTAAATCGGCTCCTCGTTAGCCTTCGAGCTTGGGAGAAACACGTCTCCAATTTCTTACTTGAGGTGACATTGAATCTCATTCTCCTGGGAGAGATCTTGCATTTTAACCTTTACGTCTTTAATAGCGACGAGTATGTGGCGCTGTGGTTACGCGCTTGACCCGATGGGGCCGGGGCTGGATGTCTTTGCGGTAATCGCCTCGTGACTCCACTGCGAGAGAACGGGGGAGTGACGATTCTTCTACAAGGAATAAGCCCCCTGATCAACTGGTGGATTACAGGCCAATATCCCGCCTTGAGATTGTAGGCAAAGTCTACGAGAAGCTTCTAGCTAACAGGCTACAAGACCAGCCGTCCGAGCTGGAAGCTCACAACTCTCAACAGCACGGGTTCCCCGAGAGAAGGGAGACTGATACTGCCCTCTCCCTTCTCACCGAAAAACTTGCCTGCTGTAAAGCTGAGGGGAAATACGTAGACGTGGTGATGCGAGATTTCCAGAAGGCCTTCGATAAAGTTTGGCTGAGAGGTCTACAATTCAAGATCTTCGGTCTCCAGCTAAACCCAATCCTGGAAAGGGTCCTCTGCGATTACAACATAGAAATAAAAGCCCAAATATTGATCAAGGGCAACAGAGGACCCGAGATTGAGCTAAAGGCGGGTGTTCCACAAGGTAGCTGCCTGAGTCCGCTGTTGTACCTTGTATATACATTGGACTTATCTGACCCAGTCGTGGAGGATGTGATGTATCTGTAGTTTGCAGACGACGAACTCAGATCAACCCCAGTTCCTATAGGAACGCTGGAGTATAAGCAAGAGAGACAGCTGCCGAAATCGAAAATATCAATAGTTTCGAAAGAAGGTGGGAAATCAAGATCAAATGCCGAAAGTTCCAAATCCTTCCAATGAACCACCGGAAACGAGATGACGTCATAGTCGAAGATGAAATTCACCCGTACTCCGACGAGGGTAAATTCCTGGGTCTGCGCATCACCTCAACAGGGTATACGACGCACATCAACAACCGAATCTCTCTAGCCAAAAGAGAACTTGGAAAACTGTACAGGTTCAGAAACCTCAGCGCTAACAACATCAAAAGGCTGTACACTGCCCTGGTGCGATCGACACTGGTGTACCCAGCAGTGGTAATGCAGGCAGCTAGTTCAACCCCTCACAGACTTATGTCGAGAGTCCAGAACAGTGCTATCCTGCTTATAGCTGGCGTGAGCAGAATGGACAATATTCGGCAGACGGAACTGCACGCAAGAGCAGGACTTGAGCCACTGAATGTGGTCCTCCAAAGGCTAGGGAAAAAGACCTGGGAAAAGGTTGAAAATTAAATACTCACACATATAGAGGCAAACCTAGACATACCACAACCCATAATCGGACGTGTCACCAGGAGAACCCTATTCCCAAGCGGAAGACTGTGCTCCCGGGAAGACCAAGCCGTTATGTACACATAACCAGGACAAAATGATCTCACTCACCAAAAAGACTTACCGAAAAGACTCCACGATACGAGAAAACCAATCACAAAGAGAGGAAAGAAAAACTAAAAGACGCGAAGTGCCTAAATGAAAAATACAAAACCAAGAAATAAATTAAAAGAGGCGAAAGGCCTCCAAAATAACAAATTAACACTAAATGAAAACAAGAAGAAATAATTAAAAATAGGCGAAGTGCCACAAATAATCAAGACAAAATAAGTAAAATAACTAAACAAATAATTAAATCGAATATTAAACAAAAATTATATAACAAAAAGAGGCAAAGTGCCTACAAAAGGCGAAACAAGAAAGAAAACTAAACCTAATTAAAAATAAAAATGAAGCTAACGAATTAGCAGAAACATAATTGAAAGGCTTGAATGCCTAAAGACGGAGGATATAAATTATATATATATATATATATATATATATATATATATATATATATATATATATATATATATATATATATATATATAAATATATATATAAATATATATATATATATATATATATATATATATATATATATATATATATATATATATATATATATATATATATATATATATATATATATATATATATATATATATATATATATATACACACGAGGGGCAGTCAATAAGTTTTGCGAATCGGTAGGGCAAAACAGAGGAAGGGTGGCTGTTTGTGGGGGTGTTAGGACAAGTTATGACACGTCAGGACCTGCAGCCTCACGCTCCTGCCTCGTTTATTTAAGATGAGGTAGTTGATCGCAGATCGTCAGTCAGAAATTTTCCAACAATGGAGAAGGTTGAGCACCGCGCAGTGATCAAATTTTTCACCATGGAAGGCAAGAATGCAAAAGAGATCCATGAACGCATGGTTGCAGTGTACACCCACACCGCTCCTTCCTATGCAACCCTTGCTTGCTGGAATAGGGAGTTCCGCCATGGTCATGAGTCCCTTGAAGATGACCCCCGTCCAGGACGCCCGTCAGACGTGACCAACGAGGACAATGTGGCCCGTGTGGAGAGGATGATCCTCGAAAATCGACGGCTCAAGTTGGAAGAAATCAAGCGCGAACTTGGAATATCACATGGAAGTGTTATGAACATCATCCACGACAATTTGGCCATGACTAAGGTCTCTGCCCGCTGGGTCCCCGAAACCTCACGCTCCATGATCGACTTCAACGTCGTCAAAGTCCACAAGGCCAGAGTTGTATAAGCTGCCCTGCGCGAGTGCGGATTCGAGGAGCTTAAACATCCCCCCTACAGTCCAGATCTGGCCCCTAGCGACTACTTTTTATTCCGCCAGCTCAAGGCCGCACTGCCTGGACGCCGGTTTGGGGACGATGAAGATGTCCAGCTCGCCGTCCAGGAGTGGTTGAACAGCAGTTGGGACATTTCTGGTTGTCGGGAATTCGAAGCCTCAGGGACAAGTGTGGCGCAAGTGCATTGAAGTCGAGGGTAGTTATATTGAGAAATAATAAAACACTTTTCCTTATATCCGAATTGCAAAACCTATTGACCACCCCTCGTATATATACATAAATATATATATATATATATATATATATATATATATATATATATATATATATATATATATATATATATATATATATATATAGGGTCTTTCGACAAGGACGCTCGAGCTTTGTCAGGCGATAGTGGCCATGTTGTTAAAGCGACATCTAGCAACCTCACTGTGAACTGTTCAGTAGTACTTGGCAAGTCACGATGGAAGGTTATAGCGTTGAACAGCGTGTGTAAATCATCAAATGTTATTATCAAAATCAGTGCTCCGTTCGACAAACGTTCCGCGCATTACGTGATTTCTATCTTCGCCACAATCGTCCTTCCGAGTCCACTGTTCGACGCTTGGTGGCCAAATTCGAGGCAAAAGGGTCGATCAACAATCTGCCAACACGCGTACGTCGCCGAAACGCAAGGTCTGCTGAAAACATCGCTGCCGTAAATGAGAGTGTACGCGAAAATCCCTAGCAGTCAATTTCTCTACGTTCATAAGAACTTGGCCTTTCTGCGACTTCAGTTTGGCGAATTATGCGTAGGGACTTGGGTCTGCACCCGTACAAAATCCAACTTACCCAGGAACTTAAGGCAAACGACCATAGACAAGGCCGTGTGTTCGCTGATTGGGCTCTAGAGCAGTTGAAGTTGCCTCAAATTTCCTCCAAAAAATCATCTTCAGCGACGAGGCCCATTTTTCGATGAATGGATTTGTGAACAAGCAAAATTGTCGGATGTCGGACGAAAACAATCCACATGAGATACACCAGCACCAATTGCATCCCAACAAAGTCACTGTTTGGTGCGGATTTTCGTCTAACGGAATCATCGGTCCGTATTTTTTTGAGAACGAAGAGTGGATTGCCATAACCGTCAACGGTGAGACCTACAGATCGATGGTAAGCAACTTCTTGTGGCCTCAACTGGATTATATGCCTGATATGGATAGTGACGACATGTGGTTCCAACAGGACGGCGCTACGTGCCACACTGCGCACGCCACGATAGACATTTTGCACCAGCGATTTCAGGGCAGGGTCATCTCGCGCGGCGGCGACGTCAACTGGCCACCGAGATCATGCGATTTAACGCCATTAGACTACTTTCTTTGGGGCTACCTTAAATCAGGTCTATGCGAATAATCCGCAAAGAGCTGATGACCTCAAAGTCAACATAACGAACACCACAAGCAAATTCAGCCAGATTTATGCGACAAAGTCATCGAAAATTGGGCCTCCTGAATGCGTTCCATCAAGCGAAGCCGCGGCGGACATTTGAGCGACGTCATATTCCACACTTAATGCCATAAAATGTACTTTCAAATTTAAAATAAATTGAGTGCATATATCACACGCAACTTGTTTTATTTACATTTAAAAATCGAGCGACCTTATTGAAAGACCCTTTATATATATATATATATATATAAGAAAAAGATAAAAAAGGAGATAACAATAAATAATTAAACAAATAAAAGCAATGTAAAATAAATTAGAAAACAGCAACAAAACATAAGGTCTCCAGAGTGACCACCCAGAAGAGTCAGTTAAAACACTTGACACCATCGAAAGAGGAAGAAAAAATGAAGTAGAAAAAGAAAGAAGCTTGAGATGCCCTCTACACCAGGGCAAACTATAAATATTCTTCACCACTATCTATACCTGCAACACATTTCTCTACTTTTTACATCAAGTTCAAGTTCATAATCCATCATACACAGAGTTCCCCCAAACCATGTATACTAACATGACCCACGTTTCATTTCAGACTTCAACAAAATATTGGAAATTAATTATATTGAACACTTTGCCAAATTAAATACTTATTCTCATTTGTCTTATCTACACGTTCTCTTTCGCGGGTTAAGCTATATCGACTGTGGTTAGTGCTTGGATGGAGGACGCCTGAGGCCTATGTACATGATGTAGAATTGTAAATCGTGATTCGGATTCCACGTTAAATATATTTACTTCTCATGCTTCTCGTGGCCTATTTTGAAAGCCTCTGTTTTATATCACAATTTTGTGCCCATTCAAGAGCCTAAACTTAAACCCCTTTCTATGGGAATATACGGAAGTAAATAATAGTAGAAGGCGTGAATAATATTATTTATGAGTTCTCCACACCAGTCTCCATATACGGCGAGTTTCGGAGCTGACACATAAAGTTCTTGAGTTCTAGGAGTCAAGACAATGGACGGACTTTCCGCTCTATACGAGTGAGTTTCCTAGTTTTTCCTAAGCCGGCGGCGATATATTAGCCACAAAAGTGCGTTCGAACGCATGTACATTCAAACGTACATGTACGCCTATCGAAATGACACAAGACCTAATAAAATAAATCACACGATGGTTTGTGGGAATTTCCACCGGCATTACGATATTTTCATCGGAAATTTCCGACGTTAAATTCCATGGAAGGCGGATAGTAGATACGTGCCTGCATGCACATATAATTATTGTCCTTAAACTGGCTGGGAATTATTCTTTGAAGCTGAAAAAGGGACGTAACCAACGAAAGAATTTGCCATTCGCTAGATAATGAAGGAAAGATCAGACAGATAAAGAAAAACAAATACAAAGAATCCTACCTACAGACACCGGGGAGGCTAATTATATTCCTTCGCTATGTTCATGCCAAAATAAGCGCTCAAAGTACACATACATAAATACAAATCGATATACTGGCAAACCAACCGCATCAGGTGTTAGTTATCAAACTCACACACACTTACATGCATACACCAAGAGAACATCAATGGGCTAATAATAGATCCAAAAACTCTCAAAACTTAGAACTTTCACTCAAATTGTACTTGTTGCAAACGTATACAGTCCAGTACTGATATATTGTTGACTACTGAGTATTTTAATGATTAGACGTTGTTTACCGTCCATAGAATGACTAGTACAAATGAATACATTGCTATTTACAACACAAAGGCGAGTATATGTATCAACCCAAAACGGAATATTGTAATGAATATATTTTTCTATTTATCAACCAAAGAATATTATGAATACATTAACATTTATTGGATAAGTAATCTTATCCCTCCCTTCTGATTCGTTGTTTATCCATCGATAGGAAGTGACTGCAATTCATCATAGTGTAGGATAACATATTTATGTATGTGTGTGTACGTGCGTCTGTTACTTCGTCCGCTTACGAATTAGTGTAAGTGTGTGTATGTAGAGGACAAAAGCATGTGTGGATAGATATACAGAAATAAAAGTGGTGAAAAGAGAAGGTAGTGTGGGTTTTAAAAAAATAAAATTTATATGCGTTTTATGCCCTCTTTCCCCCCTTTATGGGTCTAAACAGGCACGGTATTTTATAGTGATTATTTAAAAGCGTGAATAATAGTCATGAGTGTGTGAATGGTGATGTGATAGATGAAGTGAATTGAAATTAATGGGTTGTAGTAATGAAATGGTGCCTGAATTTAAAGATTTTAAAATTGCAAGAAGCGAAGCTTCATAATTGATCGGGTTTTGCTTCTTTTCGTTTTCTAGATTTTAGTTTCTAATTTACTTTTCTTTAAGTCTGCTCTCAGTGCCCTACTTGTTGAGAGTTATCTGCGACTACTGATTTCGCAGCTCTATCAGCGTCTTCATTGCCTTTTATCCCTACATGGGAGGGACACCAGCATAGGGTTACGTTACCTGAAAGCGACGTTATCTTTCTTTGCATTTCAATGGCTAGGGGATGAGTTTGGTTGCGTGATTTTATCATTGTCAGCACATTGTTTGAGTATGAAAATATTGTGGTTTTATTGGTACCTGTTTTGACGGACTTGAGACCTATATAGATGGCAGTGAGTTCTGCCGAGAGGACGGACGCGCAATCCGAAAGTCGGGCTGCTCGTATGTGGTGCGGGAGAATTGCTGCCATGCCACACCATCCGCCGACTTCGATCCATCTGTGAATATGGACTGACATGGTTGATGGGACCTTTGGTGGTCCTGGAAAATGTTGGAAAACATTACGGGCGTCATTGTCGATTTCGGAGATGGGAGGATTATTTGACATATTCCTGAAGGTTGAATAAACCACGGGGGAATAATATAATGGTTGTCAATGAGGATGTTTGGTTGTGGAAGGTTTAAACTTTGTAAATTTTTTTAACCCTAACCGTGTAGGTGATGTAACTGCGGGTCCTTGGGTTGTCTGCTGGTAGTGTATTTTTTAGTATCCTTTTTAGTTTGTTGTTATGTCTGTAAACACGCGCAAGGTATTTGAGTTCTGCAACTTGACTTTGGTGACGCAAAGGTAGTATTCCTGTCTTGGCGCAAAGTGAGGATGTTGGGGTTGATTTGAAGTCACCGGTGGCTAGACGGAAGGCTTGTTTTTTTACAGGATGCTACTCCGTACAGATGGCATCCGTAGTTTATTCTGGACAAGATGAGAGTTTCGTAAAGGTACAGGAGGGTGCTTCTGTCTGCCCCCCAGTGATGATGCGACAGTTTAGTCAGAATGTTTGTAACTTTGTAGCACCGTTTTTCGAGGTTTAAGATGTGGTGTCTCCATGTAAGCCTCTGATCCAATGTGAGACCTAGAAATTTTATGTTATTTTAAAAAGTGGTTGGGCGTCTTCAAGTAGCAATGGAATATGCGTGTGAGGGTATGGAACGTACATACTCGCATGACGCCAGACAATCGTGGGAACGAAGGAAATTTGTCGTTTGAGTTGACCTTCGTCTCCTCTCTCTCTCTCCCCCCCACCCTTCCCCAAACTGGCGAAAGGAAGTCTGACGAAAGAAGGCCTATCTCACAGAGAAGACTAAATTCTATTTGCCTTCTTTATCATACCATGGAGATTGTCCAGAAGGCGCTGCGATAAGCGAATTGTCGTGAATGGAATCTCTCTCTCGATTTCCCACAATCCTCGGTATAAATAATAACGCCGTTCACCCCTCTATAGCAGTGTCCCAAACCTACTCGCGTAATCCTCACGTTGAACGAGAGTCGTTGCCGTAACGTATCGACTGTCAACGCGCCGACGAGTCAACTTGGTCGCTGTCTCAAAGTGTTCCTGGAAGTAAATCCCACCCCGCAGAGTCTGTGTCTAGAAGAATACGCTCTGTTCCTCAACCTAACTTGAGAAAGAAAAGGAACATCCAAATAGTTACTGGAAGTTACTATTTGTTAGTGTCACATCCAGTTAGGAGTGAACTAACCGGAACTGCAGCCAGCAGCCCCGAACCTGTCGTCCTATCCCCCTTCTTCCCGAGAACTCGTGTTAACGCCACCCGAACCCCCCCGTCTGGACCTGAGTAGTCGTCTCTCCAATCCATCACAATTAATGGTAATCTGTAAACCCAGTGTCCCCCTATTCTTAAATTACCTATTTAATTAACAGTGATTGATACTCTCATTGAGTCATTATAAATCTAGACGCTTAACGTCAGTGTTTAATATTTAATCCTTAATTTTGCCCGTTTAACTATTCCTAATTATTATATTTGTGTAAAGTAAAGTTTATTTTTTGTGCGTGTGTTTATTTGTGGCTCCTCCCTTCTGACGTACCCTTGGCAAGACTTTAATTAAGAATCCCTTCGGCTAATTTATTCAACCTGTATTATGCACTCTTAGAATTCAACAATCACAAACCTCCCTCCAGTAACAAGTGGGACTTTTATAGTGAGAATCCTGGCTACGGTACAACCCGCCTCTAGCCAGCTTTCGCACGTTCAGTAGGAATTAAAGCCTACCCATATATATATATATATATATATATATATATATATATATATATATATATATATATATATATATATATATATATATATATATATATGATCGTAGGATTGAGTCAGGGTCAATACCACCGACTTAAACAAAAGCGGTGTGTCCAGATCAAGGACTAGAATAATTATTGGACCACACTATGAGAAAATCTACGACATATATAAAAGTGGTGTCAGCTTTAAGGGGTTAAATTTTGAGGAGGCGAACTCATATAGCCTAAAACTTGCCAACATCCAAGGAAGCCCAAATAAACTAACGTAAATTTTAATAATTAGAGTCTATTCTCCGAAGGAATATAAATAATAACCATTAATAATCCTTTCCAGATAGCAAAAGCAAAGCTAGGAAAATATTCATTATTTTGGGGGTTAGTTATTAGATTGTATCGGTTAGGAACAATGGCAGCTTCTAATTCTCTTATCAGGTGCGTAAGTTCTTTCGTGAGTCACCAGTTACGTCAGCAAGAGCAGCAATGGCTTCACAATCGTTCGAAGTTTTCGTCAAGCAAGGACAAGCTCTCGGTCTCACAGGGCAGGAACTAAAGGAATTCGTCCAAAGCGATCAGCGAGAGGAAAGAGCACGTGAAATGGAAGTAAGAAAAGAAGAGTTAGAATTGAAAGAAAGGAGAAGAAAAGAAGTGTTAGAAAGGGAAGTAAGAAAAGAAGAATTTGAAGAAAGATAAAGGATTCGAAAACATGAAAGGTAATTAAGCAGAAACCAAGTTGAAGTCAGTTCTGTTGGATCCCGTGATCATCAACCCCAGGCCCCCGCTATGAAACTTCCCCAATATAAAGACGAAGAAGATTTGTGCTCATACTTGACACATTTTGAAAAGATCTTCGAGGTAAACGGATGGGCCATAGAATCCGAAGGAGTCAGCAGATTGCTCCCATTGCTTAGTCCGCGCTTAAGAGAAATTTTCATCCTGTTACCACATGAAGCTACAATAGACTATAGCTCCTTGAAGGCCGAATTGCTATCCGCCTTCAACTTGAACCCTCAGTTCTATCGCGCTAAGTTTAGATCGGCTAAAATCCAGCCTGGTCAAACTTACCAACATTTTGGATATATCCTGAAGCGAAACCTCCAGTTCTGGCTAGAATCCTCCAAAGTCGAATCGGAGTATGAGGCCCTGATTGACTTTATGTTAAAAGACCAGCTATTGTCTACCCCCCTCCCTTCCCAGGAGATCCGAGCATTCGTGCAAGACCGCCGAGCGTCTACCTTTCAAGAATGCCTCGAGGAAGCTGATCTCCATGCGACAAATCATCGCCTATACCCACAGGATACCCGGAAGAATAGTCCCCCGTCCCCGAAGAATAAATTTAGTCAATGGAAGTCCCAACAAAGGAAACCCCTTCCATTGATAAAGACCACAGCCCCGTTCAGGCCAAAGAATAAGCCTTTTGTAGCCCACGAAGACAGAAAACCCCCAGTCTTCAATACCCTCTACAATAACCAGCACCAGAATAAGCAGGTTATATGCTACTCCTGCGGTTCCCCCGGCCATTATAAGTCACAATGTGTACAGAATTCCAGCCTACGTCCCACCCAGAGCCAACAAGTCCAACAAGTCCACCAAGTAACTGCTACCCTTCCCCCCGGAACAGCCGGCCGCGCTTACGTCATCCTCCTCGTCTCCATCCCCACAGGAATTTCAAGTGAACTTCCTGTTCAACAAGAGTTCCCCCGGAGGACTAAATTTCGAAACCGGCTCGATCAATGGCTGTAAATGTCCACCCTCGTCAGAGACACAGGGTGCACATGCATTGTGGTGTCAGACAAATTGCTCCCCCCTGTCGACCCCCAACATAAGAAGTACGCAATTGTACACGACTTCTTGGGTCGAGAAAATAGATTCCCGGTAATCCGCTGCCATGTACAGTGTAAATATTTTACTGGTTGGGCCGACGTAGTGGCAGCCCCCATCAAATTTTGCTCGGTACTCATTGGCCAGAGCGCACTAATCTCCCTGAGTGAAGTGATTCAAGCTGTCGTCACTCGAGCGCAAGCTAGCCGCGAGGCCTCTCCCACAACACGCCTTTTCACCCCAGAGGCTCCTTTAGAGGTCCCAACGAGTAATGCACAATTCCTCAGAGCTCAGCAGAGCTGCCATTTACTTCAATCCCTTTGGGAAAAGGTCCGAAAGAACGAAGAGGTGATCGTTCGAGGGAACCGATCCATAAGGTACATCATTAACGACTCCCTTCTATTTCGCACCTTGCGAGACGAGTCGGACCCACTTTCCAAGGTCATGTATATTCCGCACACAAATGTAGACCAAATTCTGCGAGTAGCACATGAAAGTCCCATGGCCGGTCATTTCGGTCATAACAAGACTTCTCAGCGAGTATTTAAATACTTTTTTGGGCCCGGTGCAGCCAAAGATATTGCAGAATTCTGCAAAACATGCGATTTGTGCCAGAAAACCACGGCAAAAGGTCGAATAGCCCCAGCTCCCCTGTAAAGAACCCCAGTCATCTCAGAGCCCTTCTCGACAGTCGCCTTCGACGAAGAAACGGTAATTGACGCCGTCCACCCAAACAACCTCCTAAATATTGTTAATTCGATTTGCGTAGAGTCAAGCGAAGATTGTCCCCTCCCCGTTCTCCCGTCTAAGCTGCTCCCCCCCCCCCCATAAAAGAACCTTTCCTCGAGTTGGATGTAAACTCCGACCTCACCCCTGTCCAAAGGAACCAAATGATGGCGCTTTTGGAAGAATTTAGTGACGTCATTTTCGAATCACCGCGATGCTCGACTCAGTTCGAACATGATATCCCCCTCACTTCACTTCCCGTACCTGTGCACATAAGAGAGGCTGTCAATGAGGAAGTCGACAATCTTTTGCAATTAGAGATTATCGAGCCATCTACGTCCGACTACTGTTCCCCAATAGTCATGTTACGCAAGCCAGACCAGTCCTTTAAGATGTGCGTCGATTTTCGGAAGTTAAACACCGTCACCGTGTTCGACGCCGAGCCTCTCCCCCTAATTGACCAAAATTTACATCTCTTCGAAGGAGCCACCTACATCACTGAGATAGACCTATGTAAGGCCTATTATCAGATCCCCCTAAAGGCATCAGCGAGGAAACTAACAGCCTTTCCTACAGACAAAGGTTTAATGGAATTCACTCGTCTGCCTTTTGGCCTAGTCACTGCCTGCAGTAGCTAAAACCGCATAATGCGCCGTGTAATAGACGGTTTAAAAAACGTTTCTTTTTATTTTGATAACGTGTATGTGGCTACACGTTCATGGAACGACCATATCTTGTCCCTCCGCCCGCTTTTAGAACGCTTAAAGCATCATGGATTAACGATTAAACCCTCGAAATGCCATTTTTCTTATAAGTCCATAGAATACCTTGGATTTAAAATAGGCGAAAGTCATCTGGCCCCACAGAAAGAGAAGGTAAAGGCTATTGTAAATATGCCCCTACCGCGCACCAAGAAGCAATTACGGTCTTTCCTCGGTGCCGCTTCGTTTTACCGCCGCTTCGTGCCCCAATTCGCTTCTGTAGCACCTCCCTTAAACGATCTGCTAAAAAAGAAACTCCCGGACCCCCTCCAGTGAAACCCCGACGCCGAAGCGCACTTTGAAGAGCTCAAAAAGAAGCTAGTCTCCGCCCGAATCTTAAAACTGCCGAAACCACAAAAGAAATTTGGCGTAAGGACAGATGCCTCCTGACTGGGTATTGGCTGCGTATTACTCCAATACGACGAGGACCAAGAACCCGCTCCTATAAGTTATGCGAGTCGCCGACTGACGGCTCGCGAAAGGGCATACGCTACGGTAGAACTGGAAGCTCTAGCGATTGTTTTGGGGATTACAAAATTTAGAATGTATCTGGTAGGTCGTCCATTCCTCATAGAGACTGATCATAGACCGTTAGCCTACATAAAAACTTATAAAAACCGAAACGGCAGGCTAATGCGCTGGTCATTATTGCTAGTGGAGTACCTTTATAAAATCAGGTATCTAAAATGGTCTAACAATGTACTCGCAGGTAGCCTTTCGAGAAACCCAATTTCAGATAGCGATTACTAGTCAATTATTTATTTTTTTTGTGTGCATCTCTTTGTATAAATAATTATTTCTTGCCTGTACTCCGTATGTGTTTTGTTTTGTTTTGTATATGTAAATTAGAGAAACTGACGTAGCAGTAGTATTTTTTTTCCATTAGATACTAAGGTAAATTCCTAACGGTTTTGATAAAATTACCGACTCAATTGTTCGAGTCGAGGAAGATAATTACAAATTCCCCCAGTGAAGTTAATTTTCACATTATTCCTTATTTCATGGCAGAATAATGTTCCTCGAAATAGGTAGGCGTGTGAGGGTATAGAACGTACATACTCGCATGCCACCAGACAATCGTGGGAACGAAAGAAATTTGTCGTTTGAGTTGACCTTCGTCTCCTCTCTCTCTCTCTCCCCACCCTTTTCTCAACTGGCGAAAGGAAGTCTGACGAAAGAAGGCCTATCTCACAGAGAAGACTAAATTCTATTTGCCTTCTTTATGATACCATGGAGATTGTCCAGAAGGCGCTGCGATAAGCGAATTGTCGTGAATGGAATCTCTCTCTCGATTTCCCACAATCTTCGGTATAAATAATAACGCCGTTCACCCCTCTATAGCAGTGTCCCAAACCTACTCGCGTAATCCTCACGTTGAACGAGAGTCGTTGCCGTAACGTATCGACTGTCAACGCGCCGACGAGTCAACTTGGTCGCTGTCTCAAAGTGTTCCTGGAAGTAAATCCCACCCCGCAGAGTCTGTGTCTAGAAGAATACGCTCTGTTCCTCAACCTAACTTGAGAAAGAAAAGGAACATCCAAATAGTTACTGGAAGTTACTATTTGTTAGTGTCACATCCAGTTAGGAGTGAACTAACCGGAACTGCAGCCAGCAGCCCCGAACCCGTCGTCTTATCCACATTTCTCCCCGAGAACTCGTGTTAACGCCACCCGAACCCCCCCGTCTGGACCTGAGTAGTCGTCTCTTTAATCTATCACAATTAATGGTAATCTGTAAACCCAGTGTCCCCCTATTCTTAAATTACCTATTTAATTAACAGTGATTGATACTCCCATTGAGTCATTATAAATCTAGACGCTTAACGTCAGTGTTTAATATTTAATCCTTAATTTTGCCCGTTTAACTATTCTAATTATTATATTTGTGTAAAGTAAAGTTTATTTTTTGTGCGTGTGTTTATTTGTGGCTCCTCCCTTTTGACGTACCCTTGGCAAGACTTTAATTAAGAATCCCTTCGGCTAATTTATTCAACCTGTATTATGCACTCTTAGAATTCAACAATCACAAACCTCCCTCCAGTAACAAGTGGGACTTTTATAGTGAGAATCCTGGCTACGGCACAACCCGCCTCTAACCAGCTTTCGCACGTTCAGTAGGAATTAAAGCCTACCTATATATATATATATATATATATATATATATATATATATATATATATATATATATATATATATATATATATATATATGATCGTAGATTGAGTCATAAGGTCCATACTATCGACTTAAACAAAAACGGTGTGTCCAGATCAAGGACTAGAATAATTATTGGACCAGACTATGAGCAATTCTACGACAATGCGGAATTTGTCTTTTTCTTTTAAAGGTTATGGCGGTTGTTTTTTCATTTGAAATTGTGAAGCCGTGTTGTACTGAGTAGTTCTTTATTTTGTCGATTGCTTCTTGTAGTCGATTTGATACTTCTGTTGCGCTGGTGCCTGGGAGCGAAATTGCCAAGTCGTCCACATATAATGAGCATTTAATGGTAAGTGGTACTTGGAGAGTCAAATTGTTAATTGCTATTATAAAGAGGGTTGTGCTGAGCACACTTCTTTGTGGTACTCCTTCGTGTTGGCTGAATTGTTTAGACTGGGCTCCATGGAGATATATTGGGAATTTTCTATTGTTAAGGAAGTTTTTGATGAAGAGTGCGAGTGGATCTCTGATTTCTAGCTCGTGTATGTTATTGAGTATATGACGTCGCCAAACCGTGTCATACGCCTTGGCAATCTCAAAAAAGACCGCTGTGACAAACTTCCCTTCTAGTGTTGAGCGGTATTTTCTATAACCACATTGGTTTGAGGACAGAAGGTCGTTTGTTTCTAGATACCATTTCAATCTAGCATTGATCATTCTTTCTAATATTTTGAATAGGCATGGTCTTAATTCGTTGGGTTTAATGGATCCTTTTCAGGTTTTAACTAGCGCTTGACGCCAATCATCCGGGAAGGAGCCATTAGTCCAGATGCGGTTATAAATGTCCAACAGTAGCTCTAAGGCGTTTGAGTAGATTTTACTTATGATGAGGTTTCAGATTTCATCATTTCCAGGGGCTGTGGTAGGGCTTTCTTCTAAGGATGCTTGTAATTCGTTCGTGGAGAAAGGATTGTTGTACGGAAGGATTCTATTGGTTGAGAAGTCTAAATTTGTTGATTATGTTGCAATTTTCGGGGCTAAAAAGGTTTTGTTTTGAGATCCTTTAGAAATTAGAAATGGTACTGAGAGAATGCCCTATTATGTTAGCAACTCGGGTTTGATTTCTGATGGTATTTTCATTAATACAAAGGATAGGGAAGTAAATAAGGCTGCGGTGTCCTGAAATCTTTTTTATTCGTCGCCAAATTTTTGCGATAGGGGTATCTTTGTTAATTTTAGATACATATTGTTTCCAGGAGGCTCGTTTAGCTTCTTTGAAGGTCCTTCAGGGGATGTCAGATGCTCTTTTATAGTCCATGTAATTCTGTAACGTTTTAGTTCTTATGAAAATTCTATGAGCTTTATCACGTTTTCTTTTATCGTCTTGGTACTGCTGGTTCCACCATGGAGCAGTGCGCCTGCTGGTGTTGTGGTTAGTCTTTGGGATGTATTCGCGAACTACTTTCTGTAGTTCTGCCGTGAAGTAGCAGATATTCGCCTCTGGATTGGGTTGAAGTTTGGCTGTCGTCAATACAAAGGCGGTCCAATTTGCTCTATAATAATTCCATCGTTTCCTGGAAAGTGAGGTTCTTTGAGCAAGAAACTTAATCATTATTGGGTAGTGATCGCTACCACATAGGTCTGAGTAAACGCTCCATTGAGTTTCTGTGGGGAAATTAAGGGAGGTTAGGCTTAATTCTATGTTGGAAAATGTGTTGGTTTGTTGGTAATAATGTGTTGGGGTATTGGTATTTAGGATGTTGATGTATTGGCGCTCTATTAGGTCTGTTATGATGCGTCCTCAAGTATTTGTTTTCGTGTCGTTCCAGTAGTGGCTTCTAGCGTTGAAGTCGCCAAGGATGAGAAATGGCTCTGGTAGTTGCTCGAAGAGGGCTTCAAGGTCCTGGCGGTTTAGGGGCAGGTTAGCGGACAAGTATATAGAACATACTGTTATGAGCTCTAGACAATGTAGACGAACGGCTATGGCATTTAGGGGCGTGTTTAAATGGTATTGCGTGTGTGGGATATTTCGTCGTGTGTAGATTGCGTTGCCTTTGGTCGAGTCAGTTGTAATGAAATGACAATCATATTTGTTATTCAGATGCTGCTGAGGGTTTGAGTGCATAGTTTCGTTGAGATTCGAAGTTGGCCCGGTGGCCACGAATATTCCATTACAGGATTTGAGTTTGTTTGTCATATTCTTCGGTCTGTATAGGGTGGAGCTACCGGACTTTGTATAGAGTTTGTGTGTAGTTTGTTTCGACGTGCCTGGCATTATCGGGTTCTGTATGTTTTTGTCCGTATTGTTAGTTTTCTTAGTGAGAGGTTCCTTATATTTTACCTGTTGGTGCTGTAGCTTCGGTTTTGTGTTGTGATAGGTGCTTAATAAAGGTATTTCTCTTTGGCTAGCGGGCGAGTGTTCGTTGTGAACACTGTATTGATAGTGGGGCTGTACGTCTGGAGGCATTCTTATTGGTATCGAATTTCCTTGTTTATTGCCAATTCTTCTATATTTGTAGTTGAATATGTGGACCTTGGTGGAGAGGTTGGTAATCTATGTAGTGATATTTGGGAAAGGAGAGAGTCTTTTGGGGGCTTTGTACTTCTATTTTGTGTTGGTGTGCTTGAGCCATACGGTACTGTTTTCTCGGCTTGAGATGCCGGGCAATGGGAGTCTGGTTTCAGGGTTGCGGGCTTATGAATTTGTTGCGGAGGGGTGAGAGTAGCTCGCTATCGTAGCATATAGTTTCTGTGCTCGATGAGCTGTTTCTTGGGGTTACTTTAACTTCTGGGCTTTTAGTTGGTGAGGAGGAGTAAGTTGCAGATTTAGGGGATTCTTGGTGGCTTCTTTTTTGTGATTGCGCTTTAGGTAGGTCTGTTTCGGGGTGCTTAGTGGTTGGTGGTTCAGTTTAGACGTGGTGGGGTTTTAATTTTGGGCTTTCTAGGGATCCTAGGCTGTTTTCCTTAGATATTGAGGTTTTGTTGAGGGCTGTTAGGTCCAATGTTGGTTTGGAAGTTAATTCGGTGGTTGGAGCTTTGGTGGTGGAAGCAACGGTAGCATAAGTTGGAGTACTCAACGTTCTTCCTTCCTCGGCCATATCTTTTAAGGCTTGGTGCCTTCGGATGCCAAAACGGACAGTTCTAATCCGTACCTTCTGATGGAAGTTGAAGTGCGGACATGTTCGCTTGAACGTGTGGTGGTTATCTCCACAGTTAATGCATCTTTCCTTTGCTTTGCATTGTTCACTGTTGTGTCCCTTTTCGCTGCATTTAGAGCATAATTTTGGATCAGTTTTACAATATTTGGCCGGGTGACCAAACATCAGGCACGATCGTCATTGAAATGGAGTGGACAGTTCTTCCTGTATTCGAATTGTTGTTACTGCGAATCTGATTATTTCTGGGGTGGTTTGCTGTTTGAATGTTATTTTGGCGATTTTCAGCGGAGTTGAGCGTGTGGGCGATTTTCTCTCGAAGATGGACACAGAGTCTATTTGATGGCCGTCATCTTCAAACAGCCTTTGTATCCCTTGACATATGAAGGCCTCCCTACTTTTGGGTCCAGGCAAAAATCTGTTGGGTAGAACCGTACCTACTCTCAGGTTGTGATTATTTTTGTCCGTTGGTTTTATTTGATTATCACCTAAGGCGGTGAGGGCCAGTAGTTTTTTTGATATTTTGTTCTGACTTGGCTTTAACTGTAGCTTCTGTTCGGTCAGGATTGATTGAGAATTCTGGTTGTGATTCTCCTGTAACGAATTGTAGATGTTCTCGCAGTTCGAGTGCGCAGAATTGTTAATTTCTTGGGGTTTTGAGCGTTATGTATCTGGACCAACAAGCCGGTCCGAATATTATTCTGAGGTCGTTTATTTTCTGCTTTTTGCTGTTGTTTTTTTGTGGGGTTTTTGTTTGTTCATTTTGTAGAGTTGATGAGTCAATAATAGTATCCATGGCCAATAAGCGAAATTCAACACCCCTGTCCGTGGCGGCCCACACTGACCCCAAAAGGGGACCGGCACTACTGGACGCCTTTTACATGGCCCCGGCTGGTACCACTAGGCAGGGCGCTATACGCCTTCACGGCTACCCCTTGGGAGCCCCGGACCAAACCCACACATAGCCTGGTAGGCTGATCAGACTAGCGGATCAAGCTTGGTGAGAAACTTCTGAGTGGTTACGGTCACCACGCCTAACATCTTTACGTCGGAGTATTCGGCTGCGCGATAAAAATGAGCGCCGGGTCATGATCGGGGAGGTCCATGGGCAGGAGAAGAAGGGGCCAACAAAAGAGTAGAGAATGGGTGGTTGTAAAGCGACGACGGAAAAGCAGGGGCACAGTAAGGGAGAAGTGGTACAGGAGACGGAGATTAGGGGTTAGCGAAGGAAGGAAGAGGGGCTAAGCTGGGGCCGGACGGGGCGCTGAGGCCAGTCAGCACGGCAGCCAGGAAAGCAAATCGCCGCGCCCCTTACGGGGTGTGGGAGATTTACAAAGATATGCAAGGCGCCTGGTGATCAAGCCTATTGCTAAGCTCCGTCCGCTATAGAGGCGAAAACGGGGTCGCTGAGAGATATAAAAAGAAATGCATTCATCTTATGCATCTTTCCCCGGCGGAGTGAATGGTGCAAGTTAGGTTAGGTTAGGTAATCATAAAGAGAAAAATAAATAGGTTAAACATCATACAACGCTAAAATCTAAACAATCCAACCTAAGAATCATAACAAAAGAATCAACTTATAATCGTCAAGGAGAACCAACAAACTAAAACAGCCAGCTTTAACCTACCTAACACAGCAAACAACTTATAACCATTAAATAAAGCCATCAACCCCAAATAACCTGACCTAACTTTCGTAACATAGGAAATAAAACTATCAAATAAAATCAACAAACCATAAAGAATTGACGTAACTTTTGTCACACATTCTAATAATTCAAATGAATTTAGCCTTCTTCACATCAAACAGTTCCCAATAAACGAATAAATTTAAGCTGATTTAATTGTACATGTTAGACTAGATTGCTTAGGTTAGGAGTTAATTTGGGGATTATGCCCACCCTCAAATTTTTGGATAATTCATATATATATATATATATATATATATATATATATATATATATATATATATATATATATATATATATATATATATATATATTTAAAAACAATTGTTTTTAATGTAGGCAGTTTTTTCTGGGGCAAATTCCAAAAAGGTGCCTTTTTTTAGTCTATTGCAAGCACATTATATTGTATTATATATCATTTTTAAGTTAATTTCGAAATGGGGGTCCTCAGTGGGGGATTGCACCTTTCACCCTCCGCAATTTTTAAATACCTCGTAATATTCCTAATTCGAAAGCCTAACATTAGATTCGATCTCAAAAGGCGATTGCTAAATGTCGTTAGGCCTCTAGTTTTTCTACCGCGCGTTGCTTGACTTCAGACATATAAGCTTTTAATGATGGCGGCCAATCTATTTTCGTGATAACACCATAATTAGAAATTTGCCCACATTGAGTAGTGAAGAAGCTATATAAAGTATATCTACGATATACTATATATCGTAGATAGAGTATATCAAAGATAGACTCTATATAGCATTTGCGTCTTTTTTTTTAAATAGAGATATTTGTAACAAAGCGCTCTCAAAATTCGAGGGTGGGCATAATCTCAAAATTAGCCAAGTTAGGTAATAAATAAATAAAAAAATCCCTCATAAACACCATACAAAGCCATCAAACCTAACCTAAGAATCATGACAAAGCAACCAATTCTAAAACTAACAAGTCAAACAGATCCCAATTGCCAAATACACTCAACAAAAAAAAACTCCCTGACCTAAACTTCGTAAAAAATTCATAACAAACAACTTCTAACCATAAATAAAACCAACACACCTAACTTTCATCAGACTTCAAACAGCTCACAATAATCAAATAAAGGCAAATACCTAAACAACCTAAGTTTTAAAGAATAGAAAATTTCCTCAGAACCTTGACTACACCTACGAGTGAACCGCAATTGTACCCAATCAGTACCAATTATCCTTCAAAGATGACGACAATTTTGTTTTGATTTTCAAAACACTACAAAGAATGACAAGAAAGCATGTATTTTCTATACATAATTATAAGTGTACATTTACAGTTGCTCCAACTAGACAAGTCACATTTTTTTAACAAATATTTCGGATAAAATTAAGTTTGTACATTGGACATAATAAGAGATGAAATATAGGTAGAATTAGAGAGAAAATAGTAAGAGAGTAAAGTGGTTAAAGGGTGAGTTTAAAGAATAGATGATGTGTAGGAGACAGAATAAAAAGGTCCCTGGTGAAAGGGTAGCTCTGTCAATGTGTTAGTTTTGTGTGTTTTTTGGGTTGTATTTTCATTATTTAATAAACTATAATTTAAAAATTTATACTTTATTTAATTAAATCAATCATAGTTAATTTAATTAATGGTTACGATCTTAATGATCTTTGGGCATTCAAGCCTTTATTTTTGGCGGGGTTTTATTCCCGCTGAGTTTTTGAACAAGTTTTTATCATTTTCATTTAAAATGAATTTAAATTGAATTTAAAAAAGTGATTTGGGTTTTTAGTTTGCGTTTTGAAAATATTTTTTAATTTGTGATTTAATTTGTTAAAGGAACCTGCGCTTTACATTGTATGTTTTGTCGGTTCTGTCAAGTGTATTTCGGAGTCACGTCACCATCTGACTGTAATTTGCTACTTTTGAATGGTCGTACTTGTCGGTTTACTTCGATTTCTAAGTGTGTACGAGAGAACTAAGGGGTCAAGCGGGCGCCAATGGCTTGCCATATCTTCTTTACTCTCTCGTGGAGCGCCACGTTGATCGGAGATAATCCAACCGAATCGTGGAGCTCCCTCTGTCGTTTGTGTTCTCTTCTTCGGGTGTTTGTAATAAGTAAAACCGCTTTGTTTTGGATGACTTGAAGTTTCGCAATGTGGTTCTTGGCGCTCGCGTTCAACGGCACCGGGGGGTACAAGAGTCTCGAGCGAATGCACGCATTGAATATCTTGAGTTTATTTGAGCGAGTTAGGTCACGGAACCTATAAAACTCCCTCAAATCTCTCTTGCTATTCGCCACTGTCCGCCCGATATGACTCTTGTAGCCCCCTGTGGTGATTTTGAGCCCCAGAACCGTCCCTTCCGGGCAGTAGGGGATTCTCTCCCCCTCTATCCGTATATCGTTGAAGGTCTTGCGAAACATGGGAATTATTTTGAATTTCTGGGCATTGGTTGATATCTTCCATTTCTTCTCGTAAGAGTTGATGTCAGATATCTCCCTAGCCGTGTTTCTCGCCATAAATTCCCTGTGAACGTAAGCGGCGGTACAAATTGGCGATATATCGTCAGCGAACTGGACGTATATCGTACCTTCGGAGAGAGGTTGTGGTAAGTCGCGTGTATAAATGTTGTATAAAAGGGGACTGAGGCAGCCCCCTTGTGGGACCCCTGATTCGAGCTCGAATTCGGGGCCTTTGTGTTCTCTGATTTGTATATATGCTCTCCTCTCCATTATGTAATCGCATAGAATCCTCTCAAGAATGAGGTTGAGGCCTACTTGAAGGATCTTAAATTGTAGGCCTCTCTTCCAAACCTTATCAAAAGCTTTTTTGACATCTCGGAGCACCAGGTTGGCATGCCTTTTGTCTGCCTTGATCTTCGCGAGCTTTTCCGTGATAACGGCTAGAGCCGTATCAGTCCCTCTTTTCCTTCTGAAGCCGTGTTGTTGCTCTTTATGCAAGTTGGCTTCGTCGAGAAAAGAGTTGACCCTATTTGCCAATATCTTCTCGAAGACTTTGCCAGCAAATTCTAAGAGAGATATCGGCCGGAAGCTGGCAGGGCAGTCCGGGGGCTTTCCCGATTTGGGAAGGAAGATCATCTTGGCCACTTTCCACTGATCGGGAAAATAGCCCGTGTTCAGAGCGTCATTCATGATGTTAAGAAGCCCACTCAGAACATTAGGCGGGGCCTTGATGAAATTCTCCCTGGTCAGCCCCGTGGTACCCGGTGCTCTTTGACGAAAGGATTTTAGTGCAACGGAGAGCTCTTGGGCAGTTAATTTACTCCCATAGCCCTCCATAACTCTTTCCTGCGACACACAATGATGAGGGGAGGTTTTATGTATTTGTGTGTTTAGCTGTTGGATTATGTCATTTTCGAAATCGATGTCGGATAAAATTAAGTTAACTACGAAATAATTGTTTATGTTTTGGAAATCATCGGATAGCCTAGCCCTTTATGCCCGTATGTGACGAATTCGTCACATAGAAAATAAAGGCTTATAGCTAGAGAAATTCCATGCGTGGAGTCTAGCAAACTAGTGCGACGAGTACAAAACATTTCTGTTTAGGTTCGCACAAGGGTTGCATCAGATTTGTACGCAGTTTACCACTAACTACTAATCATTTAATAGAAACTATAAATGTAATTAATATGTTTGCTATTTTTAAAAAATAATTCAGGGCAAATAGGACTAGCAATGTGCCGCTAGGCTTTGCTGCGTTGTTACCATCAAACAATATTTTTCCGCACAGGTTATAATATTATTTATAAGGATAAATAAAAAAGCTAATTGTCAATGCGAATATTTTTGCGATATCCATAATTAAAATTGAATAAATATGTATATAAAATTAAATAAACGAGAAAAAATTGGGGTAAATTTAGTAATACTGTTTTGAAACAAAACCGTGTCATAATGTTTCAACTTTAAGGCTTGTAATAGCCTAATAACGCAAACAAACTCACAAAATTTAATATATTTTATTGGTAAATGTCCTATCTAAATGCACTCAAAACATTCAACCTATTATCAAAAACTAATATATTAAATTGTCATTCTCAGCGAAACTTTGCGTAAAGTAACATGACTAATTAAAGTAAGTATCATTTGCTCAAATTAGTCATCGTCTCATGTTTTCAAAATTTTTCGGACAAAAGTAAGTTAATTATGAGATATTCATCATCACTAACTCTATAATTGTATAACGGGATTTTTGAAGATAGGTGAAAAATTAATAAATGGGTTTTTTTTTCTTAGTGGACAAATGACTTGTAATTTTATTCAAGTTATTTCTAATAATTCTTTTATAATATTAAAAAAAAACAAAATGGTGAAGTTCAGAAATAAATATAAGTATCGAAATTTTGTGAAATATTTAAAACCCAAAGAATTACAAATGGTGAAGTTCAGAAAATTTATTTTTATATATCTTCTTCGATAACTATATTTTAGCAACATGATATTTTGAAAGGAGGGAAATTTAGTTTAGAGTTCCTTTTTAAAATTATAATAATTGGCGAAGTTCAGAAAATTTATAAAAATTTAACCATGGCTGCTTTTTTTTCGATTTTAAATTCTAGTCTTAGTAGCGAAGCGCAAGCTACCCCAATATGGGGGAGTGGCGAAACCATTGCCTGGTTATTTTTATGTTTTAAACTCCTCGAATAGTTTTAGATGACTGCCGCTAGGCTTTGCTATGTTGTATTGCCAAGTAATAATATTCTTCATAATAGGTTAGGTTGGAAAATTAATTATAGGGATATAAAAAATAACCATATCTTAATACGAGTGGGGGCAAAAGGGAACCCTACACTATTATCACGTTCGATTGTGACAAGCTGAATCGGTGCGTGCCGGTTGGTATTGAAAATACGTCAAGGCTTTCGTGCCATTTCCGCGGAGGAGCTACTGCTGCCACCGCATTCGGCATACAAATTGATCGTGCAGATGTGCAGCTTGTGTGGCTTACCTGAAATCTAGACAAATACACGATAAGTTCCTATTATGGGAAGTTTATGAGTGTTGCGAGCCACATCCTGCTTCATCGCCATCTTCTTGAAAAAGAGGTCCTAGCCGTTTAGGCTGAGGACCGGATCTTTTTCTAAGAGACTAAGGATTCGGCCTTATCGCGCTCCGCTCGACCTGGGACATCCTACGCCTCTGAGGTAAAAAAAAAACAACCACTATCTGCTCCTGGCCCCCTCCGGGCTTATGAGCACTGCAGCTTCAAAACCCCTTCAGTTGGTTATACCCCCCTCCCCGCCTCCCGCCACCACGAAGTGCCCTCCTGGTATAGTTGTCGAATCCGCTGGCTGACGCCCCAACTCCGGGTAAAACCATGACTCCCCTCCCCCAATATGACCGCTTCACATCAGCCTCGCAAGCGATTAACCACACCGAAAGTAGTCGTGAGACCGTCTCAGGGTAATTCTAAGTCTGGCACTTGAAAGGAGGAGAGAACCAAGGAAACCTAGTTACACCTGGAGGGGAGATATACTTTTATTTCTGCTTAAATTTCACCATCAATCGAATTCGATTCGGTGGATCTCTGTCGCACCGTGACACGGTCGCCGAGTCCCTTTTTCCTCACCGAGATTTGAATGGTAACCACCAACTCTAGGAAGACTACACGATCATTTCATGGAGTCAGATCCTTGCCCACCTAATCGAGAGTTGAAGATAAGTGTCCTTAGTGTGGGATAGTTTACGCATCACTATTCGAGAACCGTTTCTTTTACCTGTCTCGACCTGTTCCTGTGCTCTCCGGATACACAGCCTTATTTTGTGTGGGAGGTGGTCAATGACCTTTATGCTAAATTACACTGTCCTATCCCTGGTTACACTGCCACTTTGGAGCCGTGCCAGTGTACACGGATGATTTCAAATCCAAACAGGGAGGAGACTTTCGTACCGTATCCCCCATGTTTGAAGTCGACAGGCTCTATCAGGCCCTGCGGCTATTTTCACGGCCGAACTGGTTGCCCTACACCCTTTTCTACGCGAGATCACGCATCTTGCCCGGTTCGAAAACCGGATCGTGATCTATTGTAACTCACAAAGCGGCTCTTGGGGCACTGAAATATCCACACACCCTGGTTTGTTGTATCCATTAAGTCATGGCTACTGCAAGCTCGGAGGATTTCGAGATGATCTTCTGCTGGGTTCCTTGACATTGAAGGATTGCGGGAAATGAATACGCTGATGAGGGCGCCAAACAGTTTATAAGGACTGGGTGACAAGACCAGCGCTTCGCTCTTCCCTAAATGACTATATGGAAGGAACCAGGTCAACCCTCCGGGCTACCTAGCAAAGTAGATGGGAGACGGCCGATAGAAACGTTAAAGTTGCGTGCCATTGCGCCACGACTGTTCCCTTGGACCTACCCCCAAATGCCTCAACGGCTTCAGGTCGCTTACTAATGGTCTTCGAATTTGGAACACTCGCGTGAAACACCGCCATTTGATGGAGTGCTTCCCTCTACTTTACTGCGACGACTGCGTGTCTCCCGGACTGTTTGGCACATCTTGTTGAGCGTCCCAGTACTTTCAGTGACTATATATACCCTTGGGTGCCTTAAAAAACAACAAATCGCTTTCAACACTGAAAAAAATAACAATAATGATGTCATTATATATTTAATTTATCATTAGTTTTGTTACTTTTCTTATCTCCTCATCAATTACAATTATTTTTTTTTAATTCACAGGGTAGAGTGCTCAAATAGCCAGTAGGCGGAGAGGAGAATGCTTGAGTTATCCCCAAATTTCTTTGTATATATATATATATATATATATATATATATATATATATATATATATATATATATATATATATATATATATATATATATATATATATATAATATATATATATATATATATATATATATATATATATATAGTGTCCCATACCATACCCAGAATCTCAGCTAATTTGTTAAAAAGTTGTAAGTTTTGAATAAAGTTGCAAAACGTTTCTCGAGAACAATGATCTCTCCTCCCTCATTTGACAAAGAAATATTTTATAATGAATTAATTGCTTTATTGAAAATGTACTTATTTGTATACACTTTTGAATTGAGTACCAATAAGCTGAAATAGACACCATATTGGAGAGAAGGCAATGTTACCCTAAGGGCTATCTAAAAGGATCAAATTGCATTAAATTCGAATCAAACAAGTTTAGAATCTAAAGGTACACATGGCATAATCGTATGAACGTATGCCCACTAAATTAATGCACATGCATGACAAGTCTTTATGTTCGCCACTTATTAGCACTGGAAGAAGAAAAATATTTAGCATACGGATGAAATTACACGTATGTGTGAGTAATCGTAATAATGGGCTTACCTCTACGCACACTCTCTCTCATCGTCATCATCATCATCACCATCACCATCACCGTCATTATCATCAGCAGCTTATCCATAAAGTGGGACCCACGCATCGACACCATTTAGAGACCATTTTTTGTACACAATTAAGGTTGACTCCCTTAAATTGACTTGGTGTCCGCACGTGTGTAAGTGTAGCATGGGTAACTATACTGCAGGTAACATCTGTGGGGTTATTAGGTGCCATTTCGGCTCCAACGCTCCAAGTTGGACCTGCGACTATAGATCTTCGGCCCATTTTCGCTTCCTCCATCTTCACCACTTTGAAGATCTCTTTTAAAACTTCCGGTGGTGATGCCCTCGTTGGTTTTCATTGCTTAGTTTTAAGTAACAACAATACTCAAAAGCTCTCTCTTACACATGCCCTCGTTGAATTCGCTTTTTTTACCTTTAATCAAACCCAAAACTATTAACATACCCAGTCGTGGGCAAAGGTTTTGCCCGAGGCAAATTTTGAGGTCGTTAAGCTTTATTGCTTCAGATAATTTAACTACATCATTCACATATTCCCTTGGGGCATTCGGGAGGAGGGGAGGGGGGAGGCACTCAAATTGAAAGTGATGGAGAATTCTGTCTGAGCTTGCACGTTCAGGCTTCCAGAATCCCTAGGCGACCTAGATGAAGCCTGAGCTCACCACAACATACAAGCTCAGACACTACCCTACACCACCGCCCAGGGACGCTACAAAGACTCGGTAAATAAAAAAAAAGAGAGAATAAAAAGAAGAAAACCCCAACATACAAAACCTGAACCAAATACGAATAGAACTGCAAAATAAGAATTAAATAATAATAATAATAATAATAAATTAGTGTATTAAAGCCTATTTAATACCTTCTTTTACATAATTCTCCTTGCAAACTTTTTGGCGCAGATGCACTCGTTAATTTTCGCTGATTAGTTTTAAGTAACAATTTCAGTGACTTGAGTTCATTGTCTTTCGCTATGACAACGGAGTGTTCTCAATGCCGGGAGGAAAAAAAAGATCATGTTGCACGAGACAATCAATTTGCAAACCATCATGAAACTTCTCAAAGACGAGGGAATTCTGTTTTGCAAATATTGCGAAACGAGTGTTTCTACAACAAAAAGTGCCTCAAGTTGATCAACATTTACAAACAGGTAAGTGCAAAGAGAAAAGTATATAAGAGTAATTAATATGATCGATCACTGTCTCCCCTACAATCAAGATTATTTTTGTTGCCAAATTGAAGAATCTGGAAGTTATCCATTTATATATAAGTTCAACATAAATAACCAGAAGGAATCTACCATAAGAAACTATTAGGTTGTCAAGAAATATATATATTTTTTAAAGAGAAAATAAAATCATTTTTTTATACCGCCCAAAATATTATTGAGCAAAATAGTTTCCATCATTATCGCCAATGTTCTTTCTTTTCGTTTTACTAAGTACTGGATTCAAATAATATTCAAACATCAACTTTTCTTATTTTCATAGTTTTTTTGTACATTCTCCCAAGTTTCTTAAGCCACAAAAGACGAAAATCACAACTATTTTGACCTAGGATGTTGGGAGGCATTGCCGCATGGAGGTTTAAATTTTCTGCCTTGAAATCAGCCAAAAGCACCACTTTCGGGGTCCCTTGAATATTGTTTTGCACTAAAAAATTTAATCTAAAAAAGATAGAGCAACAAAGTAGGCGCCAAACTAAAGTGTTTTTAATCTTCTGTCTAGCTTTTTATTTTAATGATCCTAGCGTGTGCGTGTGTGTCTGCCTGTTTATGTGTCCGTCTGTGCATTTAAAAAAAATGTGAACTGATTTTTTCTTCTTGCACACTAATTTTGAATGTGTTGTGAAATAAAAAAAATTCTCGCAAACTATCTTAATTTTGCGAACAAGCGACGCAGACCCTGACAAAAGACGCCCGTAGTGCAGATTTTTGCTAGCATACAATAATGATAGTTTTGGAATAAGAATTGTTACATACAAAGATTTCAGAAATATCAGAATATTCGTTTTCTCAAACTCAAGGAAAACAAAGCGCCTTGTTCGGGACACAAATTTGAGATTAAAATTTTGTCACAAGTCTAATCGATCAAGAAGTGAAAGCATAACACGATGGTTAATTTCATAATGACATTTACAGTCTGTTGTTGAAAGTTTGTTTCTTGAAGCTGTCAAAGCGGCGTCTGTTGAACTCCGCAGCTTGAAGGAGATATTCCCTTTGCTTGGCATCTGTTTTTATGATATTTGCAAAGTCGCTCATCATATTGACACTACGTTTACCAATGTCATGCACCGCTTTCAGATTCTTAACATCGTCCAACACTTTTCTGTAATACTCTTTCTGTAGACAAGACGTGATAGGTTCCAGAAGCCATAGAGATCGAAAGTTCAGTGTCTAGCAGGAAATGTGATTCTGGGCCAATGAGATCAACTAGGGTGGTCTTAGCTGTGACTTTCTGTAATAGATGCTTTTCTGCTCTGAAACTCTCTGGCTTCTCAGGACTATGCAACTGGGCAGCAATGTCGTACTTCAATGTATCACTCAATCTACTGCTAAACAGGAAAAATGGCAAGACTTCCTGCGTCAGGTACCATGTGTGGTTTTTCATCTTATTAAGTACTACATCGGCAAGCTCAGGGTTAGTTTCCTTGTACTTCAGCATGTCCGGTATTAAACTTAGATTATTCACGAGAGCATCTGAAACAGACATTGACATCCATACATGAATGTAAAACAGCGCAAGGAAAGTGTTGAATCTTCCAAGCTTTGATACAGTCTGCGTCGTACTCGATTCGATCTGCAAACTGCAGCATTTTCATAGAGTACTGGTTTATGTCCAACCATCTAGCCTGAAGAATGGCAACTGCTCGACTCTATTGAATACTTCTAGGATGCGTTCCTTCAAGAACAATGACTGACCGTTCAACCATTTCGTTGTAGTCAGCTCTTGAAAGCCTCTCTGTTGTTAGAATGTGTTGGAGTATTTCTTAGCTAGCATCTTTAGATTTTCCTCGGACAGGTTTGTCCAAACATACTTCAGATGCTCCAACTAGGGATTATCTGGCCCCTTGTCCTTTTCAAACAACTTCTCTCAAACTTCTCTTACTAGGATTTCCAGGATGTGATGTCGACAAGCCAGATGAATCACCTTTTTTATTCATAGCCATTTGAGAGATCATCTATGAACTGCACTGTTACTGGAGATAGTGTCGAAAGCAAGAGAGGTGACATTATCTGTGAGTTCTCACATCTCCAGTAAACCCATTGAAGCCTCAGCCTGAGCTGTACCAAAAGAATTGTCGATGATAGGTATTCTCAATAACTTTCCTTCACCGTAAGAAGATGAGCTAGACACTAACACAGTGTGAGGCAGCTACAGCGGGTTTTTTTTCACAAAACCTGGATATGTGACTATAACTAATATTATTCCACGACAACATTCTGTTGCAACGCGTCGTTGAGGTTAAGATGGCGAAGTTATCCCGATCAACTCTCTAACTTTCAAGGGGGCAGAAACCATGTCAGTAACTTGATTGTCTGATAAACCAAGACTATCATCTGCACTGCACATGACATCACATTCCATGATATTCCTTGGAAATTTCAAAGTCACATCCAGGATGAGGTTGATTGTTATATCTTTTTCGATATGACGTCGTGCGTTGTCATGTTGAAAGAGCACTCTTCTTGAATGATTTATGATGACCTTCTCTTCAAGTGTCGTATGTAAACAATACCACTGAACACAGTAAACCTGTTTGATTATACTATGTTTTCTATTAATAAGTTCAAAATGGATTATTCCATTCATATCCCACCAAACGCACAATATATTCCGTGGATAAGAGCTCTGTTTCGTCTAAGGTATTAGTTTATTTCCCAAGATTAATCCATTGTCTAGAACGTTTAATATTATTGTATACAACTCACTTTTTATCTCTCTCTCCAACGAATCACCTGGAGAGAATAAAGATGTCAACATCACAAGAGGTCGAAACAACATTAAAGAAATTTTTCAGATCTAAGTCTAACGATTCTTACAAACCTGGTATTGAAAAGTTAGTAGAAAGATACAACTAGTGATAGAAACTGATGGAAACTATATTACTCAATAAATAAAAAATAAATAACCCCAATGAGTTGTTTGATTTCTATCAATAAAATAATGATCAACATGAAAAAAAATTGCCATATTACTTATGAGATGACTTAATATATATTGTGGGGACAGAGAAAAATTAACAATCGCTGTCCCCATTTTCGTCCTTCATTACAACCACTCATCATTTCTACAGTAAAGGGTGACTATCCGGAATGTTGGATTATTCTCAGACAAGTTTGTGGAAACTTCTTTTCGTGCCATTTCTGAAGCCTTAAGGAGATTTAGCCTGAATTCTCTGTTGTCTATTTGAGGTATTTTTACGATTCAATTTTTTTTTTTTTGGGGGGGGGGGGGTAAGTAAGATTCAGTCATTTAAAATAATTTAAACTTATAAAAGCGATATATTTGTGGAATCAAGAATTTAAAGCCTCACTGTAAATATTTCCAAATTAATTATTTTTTTTTGTGTGTGTAGTTAGTGGGCTGGTCGGCCATTCATTATTTTTATTTTATATTCTGGTGCCTGGATATTTTTTTCAATTATTGTAACTTTGGGAGAGAGTTCAAAGAGTGCAAAGAGCAGCGAATGAAAAAAGAGGATATGAGAGGTTTGTTTCTTTTTGCTCAGGCTGGTTCAGACTCGGTTAGGGAGGCGAACAAATGGAGAAATTTGTTCTTGTTATTTTTCATTGCCTTTGGGTATGAAGATTTTTGCCAGTTTTGAATGGTTTTGAAAATGCGGTTGCCGCGTGGTGGACCACTCTGCCCATCACAGCGTAAAGTCACTTGTTTGTAGATGATCCTTCTTTTCTTCTTGGGGAAACCCTTAATAAATTTTCTTAGGCTACGTTCCACTTTCTCTTTTTTTCTATTTTCCTCTATTCCCCTCTGATTTTGTCTCCATTCTTTTTCCTATTTCATTTTCTTTGCTGTTTTATATATATATATATATATATATATACGAGAAGCGGTCAATAGGTTTTGCAATTCGGATATGAGGAAAAGTGTTTTATTATTTTTCAATATAACTACCCTCGACTTCAATGCACTTTCGCCACTTGTCCTGAGGCTTCGAATTCCCGACAACCAGAAATCTCCCGACTGCTGTTCAATCTACTCCTGGACGGCGAGCTGGACATCTTCATCGTCCCCAAACCGGCGTCCACGCAGTGCAGCCTTGAGCTGGCGGAATAAAAAGTAGTCGCTGGGGGCCAGATCTGGATTGTAGGGGGGATGGTTGAGCTCCTTGAATCCGCACTCGCGGAGGGCAGATTGTGCAACTCTGGCCTCCGAACTTTGACGACGTTGAAGTTGATCATGGGGCGTGAGGTTTCTAGGGACCCAGCGGGCACAGACCTTGTTCATGGTCAAATTGTCGTGGATGATGTTTATAACACTCCCATGTGATATTCCAAGTTCTCGCTCGATTTCTTGGACCTTCACCCGTCGATTTTCGAGGATCATCCTCTCCACACGGGCCACATTGTCCTCGTTGGTCACGTCTGATGGGCGTCATCTTTATGGAACTCACGACCATGGCGGAACTCCCTATTCCAGCGAGCAATGGTTGCATAGGAAAGGGTGGTGTCGGTGTACACTGCAACCATGCGTTCATGGATCTCTTTTGCATTCTTGCCTTCCTTGGTCAAAAATTTGATCACTGCGCGGTGCTCAACCTTCTCCATTGTTGAAAAATTTGTAACTGACGATCTGCGATCAACTACTGCTTCTTAAATAGACGAGGCAGGAGCGTGCGGCTGCAGGTCCTGACTTGTCATAACTTGTCCTAACACCCCCACAAACAGCCATCCCCCTTCCTCTGTTTTGCCCTACCGATTCGCAAAATTTATTGCCCGCCCCTCGTATATATATATATATATATATATATATATATATATATATATATATATATATATATATATATATATATTTATATATAAAGGGTGTTCCAATAACTTGGACAGATTTTAAATGTGAGTTAAGTTTAAGCGTCTAATGATTTTTTATTTTTCTTCCAGATTTAACAACTTCAGTCTTTGGCAATTTCAACCATGGAAAGATTAACAATCGAACAACGTGTTAAAGTTATCGAAGCCTATTACGAAAATGGACATTCAAACAGAAACGCATTTCGGGCAATTCGGGATTTTTTTGGTCAATATAATCGACCATCCGAGAGTGCAATTGGGAAAATTGTTTGTAAATTCAAACAAACGGGGTCGGTGACAGATATTAAAATGCCATTGCGTGCTCGTTTACGCCGTTCAGCTGAAAACATTGCTGCAGTGCGCGAGAATGTGGCCGAAGATCCAGACACCTCTATTCCTCATCGCGTGCACGAATTGTACCTCTCCACAACAACGTTACATCGAACTTTGACAAAAGATTTGTCTCTACACGCTTACAAAATTCAATTGACACAAGAACTGAAGACTGCTGACCATTTGAAGCACCGTGCATTCGTCAATTGGGTGCACGAGCAAAGACAAGCCCATGATGAGTTTTCGCAAATAATCATCTTTAGTGATGAAGCCTATTTTCATCTTGGTGGATTCGATAATATACAGAATTGTCGCATTTGGGCTGATGGAAATTCCAGGAAGATTGCTGAAAAGCCACTGCATCCACAAAAGGTCACTGTTTGGTGTGCATTTTTTGCTAGCGGAATCATTGGGCCGTATTTCTTCGAAAATGATGCCGGAAATTCTGTTACGGTGACAGGCGATCGATACCGTGCCACGATAACTAACTTTTTATGGCCTGAATTGAATTCTATGGATGTCGAAGATTTGTGGTTTCAACAGGACGGCGCCACATGCCACACAGCCAATGCAACAATGGCTTTATTGAATTAGAAGTTCCCAGGTTGCATCATCTCTCGAAACAGCGAGGTCAATTGGCCACCACGATCGTGTGACTTGACGCCTTTAGATTTCTTCCTTTGGGGGTCATCTCAAAAGTAAGGTCTATGCCAACAACTATTCAACAGCTGAAGGATGAGATAATAAGGCATATTGGTGAGATCGAGGAGAAACTATGCAGAGACGTCATCAAAAGTTTTGACCATCGAGTGGAGGTGTGCCGCCGAAGTCTTGGCGGACATTTAGGCGATATTATTTTTTACACATAATTGCTATGACTCAAATAACATGATTTAATAGTGAAATCAATAAATTTTCACCAATAACACTGTTTTATTTACTGCTAACTTCGATTCGTCTTAATGGAAGAAGAAACATATTCCAAATTAGGGATTATAACGATAAGTAAACCTTATATTAAAAACAAATTTCATTAATAATGAAGCTGTCTAATTTGAATAAACCGTCACTTGAGTTCAAATTAATTTCTTGAGAGAATTTAATGAAGGGAGATTCAACTAAATTTCTTTCGATAACATTTGGGCAAAGAGAAAAATTGACTTCGCATTAGGGCAATCTTGTCGATGGTTTAAGGTAGACTAATGCATGAAAGTGCATTTGAAGATTGCCCAGTCCGACAACTGTTCATAAGTTGTTTGATTCTAATGTCAAAGCCTTTGGTTGTCTGACCGATGTGGAGAATTTTTAATTAACAGGCTACTTAACTTGGAAATATTACATGGAACTATTTTAATATTAAAGTGTTATAACAATTTGGGAACATGAGACATGTGGTCATTGTAAGGAAGCATTAAAATATTGTTCCACTGAATGACTGCTTATTTTTTTCCGTGACCTTTTGGCCGAGTGTAAAGAATCCTTTACGAAATATGTAGAGTATTTTAATTTTTCTCCAATACCCTCTTTAAATTCAAACTCACCATCAATCTATTCCGGATCACAAACTCGAAGAGCCCGCAAATATAAACCAATAAAAACTGATGTTTTTAGTTCTTTAGGGATGGTTAGAAGAGAAATGAATATAAAAAGGAACATGGGCGAAAATGGTGAACGATGCACCATCGTATCTCCAAACGTCAATTTGCTATCTTTTTCTAATTTGTGAGTGAACTTAATAGAGTGTGTGGGATTATTGGGAGCATTAAGGAAATTATTTACGTTACACTCCATGGGTCAAATGCAAAAACACCATCGACATACCGATAACAAATAGTGTTTCTAGGGAGGATGGGAGGAAGGAGTTGAAATTAAAAAAATTCCATGTAAAGACAGGTCAATAAAGGGGAGAGTGGGTTTTTCATGGCCATTCCATATCGTTAGAGATACCATTTCCCATTAAAGCTAAATGAACAATTAAGAATGCAAAGTTTCATTATGTTCAGGCAAACATAAAGAGAAAAAAAAATTAGTTCATAAGCAGGTAATTCACATGAACTTGTGAATAGGAAGAAAACAATGAAACTAATAATCTTAAATTAAGGGTATGAGACTTAAGTTTGCCAATGGAATCACAATTATTTTTAATATGAACGGAGGATCGGTTTTCTATTAGAGGGCTAAGTGGAGAAACCAACCATTTCGATGATTTATAAGACACAGATCTACAGAACTAATGATTGAACGCATAAGTATATTCTCTTTGTGGGTTTTGGAAAATCATGTTTTTACAGTTGTATAAGATGGGGAAGATTTGTTGTAAACAACATCCAGACGATGTTTAATTTCACTTGGGCTAACACATTTCTTACTGAGAAATTTAATCCCCGCTCTATACTCACTATTTGCCATCTTCATAGAGGATGTTGTTGACTGCAGACTATTTTTTTAAATAAAAAAAGAATCATATATACATTTAGATGACGCAATTTTGACTCACCCTCTTGACGAGTAAAAACCTGCATTGGCATATTTGAATGAAATTGCAAGATTGCATCATTATGAGTGCGAGAACGCTCGACTTTTCCCGGTGCATTATATATATATATATATATATATATATATATATATATATATATATATATATATATATATATATATATATATATATATAATTACGGCCCACTTTTTAAACAATATTTACCATCTCAAATTTAAATTCCCTACTGTTTGTAAAGATATCCGTTACATAATCTTTCCGGATCTGGGTTTTTAAATAAAAAAAATTCGAAAGAAATTACATCTGTATTAAATAAATTCTTTTTCCATACCGACTTTAAGTTTATTTTCAGAAATAGACACCACATAGGATTATACTTTAATTGTAAGGACAGAATCCCACCTGAAGCGAAGTGCACCGTTATTTATGAGTTTACTTGCCCCAATTGTAAACTGTTGAGATACATAGGCAGTACGGAGCGCTCGCTGAGGGCGAGGTTCTGTTCCCATTTGGGTGTTAGCCACAGGACAGGAAAGGTTCTCTCTACGAAACAATTCTCACCTGTTAGGCTTCACTCTATTAATTGTAAAACTGATATCACAATGGACGATTTTAAAATCTTGAAAACCACCCCTGATCGCATATCATTAAGGATTCTTGAATCCATGTATATTAAATACCTTTCTCCTTCCTTAAATTCTTCTTCTTCTTCTCACCCACTACTTCTACTCTAAACAAAAATATTACCAACCTCCTAACCTTCTCTTTCTTCTTACACTCCTCGCCCTTTCTCCCCAGTTATCCTCTAACGGCTGATTGTTTAAGGTTGGTTTATCCGGATGTGTTTCCTGTGTTTCCTCAATCGTTAATTTTTTAACTCTCATCATAATAATCCAAAAATATCAATTACCTGGAAATTTTCGCTATCCCCCCCCTTAATAAATATTAAATACTTTCCATAAATTCATCATTTTGATTGTCTGTTAAAATCTTAAATTGTTTGTCTACTCCACGAATTGTATTTTCCAGTCCCCGAAGATGGGTGAAAAGTTCACCTGAAACGTTGTATCTATCAAGAAAATGAAATGAATTTCCCTTTATACGTCCTTTCGTTCATCCTTCAAATTAAATTGAAGCTCCATAGGAGAAGCCCTAACCAATAATATATATATATATATATATATATATATATATATATATATATATATATATACGGTTATATCAGGATAATAATAAGAATTCCTTAATCCGTTAGAAAAGTCTCCTGGAGTTCCTCAAACCTCTTCAGGAGCGCGACATATACGACAAGGTAATCATTCATTTCTCTAAAGAGAGAAATTTCAAGAAGCCTTCTGTATAGGCTAACGTTTAACTTCAACCTAAAACGGAGGAATGTGATTTTTTCCCTGTGGATCTTCGCATTTTCTAATATTTTTTTTTATATAGAATGAACAATAACGTTATAGTCAATGCGGTTAGGTAAAGGTAAAACTAAGAATTCCTTAATCTGCTAGAGAAGTCTCCTGGAGTTCTTCATCCCTCTTCAGGAGCGTTAAGGGTTGAAGAACTCCAGGAGACTTCTTTAGCGGATTAAGGAATTCTTATTATTACTCTTGCCTAACCGTATTCACTAGAACGTTATTTTTCATTTTATCATGTATGTATATATTATCTTGGCAGTTATGCGGAAATAACGATCCAAGCATAAAAATTAGCAGTAGTTGGCAACTCAAATAAACTCCACCCAAATTCCTGGAACTCTGTTTAAGAGGACTGTAATGCACAAAGTTATTTTTCATGATATTACAAAATATGTACCATGTCTGATACTGACAGACGACATTTATACAGTCGAAAAACAACAACAAATATATTTAGAAGTGTCACCACAAAGATATATTTAGAAGTTACGGGCGAAAGGGGGTGGATAATTTAACAGGGAGAAAGCCCCTGATACATCTGAAACTTGGGTAAATGGCTTTCACTCCCGTCCCCAGTAAGGTGTTGTCTGGTGTAGCCATGGGTCCGCATGCCGATGCTGACATATGAAGGATTGCATGTCATCCAGGCACATATACTCGCAGGAACAACCGTTGCTCTATATCATTTTCACTTCCTCCCTTACAAATGTCTCCTTACAAACTTTTTGTGGTAGATACCCTCTTTGTTTTTTAAGTTAAATGTAATCTACTCCTGCCTGAGTTCTTGTATCTTTGATGTGTGTTAGTTCTATTAGCTCCGAGGAAAAGAGGACTTCGTATTCTGTGAATTATGAAGTTTGAAAATAGCCGAGAAATTTATTGGTTCTCAGACAAACTCCCGAAAACGTTGCGCAAGGCTCATCGGTAATCTGAATTAGTGTATTGAAATTTGAATCAAGTTGAGAATGGGTTTCAATGGTCATTATAAAGCAGTAAAAACTGATTTTTTAGTTCTTTGGTGGTGATTAGAATAAAAATGAATATAAGATGGAACATTGGTAGGCTTCCGATAGGCAGAAAACTTAACCTTGTGGCCTAGGGAAAATGAACTTGGTGTTGACAAAAAATAAACAAATGCCCTTCCTACTTAACCGATGAAAGTTGAAGGAAAACTTACTTAAAAAAAAAATCACCATATAAATTAAAATTAGAGGCGAAAGTTGAGAATAGCGAGGTAGAGTTGGAAGGGATAAGATAGATAAGCAGGTTTTAAAACGTAGCTGAAAGGAGTAAGTAAGGACGGGGCTTTGATTGCTCTCCGCTGTGTTCAAACGGGCGTTTTCTCTTTGTTAATTTGAAACCCGCCCTCGAAGTGGGTAGGGACCTTTATAAATGCACCCGAATGTACTCTAAAAGTCAAACCATCGTTAAGTATAATATATCCTTATTCAAAGGGAGGAGCAGAACCTCGGAGATCTGCCTACAAATCCAGGGAGGAATAAACCTATGGAAGGCTCCGCTTGAAAACAAGGCCCAGAGATCATAACTTGAAGGCAAAACATCAGCTTTCTGATGTTATTCTTTTTTTTCGTAAAAACTTGTTCATGGGTATGTGAAATATGCCCTGACACTATCAATTTAAGGGCAATGACCTGCATTATATGTATTAAGTAATCTTCATTGGATCATGAGGGATTTATTTATAAATTATAACAAAATTCCAGTGTAAAAAGTGCTTCGGCATCTCTTAATAGAATTGGAATTTAGGTAACCATCGATTCATACAAATGGAAGTCCTTTCTAATCTTATGCTCATGTCGGTGTGTGTGTGTGTGTGTGTGTGCGAAGGTGCTGATGATCCCTCTAGAATATCAAAAGAGTAAAAAAGTATCTTTTTTTTCGAGCAAACAACGAAACTGTCTTCGGCAACCTTACAGTATCAAATTGGTCTACTCTACCAGGGGTCGCCAAACCTTAGTGGGCCAGATAACTGAGAAAATGACAAGCACGGGCCGCATAGCGATTTTGTTCAATATAATATAGTGAATACACAAAAAAATAAAGACAACCAACATTTATTTACCAATACACAAAATACACGAAAAATAAAAACAAGCCATATTTATTTACCAAAAAGTTAAGAGTATTATCACACCCAGTGAGCAGATATCCGAGTCTCACAAACAAAGCAGCAAAAAAGTTAATGAGATTTTTTAAACTGGCGTTTAGCTTTTAAGATATCATCAATATTTGCCCTGCAATTGCTGCATCCAATCAAGAGAATTGCTTTTAAATGTTCATTTGTGGCACAGTGCAGCGGCGGGCCGGATGAACTCACCTTACGGGCCGTAGTTTGGAGACCCATGTACTCTACCATTCTTATCTCGTTTTTGTACAATTTTGATCTCGTTGTTGGGGACCGAAAAACCTAACCTAACCTAACCGCAAAGTGGATAGGGCTTGCCCCCAAATACTTAATTTATATCTAATGAATAATCATTAGAACCTTATATAATCTAGGACGCAACAACCCACCGCTATACATACACGCAGTATTTCCTAAACTACATATGGGAAAAGTGCGGCCAGGGGGCAACATGCATCCTCTAAGAAGATCCCATGCGGCCCGCGGAGGTCTATTAAATATTTTTTTTAGATATTTTTTCTTTATAAATGAAATAATCCATAAATTAGTAAGATAATCCAAGATATTGGAAAAGTATTCCTCACTTGCTAAGAAGAATGCACCGATGTTTGGTAGCACGTGTCAATGTGAGGAATTATCCTCACAAATGAATTTTATTTAATCCAAAGCGAGATTAAAGTTGAGAGGTAAATAACTAAAGCGTCGCCACCTGTAAAATTAAGCTCAAATTTTACAATAAAATATTTAACTATATTATTGCCAAAACTTAATCTTTGGTCTGAGGTGCCGATCCCCCCCCCCCTTCCTTACCGAAGAGCAGGATGCGGGTGAAATAAGTGTAGTTGGCTGATTGCCAGGGGAAGAAACTACTTGTGGCGTTAATGATAAAAAATAACAACAGACAAAAGTTGTTTTGAGGTCATTAAGTAATCGTTTGAAGTGTTGCCAAAGCCAGGATGAAAATATGCAGCCGAGATCAATTGACTTTTAAGGGTTTCGTTTTTATGTGTTTGTATTTTACATGTTAATTAGTTTAGTGGAGGTTTGGTTAGACCTTGAATAATGGTAACCAAGCCTAAAGTAATTAACATGTGAAAGTGCAACCACGTAAATAACACAATAGCTTCGTCACTCTTGTCTCTTTCTTCTCTACATTGATCCATTGTAAACTCATTCATGAGAGAGAGAGAGAGAGAGAGAGGCAAAGATATAAGGGGGACGGGACAGCTAGATTTAGGTGATATCATATACTCCTTTTTAAAACAAAACAACACACATCTTCAACAGAGGCCATGAATGTAACCCAGATTTGCCTAAATAAATTTCAATCAGTTTAAATCTTAGAGCTGCGAAATACCCGCTATTTTGAAATCTCCTCTTCCGTATGGCCTATTCCCTCTCGTTCTTTCCCCCATTAATCCCCCTCCCATTTTCCCCATTGACTCTTCCCCCCTCATACTTGTTATTATGCCCATCACAATCAAGCTTAGGAAGTTGTTTATTTTTAGAGCGCTCCTATACTAACCTCGGTCAATCCCGAGAATTCAGTTAGGTAATACAAATCTTGACGTGTCGCCAAGCCGCTCTGAAGCCGTTTAAGGCCTAAATAATTTTGATTGGCAAAATGAGGCAGTGACATTTTTACAGTCGAGGTACGACTCTCTCGCTGTTATAGAGGGGAGGATTCCTTTGGCAGCTTAAGGAATTCTACTCTGCATCAAGTTTCGTAGTTTTAATAATAAGGGCACTTACAGATGGTTGTAAAATCCTTTATGAAACCTGTGGTGTTTGACTTTGAGGGAACGAATGAGTGATGTATCCTCTCAGTCTGTCTATAGGCTGATTGCCATATTTCTAGCCGTTTCATAGAGGAGAGGGGGATAGGGAGAGAGGGAAGGGGGGCATTTGCATTACCAAGAAATATCTGCATCTCTCTCTCTCTCTCTCATGACGCTGAGGTGCGAGCGATTGCGTCAGCTAAAGAGAAGTGGATGATACGCAATATCTTTCCCATTCTTTCTTCTTCCTTTCTTAATCTTCTTTTATATTCTTTTTCTTTGTTCTTATTCGTTCTTACTTACTTTCTTATGTTTTATTTATTCATTTTATTATTTTCTTTCTTCCTTACGTTTTTTTTTCTTTATTTGTATTCTTTCTTCCTTCATTTCTTATTCTTTGTTCCTTTCTTTATTTTTATTTATTCTTCTCAGTATTTAATTCTTTCTTCCTTTTTATTCTTACGATCTTCCCTCCGTATTCTTTATTCTTCCTTTCCTATTCTTTTTTCTTATTTTCTTTGTTAGTATTGACGTCCCCCGATGTAAGGGGGCTAATCTTTACTGGGGCAACGAACTTTGATTGATTGTTTGGGAAAATTTAAATGCCTTAAAAAAGAGGCCATTTGACTCGGATGACCCTTGATAGGCCCTTGTGGCTTTTGTCATCTGTTATATTATATTGTGGGGGACTTTGATTTTGTCTTTCCCTGGTGATGGTGCTTCTTGTGGGTGGGTTTTGACGGATAAGGATGACCTTTGATAGGCCCTTGTGGCTTTTGTCATCCGTGAAATTATGTTATGCTATGTTATGTTATGTTAGATGCTTAGAGACGAGTTGAGTCCCAAATTATCTTGTTAGTTGTAAAAAGGGCTGAAAGATGACTAGAATATTTGAAAAGTATCAAAGTTTGATAAAAAGAATGAATGTGAATAGAGGATGCATGATGCAGTCTGAAAGGGATTTGATTGATTTGACAGTAGGTGAAAGGGAAGCAAAGTTTACTGCAACGCAAATCATTGACAGCACAAAGTTACACCCTTACAAAATAATGAAGATAACCACTTATCATATTCCTGTAAAGAGCCTAAATTAACTTACCGTTAATTCCTAAACACTTAAAAAATATTATACTTAAGGGGAGAAAAGTTAATTGGAAAAGGTGGAATGAGATTGCTAAAGGAGACGGATGCCACGCTCCTTACCTCTGCGTGGAAAAAGAGTGCCAGCCAAAACACGCGTGCACACTTCGAATGGGGGGGTGTTGACTTTCTACTTTTGAAAATGTGTAACAGACTAGGAGGACACCGTCCAGCCCCACCAGAGAGGAGGGGGTAAGACCGAGGAAAGACCTCTCCTGATCCCACGCTTCCAAAATGTGCTTCCACCCCCAACTACAAGTAAAGGGCGGAAGGAGTAACCTCATTAAGAATCTCCCCGGGTCAACGCAAACGAGGAAATGCGGGGTTGTTGACCAATTGACTATCGCATTTCAACAACACTATTCCACACACCGACTGTAGGTCCATAAACAGGAAGGTAATATCCAGACACGTGAAAAATAGTCAAACAAAGAGTGGTATAACTACGACAGAAGGGCAGAACAACGAAAGAGGGAAGGGGGAAATATACCGGTCGAAAATATTTTTCTAATAACTTCCCTCTCAGGATAAGGTTCAAATCATCAAAGGTTTGAAACTTAAATTAACTTAAATTTACACTTTTTGTGCATTTTTCAAATTTTAACTTAAATTACTATTATAGCTAATAATAGTTGTTTGAGTTTTAAAATACCTCCTTGCTTATCTTATTATGATCGAACATGAGAATGATCGAAGGCAGAGAGCAAAGTCTGAGTGCAACAAAGAATTTTGAATTTAATCGGGCCGCGATCTTTCAGAGTAGCGAAGAATCTCCACTTCACCTAACTTTTTCGAGTGGGAGAGAAGCGATTCTCATTGTGTAAAGTTCAGTAGGCTGACAGAGGACTCATCCCGAGTTCTGTCACGAGTCGACCCTAACCAATTTAAGGGTAAGGCTATAGTTAAAATCCAATATTTCCTCTACCTTAAGTTCCGTATTTGTGTACCTTTGACTTTACTCTCGTCTTCGTACTTCGCTGCAACCTTTTGAACGTTAGAGTGGATCCCCATTGGATTAATTTTTGAGAGGAAACTTTCGTGAGCAAATATTGTGGAGTTTGAAGGTTTTGAGAAATGATGGAGCAGATTAGAAGGACCATTTCTCTCCCGCGGTCCTTCTTTCTCCTTTTCAGAAGGAAATACACTAAGCAAGGTGCGGAATTGAGCTCTGGCACCCGCAAGTTCGGACAAAAAACCTTTGAAATTCTTAAAAGGACGGCTATTTTTGCTCACGTGGGGTATCATAGCTTTTTCCTGATCTGAAGCCCCCAACGAGCAGAAGACGTTACCCCATCCCCATTTTCGGGGTATGACTTAATTGCTGGGAGTTTCTTGATGAAACAAACCGAATTTGGTCGCCGATAAGTACCTTTCTCAACAAAGCAACATAAATTCATACATCAGATGCTGGTTGAAAAAGACCTGAACAAACAGTTTATACCTGTAATTCGATGTTTAAAATCGAAGTGATGGTAGAATGCACTCTCTGCGAGGGACCCCCCCAGCCCTCAGAACACGTTTTGCAACTGTGTTTGATTCGACTAAAAATTTAGACACTATTTTCACAGCCTAACCCCCTGCTCACAAGACGTCCTGATAATTCAACTGATCGACCTTCCCCACGTCGTAGAAAAGACTCAAACAGAAAAAGTAGAACTAGCCCAAACGCAAGAAGAAGAGGTAGCTGACGAAGAAGCCACCAATGACAAAAGCCGCAAGTTAAGCTCGAAGAAGAAAAAGAAACAAATAGGAAAGAAGAAGAAGAAAAACATACAAGAAGAGGAAGAGCTAGACGCTCCAACGACGGATGAAGAGGTGGAAGAAGGGAAAATTGTGGAAGAAACCGAAACTAAGAAGCTCACATTGTTCCAAGGAGTCCCCTTTACCGAGCAAAGGCAAGTCCTTGAACAAGGCATTTTCTTCGACGGAGAGGAATTGTCCCTCAAGGTGTTCGGCACCTCGGTCTGCCTACCCCCTAAAGGTGACCCTCAACTCCTGGTCGAGGGCATATGAAAAGGAAAATTCAAGTGGACATTCTCCAAAGGAAGTTAAGAATCTGTTGTGGAATGACGCAATCTACATCCTGATACATGAGGCGTCCGCACCGTAAACATGTCCGAATAAGAGGCATATGGACATATAAACTCCCTAGTATCTCTGGACAAAGTGAAGGGTTCAATAAGAAAAATAAATGTCTAAAAATGTTACAAAAGTTTCTAGCCCTGAACAAAAGTGTTAACAGAACATAATTAAAATCAAGCAGTATAATAGTGAACAAAAGTGTTAATAGATCAAATTAAAAACAAGTGTCAGAGAAATAATCTTATCAAGGAAAATTATCAGTGGTAATATTAAAAGTGAAAAAGTTAGTAAAAAGTTAGATACTTATAGAAAGGTACGAGTTTCATAAAAAAATAAAGTGGTAATAGTCAATATTATAACTTATTCATAAATTAATTCAAAATAACTTAATGCAAATTAATAATGGCATCTGTAAATGCCTCGCCTAAACGCGAGTTAATAGAAAAATATTGTAAGCAGTAAAAATTAAGTAAGGAGTCTTATATAAGCAAAATAAAGTAAATTAACATTGTGATCCAATTTTTAAATTATCGTGTATAGGCCAAATAAAGCGATTTTTAAGAAAATAATGTATAAAAGTGTAAGGTAAAATATCATTGAAAAATCATTTTAATAAAATATACATAAAAAAATACAAAGCAATAAATTAATATTAATAATTTATCAAAAGTGTAACTGTTATTTTTTGTAAAGAGTTGACTAGTCCAACCTCCGGGCAATTTTATAACTCATACTGTATTTAACTTTCATCAATTTTCACACCTTCCTTTTCACTTGTACCCTAACCCACAACAGTGTGTGTGTGTCTGGGGGGGGGGGGTACCTAATCTTTCAACTTTCTAATAAACGATAAACGATTCAAACTTCATTTCAACTCTAGCCTCAGGAAGAATTAAACAGACCCATTACTGAAAAGTAGGAAGTTTTCAGGGAAATTGGCGACTTCTCATTTATGCTAACCACGTGAGAGCATAACAAGCCCCTTTTCAGAGTTCCTGAGTTAATTGTGTAAATCAATTAACGCTGGCGGATTCGACCCAAAATAATCTGGCTCCCGCAGGGCCTATTAAATATGAAGGGGTTGTGAAAGAATCTGATGAGGAAATAGTTGAGGTGCCTAATAATCATTTTGCTTCCATATTTACAGAAAATAATCTGAACAATTTAATTTATGATAGTTCTAGTTCAGGGGATGAGGTATCAAATACTATTAATGTAGGTAGATATGCAAATCCTTAAAAGACTAATAATTTAGTTAAATAATAGCAAGGCCTCTGGCCCACACAACATTGATTCTAGGTTACTTAAAGCTGCGCAAAGCATTTTAGTAGGCTGGGGAAAATATATACTAGATCAATAGATTCTGGAAAAGTGCCAAAATGATTAGAAAATAGCGAATGAAGTGCCTATTTTAAAGAAGGGAAGTAAAGAGATCCCCCAAACCAGTAAGTTTAACTTCTACAGTTTGTGAAGTTTTGAGAAAGCAGTGACGCAGCCAGCGACCAGATGGTGACATCTGGCAATCTCCCACCACTCGAGCCTATTTATGCTTTATCATATCCACATTTCCCATACTTATACCTACACTACCTCTCTTCGACTACAAAAACACGAACTGGGAAGAGTTCAAGAGACACATAACACATAACAGATAACACGCCACAAAACCTCGACCTGGACCACACCAATCCAGACCTGTTAGATGACCACTGGTGCTCAATCATAAACACTATAACCACAGCATGCAACATACACTCACCACAAAAACCTACACTTGCATAAAACATTTCACATTTTCCATACACACTCAGAGACTTATCACACAGTACAATAATCACTACACTAGAGGCCCACGACAACACAACATCAATCACTTACGTGCCCGCATCCTACAGTGCGTGCAACTAGAAAGGAACCGGCAGTGGAGAGAAGTCCTCCGCTTCGCGGACGACACCCGTTGCACTAACCCCTCCTTCTTCTGGCGGTACGTAAAAAGGATGATAGGCACTGATCCACCCAAACCCATCACCCTCCAAGTAAACAACCAAGCACTCACAAGCACTAACGTCATCCTCGACGCATTTAGGTCCCACTGGGACACAGTACATACACACAACCCCCCTAAATCACACGCACGGGAGCACTTCCAGGAAGTCCAGGAGTGGTGCCGGGCCCACGCTCACGAGCTAAGGCCCGCCCCCCTGATACGAATGGAGCTGCTCAACTACACATTGACACTGACCACTCCCATCACTGTCGAGGAAACAAAACACTACATTAAAACGACACCAAATGGTGCCCCCGGCCCCTCCGGGCTACCAGCCACACTAATACACAACCTCCCCGCAAACATATACCCCACACTTACACACCTATTCAACGCCTCACTAGCCTCAGGCCATTTCCCTTAAATATTCAGTCTCTCACAACATATTTCTACACAAAACGAACAAAGACCCCAAACACCCAAACAATTACAGGCCTATTGCTCTATTAGAGCACCTAGGCGAAATACTCGAGCGCATGATCAACTGCCGCCTACGGGAATACCTGGAAGAGAGGGACTGGTTCTCCCTCCCCCCCCACCAATGTGGGTTCAGGAGGGGCCGGTCCATTCAGGCGGGGCGGCAGTGACGATCGTTCATGACAGAATACAGAAAAAACGCCAGGTGCATCAAAAGACACTCTCCATCAGCAAGGACGTGGAGAAGGCCTTTGACCAAGTGTGGCACGAGGGACTCCGTTGGAAACTCGCCAACAATACGGAGTTACCTCTCTGCACCAGAAGGCTCCTCTCGCACTACCTCACTGAACGGAGATGCCACATAAAATATAAGAATACCCTCTCACAAACCTTCACACCACGCTCAGGCGTTCCCCAAGGAAGCGTACTGGCACCCACACTATACATCATGTACACAAACGACACCTCACGCCCACCCGAAAACTGCTGTCACACATACACAGTGACCTACGCCGATGACGAGACCATTCTCGTCAGCGGCCGTGGACCAGAAGAAATCGCGCTCCACGCACAAACAATACTAGACGATAAGACAGATTACGAGGATAAATGGCTGATTGCCACGAATCCTCAGAAGACACAGATGACACTCTACGGCGCAAGAGATCACTTCATGCACAACCTACAAATCTTCTCACACACACCAGACATGAACCATCTAAACCCAACAAGGCTCGAATACACACAACATACAAAAATCCTTGGGGTAACTTTTGACAATACTCTCAGGTTCAATATACACAAGAACATAACACAAGCAAGAGCCTCACTCACAAACACATCGCTGAGCAGGTTTTACCCTGCTGGCAAAAAACTACAGTTACACATTTACAAAACACTCATGCGACCTATTCTCACGTACGCCCCACTGTCATTCGTAGCCGCGAGTGACACGTGGAAGCAGAAAGCTCAGCGCATTCAGAACTCTGCTCTGAAGCGCGCTTGCCGCTCTCCCTTGTAGTCGAGAATGGCCACACTACACGACAACAACAAATTGAAGCCCTCAACACATATGCTCACACCAGACTCACAAAAAAACTCGGGAAACTCGCCAGAGACCAATTATATACCGCATTACATGTAAGAAGGTATGTGATGGTACCGCGAAACCCCGCGGCCCATGACCACCCGAAACCCATACCGTTCTTCGAATAAACTAAAGGCATCATGAATAACGCGTTTCCGACTGAGCAGACAGCCTCTCCTTCCTGACCAACCTCCAACCGTGGTCCAGTCACGAATACCTCGAGACCAACCTAACCACACCACACATCGGTGTCTAGCCGCCGACCTATCAACTCTTCCTATCCCCTCTCAAGTTATTTCCGCAACCTTTTCCTCTACAACTGCCTGTTCGCCTGTGTTACACAGTGATCCCTCTCTGTCCTTTCTATACACAAATCATCATTATCATCAATACGAATTACATTGTGTTGGCATCATCTCACCATCCACTCAATCACTCGCTCGCTCTACGCCAAGTGCCAGCCTCACCGTCAGCTTTCAAGCTCTCCATTCACGCGAGCTGCAATCACTCGACTCTAGCAATCAAGAAGAATTCCTACCTGAACGTGTAAATAAAGATAATATATAATTGGAGCGTGTTTTTATAACCATCTGCTCTACTGTTAACCCTCCATAACAAAATTACTCTCTTTTCAAACCTGCATCAAGCAACCTCATCGCCTAAAGTTATTCTTCACGTACTAGTCATGGCTTAACAACAAAAAACAAACAGCAATCTTCTACCACGGACACGGCAAATTGTTCGGCGATTCAAGTGCTTCAATATTGGCCAGGCAGGCCGAAATACTGGCTTCGTCTATACGAACTGGCATTTGAAGCAGGAAATGTCAGGTATGCCAAGACAAATTTCCGACTAGCCTTCTCCCATTTACCAGCAGACTCTTATTGAAGCTATGGACTCATTATTCGAGTTACCAGCAGAGTAAAGAACCTACGTGGCTATCAAGGACATCATCCTTCGGCACCAGGAGCCTTCGGATCAAGAAAGGTGGCAGAACTTCACCAAGAACATCACCTTGGCGGGGAAGAAATCCACAACTCTCCTAGAGGCACTGGAGAAAGTTCAACCCCTCGACAGCTTGGCAAAGACTCCCCATCGCGTCTTATCTCGGGACGCGTTAGTCGACCAGGAACTAGTCATCGCTGCCCTCCTACAATTTTCTGACCTACCGAGGTTCGCACAGCTCCGCCCAGGACCGCCCATCGCTCGAAGCAAAGTTTGACAAACTAATTGAGGCGGTCCAGAATCTTACCAAGGAGCTGCGAGGTAAAAGCTAGTTGCGAAGTATGAGTCCTGGGTTCTGCCCATGCTATCGGTTCTCGGGTTGATCTATCTATCCCCAACAGGAGATCCGGGAAGTGAGTCATCTAGCTGGTGCTAGTATCACCAGAAATTCAAATGTGAGGCCCTTCGCTACCTGTTACCTTGTGTATTCCGAGAATGGATTAAATATTTCGCAAGTTATGAAGAAATAAACAAACTATCTACCAAATTGCAGCGGCCAAAATTTAAGGGTAACTTAGAAAAACAATGTAAAATGGAACAAGAACAAAAAAGAAACCCTTACTATTTATATTTTTTGAACATCCCTTTACTAGCAGTCACCCCCCCCCCCGACATCTGTTACCACAGGACTAAATTAATTTCTTGCAAAATGATGGGGTAATATTGTTCCATTCGTTTTTCAATAATTCCCAAAGTTCATCTTGGTTCTTTAGATTTCTCCTTCGCGCCCCATCTCCAATAATCTTCCAAACCTTTTCTATGGAGTTGAGATCTGAACTTTGAGGTGACCAGTCCATGAGATCAACCCCTTTATCACTCAACAAATCTTTCATTCTCTTCGCAGTGTGGCAGGGAGCGTTGTCCTGCACGAAGATAGGAGGTTGAACTGACGAGGATCGGAGATGTGGAAGAGCATGCATGCTATCCAAGAATCTGTCTGTAGATTTCAGCATTGACAGTCCCTTGTAAACGAATAAGTGGACCAGGACCAGTAGCAGATATCACTCCTCATACGATTACACTGCCTCCTCCATATTTCACTGTCTTCTTCACTCATGCACGAGATAACCTTTCGCCCCATCTTCGTTGTATATACATCCCACCATCGGAACTAATCACATTAAACTTCGATTTATCGCTAAAATAAACCTGCGCTCACCGTTCTTCTGTCCAAACGACATGTTCGTGAGCGTAAGGAAGACGAGCTCATTGATTCTTATTGGAGATCGAAGTTTCGTTGCAGGTGCCCGAGCAAGCAACCCAGAACCTCGTAACCTCCGGGAAGCTGTTTTGCGTGATACGTTGACATCGGAGGTGGAACTGAACTCGCGGTATATTTCAGCAGCACTTAAACCTATCCTTCAGTGACATTCTGACGTTTTACGAGATCTGTCGATTTTGGATTTAGCATATGTCGATCCTGATGACTTAAAACGAGCTACAATTTGTTGCACAACACTTCTAGACGTTCCTACAGTAGTTTCTTTCACAGAATTTGACTTGCTCTCTTGGTGAAGGCGCACAATCCTTTGTTTTTCATCACAGGATACGTGTGTTTTCTCTCACAAGCCACCATGTTGACAGTTGAATGTTCCAATAATGTAAGATCATAAGAAGTAACTGTTAGCCCATCAACAGTCTCCTAAACACAAATACCTCGGTTGGTAGTTCATTTGTTCTAAGTGCCCCTTAACTTTTGGTCACTGCAATTTAGAAGATAGTTTGTCTATTTCCTCATATTTAATCCATTCACTTGGAACTTTCACGAAAAATAGATATTAGATATATCTAAATATGTGTATAATATATAGTCTCAACGTTTTGTACAACTTCTATAATAAATATTTAAATACATTTATTCTTAATGACCCTTATATTATGGCCACTAGTATATATATATATATATATATATATATATATATATATATATATATATATATATATATATATATATATATATATTAGGGTGTCTCATGAAACCGAAGTGAATCGGATACACTCCAGCACATGTTGCCCTTGATATATTTCGTGACATTCAAACAGGAAAATTTTCAGCTTCCTCGCTCGTCTTTTACTGGTTGCACATTTCGTTTAGTTTTCTGCTCGGCGTCGGAGAGTCAAGTTGTACAAGGGTGCTTGAGTTACTTCAAAAATGTCAGAACAAACTATCAAAAAACTATTTAGGTCTCTTTTGTGTTTCCAGGTCTCAAGAGATGGCGTGCAAGACACGATCTAAAGACGTTGTATGGGTACTGGGAAAGTCCCCAACATCGTTATTCCCGGGGAATCGTCTTCCATCGGGAGGCGAGGTTCTCCAGGTGCTTTTTTTCCACCACAAGATCAAGAAGGAAGTTATTCTTGCTGCAGCAGCTTCTACTACTGAAAAGGTCTTGGAAGTGTGGCGACTTGGAAACATTCCGACGTCGGATGTGTTGTGGGTGAAGAAGAAGATCCTCAAACTGTACGAGGAGTCCGGCGCCTTGGCGAAATCCAACTTACGGAAGACAGAGGCAGAAGAAATGAAGAGATGTATCTTCAGAGACAGCCTCGAATGCATGTTCGAGATCGCGAATTCCAAGGTAATGATAGCGAAGATCCACGAGGAAGACAAGGCGTTCTTGGAGGCTCCGAGGGAAGACCGGCAGAGCTACTCAATGGCTGGCGTGGACGAGAAGCTGAAGCGAGCGACTGAGGAGAAGCGACGTAAGATACAAAGGATGAAGGAGATGAAGAAGAAGAAGGACGCGGCTGTTTCAACATCCACTCTTGATCGGGACGTGGCTTGGTCGTCTTCTACTTCTTCATCATTGCCCAACGAAGATACCGATGACGACTTCAAGGCCCCGACACCAGCTAAATCTCGATGCCGTCGACCTCCTCAGGAGAACAAGATCACCGAGGAGCTGACCGTTGCTTGGGAGAGCCGCAATCTGTCCATCCGTGCTGCAACATCCTCCTACGCCGCTGCTGCAATGAGTCTCGGCCACGACATCGAACATATCACTGTCACGTTCGTCGATCTACCAGGCCAGAGTCAAGAACTGCGAATAGATTGCCATATCTCTCTCATTCAAGCCTGAAGTCCCTTTGGTCCTGCATTGGGACGGCAAGTTGTTACTCAGTCTAACGGATGGAATGTCATTGGAGGAGAGGGTGGCCTTCTTGGTGTCCAGGGAGGATACGGAGGAACTTCTGGGCGTTCATGTGTCTGCAGACGAGCAGGACAAGCTGTTGCGGAAACCGTCTTGAAGCTGATGCGGGAAAGCTTCTTGGAAGGCAACATCATTAGAATGGCATTCAACACGACAGTGGCCAACACGGAGATTGTTCAAAGAGCGTGTATCAGGATTGAACGTGCACTGGAGAAGCCCCTGAGGTGGTTGGCATATCCTCACCACATCCTTGAAGTTGTTCTGAAGGATGTCTTAGAGGCTTGCATGGGTCCATCATCTGGCCCTGGCATCTCCCTTTTCAAGAGGATCCAAAACCGTTGGCCTTTCGTTGACCAGAGCCAACCACAGCCCCTAACACCAACCGCTCCGCCATCCAACGAAGAAGCTCACAGCTTTGAGATGGTCGGTAACTTAGAACGTCTGCTTGAATGTCGGTATCATCTACACGAAAACTACAAAAAGAACATCCTGCTCAGCATGGCCTACCTCGGAGGAGGAGTCCCTACATCCTTCCGTACTCCTGGTGCTTACCACATGGCCAGATGGATGGACAAGGCCATCAACACTTTGAGGATCATGCTCGTCCATGACCAGCTGGAGATGAACAGGCGGTGTCGTAGAATGGACTCTCGACGATATACCATATATAACTATTCGTTGAGGGAACTTATTTAATTATCTTTAGAGTGCGTGGATGTCTAGGCTGGCCGATATTATGTATCTTCGATATGCTTAAGAAGTGGAACTGGGCTCAAGGATAATAATATTGCTATCATTAATAAAATAGTTTTATTAATAAAAACTATCAACAACACATAAAACGGAAAATATTGACATAAACAGAGAATTGGAAAGGGTCGTGGGAAATCGAGCTAAACCGGGGATTAAGAGATTTAAAAAGGTAAAACAAATATAAATTAAAGGGATGGGATGGTTCACTAAACCATTTAAAGCACAGGATAGAATTGACAAAAGGGTTAAATACTCAAAGGTAACGTTCGGCTTACGTAATTATACTTGTTGTGCAGAGGAAGGCGACGTGAAGGAATTTCGGTCCGCTGGCGAGTTCCAGCCGAAGGGATGGGGGGAATTAAATGATCCTGACGTGGCGTCTTGGGAATGAGAACCGTTTCTTGACGAACGGCTTGAAGAACAATGGCTGTTCTACGTTGTTCTCTTCTGAACACAGGGGGGGGGGTGATAACCGTCTCTTGTTTACGGGCTCGAGAACAATGGCTGTTCTAATGTTGTTCTCTTCTGAACAACAAAGGGGAAGGGTGAGAACCGTTTCTTGTCAACGGGCTCAAAAGAACAATGGCTGTTCTACGTTGTTCTCTTCTGAACAACAGGGGGGGGAGGTGAGAACCGTTTCTTGTCAACGGGCTCGAACGAACAATGGCTGTTCTAACGTTGTTCTCTTTCTGAACAACAGGGGAAGCCTTGCCGACTTGGCGTCACGAAGGCTTGAACCTTGGCACTCAAGGGATATTGTCCTTCTTCTGGACAAGTGATGGTGAATCTCGAGGTCGAGGTCCCTTGGCGCACAAGGTGAGAGTGGGTCGTAGTGATGTTTCGCGACGAAAATCTGGATCTCCACTCTGATCTTAGTGGTAAAGTTTCCAAATAAATAGTCGGGACGCCCCCTTGGCGTGGGGGACAATGGAGTAGGGGCTTCGAGGGAATGCACAGCCGAGCCTGAGAACAATGCCTTATCTGCCCATAAGCCTAACTCAATCTGGCGAGGTCGACGCATGGGGCGAACGGGGGAAGATAAACCTCCTTGTTTAAACATTGACTCAGGTGGCTGCGATAAGGCGCCAGGCTTCAAAGAGAAGATGCACGTGGGTAGCATCGTGGTTTTAAATAACATGCGATAGTGGTTGAAATTAAG